>CM027119.1:24986035-25336035 GCA_015476505.1 Urochloa ruziziensis
CGCAGCGTCATCGTCAAGGCCCTCAGCGACGACGTAGCCCGTCGCCAGCGCGTCAAGCTGGACAAGGTAGTGCGTCGACACCACGCCCAGAGCTTTGCGGAGGCCGAGGAGGAACGCGTTCTTCACCCGCCCTATGACGCGATCGCCCAGCGACCTCAGGCGGCTGGCCAGCGAACTGCCAGATTGGGCGCCATCCTCTTCAAACTCCAAGCACACCGCGGCGGCGGCCTCTCGAAGCTCCCCGAGCTCTTGCTGCGCAGACGCGTAAGCGACCTCCACCGCTTCCGCCCTGGCCTGCGAGTCCGCCACGGCCGCTTGCAAGCCTGGAAAAATCAAAAAGTCGAAGGAGCCTTCAACAACAAGGCCAACACGGGTTCTGGAAGAACACAAAGGTCATACGGAGGCTCGAAGCTTACCGGCTGCCCGCTCCTTCTCAGCGGACCATTGCGCGCGGACCGCGCACGACTCCTCCCGCAGCATCGCCAACGAGGCCCCTTGTTCTTCGGCCGTCGACCGCAGCACCTCGAGAGCCACGCTGTGCTCAAGTACCTGGGCCTCAGCCGCAGCAGTTGCCTCGTGTTGCTGGCGGAGCGAGGCCTGCGCCGCGGCGAGGGAGGCATCCTTCTCCTGCAGGAGAGCGTTCAGGCGCTCCACCTCGAGGGCCCTCTCTGCGGCCGCAGCACGCAGAGCGTCGCGCTCCTTCTCTGCACGGCTCAGGGACTCGCCGTGCGCGCGAGCATCAGCCCACACCTCGTTCATTGCAGCACGAGCCTGATCCACCTCAGAGCTCAGCTCAGCATTCCTCTGCATCAGCTCGTGGACGTGGGCGTGTTGGTTGGCGATGTACGAGACCTTGGACGCCGCCAGGTCTCGAAGTTGCTGGAAAAAAGGGACAACGCGAAGTTAAGGCGCAAAGCGAAGAATCAAAGGGGCCAAGGGCGAAGAACACAGACTCACCACGTGCAGCTGAAGCCCCCTGGTCCGGTGAAGCTCGAGCGCGTCGGAGAGGGCGTTCTGGAGGTCGGTGCCGATTTGGTGATGCTCCAGCCAGAGCTGGTTCTCGTTCTCTGTGATGGAGACGAGTTCAGCCGGGATCCCAGGGCGGTCCAGCCCAAGGGTGCCTCGGATACCCCTGCTCGTGCTGGCGCCGGCGGGGACGCTTCGACCCTCGACCGCCTCCAGGCTCGAAGGCGCGGTCGGGCCCGTGGCCACGACGGAACTGACCGCCGCAGCGGCCTCTGCCGGCGCGGGAGTTTCCTCTGCGACGGCACCCCTGCTCTCGAGCAGAGGCGCCGCACTGGCAGGAGGGAGCGCCTGCGCCTCGCACGGGGGCTCGAACCCCGGCGCCGTGTCTTCTTCGTCGGCGAGGACGTAGACCACCTCGCTCCTCGCGCGCCTTCCCTCCTCCTCCGCGCCTGGACCCGCAGGCTCTCCCGGACGACCCTGCCCGGCGACTCCTGCGGGGGCCGAGCCCCGCCCCTCCGCGGCCCCTTCGAGGCCAAGCTCCCGCCGCGCTCGCTCGACCCCCCCTGGCCATGGCCGCCTCGTAGCTGGCCACGAGCGAGACCTCAGCCTCAAGCGTCGTGCGCGAGGGCGTGGCCTCGATGTGGGGTGTTGAGTGAACCCTCGTCTTGAGGGCTTTGATGGGAGCGAGCGTGGGGGCGGCGGGGGTGGATGCCCCGCTAAAACAAGCAAACCAGAAATTAAAAAGTCAGCGCAGACATCAACCAAAGCGAGCCGACGAAGGGAGATGAGACACTTACCGGTTGACGCCCTTGAGCTTCCGCTTCTGGGAGCGGCGCGAGGGCGGCTGTACCGCAGGCGCGGGGGCTCACTCGTCGGCGACCCCGGCCCTCGCCGGCGGGGCGGGCGCTGGGACAGAAGCACCCGACGCGCCTGGCGTCGCGGCCACGAGCGGGGACGCGTCAGCGGCGCGCGCCTTCGTCGCTGACTTGAAGAAAACCTCGTCGTCTAACGAGTCATCCTTCTCTGGCTCGGGCGTGCTGTCGGGGGTCGGCAGCGGGGAAAGTCCCTCCCTCTCCCGCCTCCGGTTCTCCTTCTGGTGCTCGTCCCTCCGCCGCTGCTTCCGGAGGCGCGTCTCTTTCTCCGCGTCCTTACGCGCCTTCTGCCGCTCGGCGTTCAGGCGGTTGGCCTCGCGGACGTCACGGAGAGGGGGAGCCGATCGGTGCCCTTTGTGGGTCAGCCCCTGAAAATACGAAGCTAATCGCTTAATAAACTCGATACGAGCGCGAAACGGTTCGAAGGTGAGGTAACCCTCGTCGGGGCGCATCTTGATGGCCCAGAGGACGTCGTCCTCAACCGCCATCTTGGTGCTGTCCACGGCGCGCCGCGCCCGCTGGGCCGCCTCCGCGGCTGAGTGCGGCTCCTGAGCCATCCTCGAACCCTCGAAAGGGGCCTTCGGCGTCAGCTCGTAGATGAGCAAACTCCTCTGCATGAGAGGAACCACCCGCCGATGGTGGAAGTTGGCAATGACGGCGGCGGCGTTCAGCCCCTTCTTCGCCAGGGATCGAAGCGCCGCGGTGAAGATCGCTAGCTTGTCTTGACGAGTTTTGGGAGATACCCCCAGCTCCATGCGGGCGGCCTCTCCGCCACGATCTTGTCAGTGTAAGGGGGGAGGAGATTACCGTCGTTACGCAGGTAAAACCACCCCTTGTCCCAGTCCGCGTTGTTGGACGTCATGGTGGTGGGGATATAGAGATCCTTTCTCCCTTCCCGCAGCTGGAACATGACGCTGCCGGCGCGGACAGGTCTCCGCACCCCGGAGGTCCCAGTGGCGGTGGTGTGGAGCTCGGCCCGGAACAAGTGAATCCACAAGTCCCAGTGCACCGGAACCCCCAGGTATCCCTCGCATACCGCGACGAACACCGCCGCTTGGGAGATGGCGTTCGGGGCGAAGTTGTGGAGCTCCACCCCGTAGTACGTGCGCAGAGCGCGGATGAAATCCCCGGGAGGAGATCCGAACCCGCGCTCGTGCAGGCGAGCCAGGCTCACGATGTAGCCCTGGGGTGGAGCCGGCACCCTGTGCGAAGATGGCGGCGCCATCCACTCCGGCTGGCCGGCGGAAGAGATCTTAGGGAGCAGGCCTCTCGCAACGAGCGACTCCAAGTAATTCTTGTCGGCGGTGGACGAGCTCCATGGGGCAGCTTCCCTCAGGGTCACCATGGCTAAGGATGGGGAGTGAAGATGGATTGGATCTAAGCTCTCGAGGGCTGGCGAGTACGAAGAGACGGAGGGAACAGAGGTTTAGGCTAAGGTAAGGGAAACTGACCCCTCCTCCCCCCGTATTTATCGATAAAATTTTACCGGGCCGCGGGTAAAGCGCGGCTGCGGGCACGCGTTAACTCTGCACTTAACCCTGTCGCCGACAAGTGGACCCCGCAAGCGTGGTGGGCCAACATAAAGGCACAATTATGACTGTGGCCGCCCGAAGCGTCGCGAAGTCTTGTAGCACGTCTAATCCAACCGCCCCGCCAGCGCCGCTCTCGCCTGAAAAGGTGCGCCACTGCGCCCTGGCCGCGCCACGTTGGCCATGACTGCCCGACTGGACGCCTCGGTCCCCGCCCTGTCCAAACCGCCATCGAATATTCCCTTGCTCCGCACCAGCACAGGTAAGGCATATACCGCTCGAGCCTTACTGATCAGGGGGTCGAAGCCTGGCTCCCGTCGAGAGTTCCGACAGGCTCCCCAGATCAAATAGAGTCAGGGGCGAACGGGGCATGCACGAACACGCTCAACCTCGAACAAAGGCCTCGAGGCCTCGAGGATGCCCTGATCCGCGTTCAAGGCTGAACAAAGGAGGCCAGTTGAAGGATCCCAACGAGGGAGCGCATCGAGCCCTCGATCCTAACGAATGGGATCGAGCCTTGCCTGGCATACCTTTGTAAGCTTGTTCTGTATGAGACGTGTCTCCGGACCACGAGCCGACCCTAAACGAGCAGGGCACGGACGTCCACTTGAACCACCCGCTAACAGCTCACCGACACATCCATGACTCGCGGCCCGCTCATGGGTAGCATGGAACAGTGTCCCCCCTCCTCCCGTGACGGGGTGACGAGGGTTGAAACTCATAGTCAAAGGCCTCTCGAAATTGGCCGAATTAGGGTTCGGTCCATGAGGGACAACCCACGCTAGCTCGAGACGAGACAGCCTGGAGTCTAAGGGCAAGAATAAGACCTTGGACGATGCAATTCATTCCTCTAAGGCCTCGGGGGCTACACCCGCGGGTGCGCTAGCGCGCCCCCACGGAAAGTTCTGCGAAGGGACCTCGAAGCACCAAAACTTCAGAAAGAACACTAACCCATGCAGGTCTGACACTCATCACTGCATGGCCTCGGGGGCTACTGTCGGTGCCAATCCTGGGAGAGGCCCTAGGACGACGATAAATCACCAACTAAACCGCTGGAACCAATTAACCCAGCGAAAAATAAACGCAGAGGTCTTGATCCGCTGTTAAGCTCGAGGGTGCCCAGTACCCCTCGAGCGAGGCGGAACTCCGCCTCGCTCGAGGCCCCTCGCTCGAAGCCCGGAGACCGCTCTCGATGCCTATCTCTGCCTCGCTCGAGACCCCTCGCTCGTGGGGCCCGCTGACAGTTCACCTGCCCCATGGGCAAGGGCATTAAATGGCTCTGCGCGGCCTTGGGCGAGGAGGTCAAGCGACGGATCATTAGCCCATCCCCGGTCATCTCCGCCAACCCCTGACGCCGTGCGGTCATTTCCGACACCGTGCGGTCACCCCTGACGCCGTGCGGTCGTCCTCTACACTGTGCGGCGTGATAGACCTGTGTGGCGTCACGAGCCTGAGCAATGTGATAGCCCTGTACTGTCACGCTCCCCTGTTCTACCAACTCTGGTACGGGGACCCCTCGAACGGACACGAGGAGCCCTCGAACGGGTCCACGGCCCGATGTACTCGATGATGACGACCCCCGCCAGCCCATAAAATCAGAAGCATAGGAAGCGTGCGTCATGAACAGGGGACGCCACGCCATGCGCCAGAGCACCATACGCTGGGAAGTCGCATAGTCCGACAACACGAGCCAAGACAAGAGTCACGCCTGCGGTCACGCCTCGTCGTACGCCGTCACTGTACCAAGTACTGTACTTCTACTGTTTGTAACTGCCCCTCTTTGAACTATAAAATGAGGAGGCAGCCCCAAAGAACAAGGGGGCCATCAGAGACACTCATTCACACACTCACCACTTAGTTCATCAAAGAACACAACTCTCACTCGTTCTAAGGGACCTGGGGACTCATCCTCCTCTCCCGCCAAGCTTGTAGCCCCTTACTACGAGCACCCCCCGGTGCGAGGCAATACAAGTGCGCAAGCATACCCTGCTGGACGTACGATCGGAAGATTGGAACCAGGATAAACCTCGTGTCACCGTATTGCCCTTGCATCGACCATCGAGAGACGGGACACAGCGCACTTTTCTGCAAGTGTTTGGGCCCCCGCGCGGTTCCGGCACCGACAGTTAGACTTGCACCTTTTATGGGACTGTGAGATTAACCAATAAGAAATAAGACTATATCTTGGTACAGTGGCGCTCTCCAGCAATCCCACTGACTTGAAACCGATCTTCATATTACTATTGAATTTCTATGTTGCACACATCTCACATGCCTTCAGAACATGAAACTGACTGCAATGACATGACCAAGAGTGGTGGGTGCTCCAATGTTAGACTTACGTATTTAATCTTCCACATAAGAAAATTCATACATTAAGTAGTAATGGATGATGTACCTAGAAATTTAGGATCACAAAGATTATGGAGAAAAATCATGTTATTAAAATTTAGGGAGCCATTTTCAAAAATAAAAAATGTACATTATGAATTATAAATCTAAAAAATTGTATTCATGTTAATAATATCATGTAAAAACCTACATATTGCTGCAATAAATATAAAAAGTTATGTTTATATTTAAATTATTTACTTTTCTCTGAATTTGCGTTCCAAAAAAATTCCACACGCATCCATTTAAAAAACATTTAAATATTAGAAAAAACTAGCTATAGCACGGGCCTCCTTGCTAGTTAAATAGAAGGCCTCACAGGCATACGCTCAGCAGACAGGCTAAGAACAAGCGCCCAGAGCTCTATGGCGGTGACTCTTCTTATTGTTTTTATTCCTTTTTTATCTTTATTTATCTATTTTTGAAGAGCGGACCGTTTCCGCTGATCATTTTGAAGAGCGGACCGTTTCACTTTTGGTCCGCCAAAAGTCAGCACTAGTTAGGCCGTCTCCACGCGCATTAAATAATGATTAGAAAAATCCAATACGATTATTCTTTACCAATCAAAGCAAGCTAACCTTGCTGGCAAGTGGCAATTTTATCGCCTACCGACAACTCTGGCTCACACTGACCGGAGGTTGGCACTTGGCAGATTGCTAATCTGCAGATCGGGAGTTGCTAAGGGTAGCTAGCATGGCGTCCACAGGCAGCGATGGCGTCCACGAGCAGACCACCAGTTCCCACAGCATTAGCAGCTCCTCGTCAGGTACATCTAGCACGTCTCGCCTCTCCTGCACTACTCTCTCTATGGGGATCCACGATGACGATAACATGTCCCGGGAAGAAAACGAGGAGCGAAATTCTTCCGAGAAGAGGCCGCTGAAGCACATCCAGTTCCTGGTCCAGGAATTCTTCGGTGCGCCGTCGGCGAATGGCGGGGACATCAGCGCCCTGGAGAGGTGGCTCACGGAGCTCGGCGTCGCCTGGGTTCTCCAAGTAACTGATGCCGCAACTTGCGCGTGGGAACTTGAGCGTCCTCTTTATGCACGGAGCTGGATCCAGGCTCTCGCCAAAATCATAGAAAGCCTCCGTTGCGCAATGTTCCTCTTTGAAGAAGAACATGAAGCTGATAGCTCTATTCCAGATCCATTCCAGTTCGCACGGTTTATGCAAGAAGCCATGTTGAGAATGCTCGCTTTTGTTGACGTCATCGTTGCTCTTGATCCCAATGGGGTGCCCGTGCCAGCACTACAGCACAAGATCAGTATCCTGCTACGTGTGCGTAGTGCTCTCTCCGATGCATCATCTGACATCGAAGGGTACGTTCTCGAAAAAAAAGATATCGAAGGGTCATTGCTCTCGGCGCCCTCTCCAGAAGTTGACTTGATAGGGAACGAGATGCTCAACCTCTTGACTGCAAAGGATGGCAAGGCCGGTGAGGCCATATGGAGCACACTGGAGGAGATTAGGTCTCGCTTCCTGCACTTGATGAGGGATTCTTCTGTTGCTAGTCAAACTCCACAAGGATCATCGTGCATTCACAAGGTCACTTTGTCAGTAATGGACCATATCAACTTCCTGCTGAATAATTACTCGTCAGTGTCTCAAATCGTATCTGAAGCAGCTAGCCAGCTGCAGGGTACTTATTATGTGCCTCATCAGATTGGAGATCGACCGACCGCATCTGGAGTTCTGGACACCATGATCATGGAGATGGCGTCTCGTCTACAAGAAAAGCTTTCCAATATGTCAGAGTCATTTACAGATCAAAGCCTCAAGTTCTTATTCTTGTTCAACAACACCAACTTCATACGGCAGAGGCTCCAGTGCAGCACTTGGCGCTCTTCTTCTCTCAAAGTCCACGCTGCAGCCCTTGCTAGCAAAGTCGAGGGCTACATGGAGAGCTATCTACAAGTATCTTGGGCACCAGTGCTGTCATGCTTGTTCAATCCTACACCCTTTTGCTTGTTCGGGAAATACTACTACCCGCACCCGCTGCCTAAGTTTGAGTCTGAGTTTCAGAAGATGTGCGCCACTCAAAAGTTTTGGAAGGTCCCAGATCCTGAGCTCAGGGCAAGTCTGCGCACCGCTATCACTGTGAAAATCATTCCGGGTTACACAAAATACATAGAGGAGAACAATATTACCACGCCAAGAATCGGTCCACGGGAGTTGGAAGGGATGTTGCAAGATCTGTTCGAAGGATGATGAACAGAGTGCACCACAAGGACAAGTCACCGCAGATCTCCATATGTGTTTGTTTTCAGGTTTTTGACTTCCGAAGCTGTATATTGGAAGCAGACCAGAAACTAAAGCATTATCAAACTTCGCTTCGCTATTTACACATTTTTCTCTAATATTTCAGATAAATCTGGAACAGCACAGATCGAGTTGTATAATGCCTGTAGGTTTGTACTACCATAAGTGACATTTATATGCTCTTCTTCAAATAAAAGCCTCCTTAATTTTCATGTCTCCAAAATGAATTTGTGTGCATTGCTGAAGCTGTACTACCATAAGTCTAGCCGTTTTGAAGCTGTACTGGTTCAGTTGCAATCCATGTGGTAAGTAACGTCGGTATGGAGTATATGGTAAGATTTCTTTTCATATGGAGCAGATCATTAAGTGTCGTTATAACAGTAAGCAGTAGCATTTTACTTGCTCAAATGTGAGTAGATGCTTTTTACGACGATGGACAAATTATGCAGGTGTAAAAACATCAATGTGGTTCCCACAATCTGTGCTCTCCGTTTCTGTTTCTGTTTACCGGTACAAAACACACTGTATCTTTGAGGGATCAACAAGGTTCGCCGGGGCTCGTCCGATTTGGAGGGCATGGGCACCGCTCAATGTGAAGTTTTTCACATGGTTGGCTGTACAGAAACGCATCTGAACGGCGGATCGGAGGCACCGCCATGGATTGCAGAATCAGACAGCATGTCCTCTGTGCGACCAAGAACCAGAGACGGCCGATCACCTGTTCGCGAACTGCAGCTTCACCAAACAAGTTTGGCACGCAATCCTTGCCTTGCTAACCATCAGCGTCACCTTGCCAACCACTGACACAGAAATGATGGAGTGATGGTTGCTGCCACGACAAGGGCACAACAAACTCAAGCAGGGAAGCCTCGACTCAGCATTCATGCTCCTCACCTGGTGCTTGTGGAAAGAAAGGAACGGACGAACCTTTGACAGCCGCCCGGAGAAGGACGTCAACCAGTTGGTAGAGTTAATCATCAGTGAGGGACAGCTCTGGGTTCAGGCAGGAGCCAAATGGCTGGCCACCAGCGCCGTCAGGGTTAGCTCTCATGCCTCTCGGTTGGTCTAGTTGCCGTATAGTCCTCTACTGTAATTATGGTCAGGTGCGTGCGCCATTCCTGGCCCGTGTTGTATAACAACTCTCTCCTCTTCTTAATACAAAGGTACGCAGCTCTGTTACATATTCTTGAAAGAAAAAAAAAAACACTCTGTACAACACCTCCAAAGTCTTGTTTAGGGATCTTGGTTGTCAGGGGCTTCCCTCCCGAAATAAAGGATTTAGAGGGAGTGAGAGACAGAGGTAGAGCGAAGGGCGGTTATTAGCAGGGTTTTAGGATTCTTACCAAAATTCGCTCGTCTCAAAAGGGTTCAATTTGTTGGTAAAAATTGACATCGATTCCGGATGACGCCGCTGATCTGGTCATGCCACCGGCGCGGCAGCAGAACCGCTCGTGCCGCACCCACGCGGCTGCTCACGCCGCTGGCGCCGGCCGAGCCGCTCGCGTTGCACCATGCTTGAGGACACGCCCACAACATCCTCTTTTACGCCTACCCATTTTAATTAAGAAATTTATGCTTTATGATACAATAATCAACTAATTAATAGCTGCTTCGGATCTGCACGAATTATCCAAATTTTCTTTTCGTTTTGACGAGAATTGATTTTTCTCTTTTTTGATGGATCACAATCAGGTAGAGAACACATGGGCTGGCCTGGCGGTTGGGGCTAAGCGCGCAGACAGGCGAAGGTGAGTTCCACCTGGACCAAGCTCGCCAACCTCCGTGCTTCTGCCAGGCTCACCGTCTACCCCGCCCAAGATACTAAATAGCGTTTAGCGGTCTCGTAGCGGATTAGTGTCGGTGTAGCGGATTGTGGGCGCTAAGTCCAAATAGCGGAATTCAAAAAATAGTCAAAATTTTAGCATAAATTTACTTAAAATACTATAAAAGTTTTAGTTAGTCATTACATTTCACGTAAAATAACAAAAAGTATAAATAAATATATATATAAATAAAATGGATGAATAGATATTAACATTAAATTCTCATATCAATAAAGAAATACATTATTTATCATTCGGCCATCATTATCGCCTAAACAATCATTTTCAACACTCTTATTGACATTTGATCTATTTTGATATGTTATTTTAACTATAAATTTAGTGAAATAGCTGCATAATGTTAGCAGTTGCGGTGAAATAGCAGCAAGAAATAGCACGCTGAGTCCGAGCTTGCTATCTTGGGTAGTCGTTCCACACGGTGCAGGCCGGCAGTCGTTTTTTTGCATTAGTTGGGCCTGGCTCAAGACTCCCTCTGGCTTACCGATCAAGGCCTGCTGCACCGACTCGGCCTAGCCGAGCCCTCTGGCGACTCTGCTAAACGGACCCTAGACTCACCTTACCACATCAAATGGCAGATGACGTGGAGAAAGGAAAAAGCTTTCGCGCGCACGGTCGCGGTCGCGCTGGAGGGCGCGACCTCTATGGCCCGCGGTCCGTGGGTGCATGCGGCCTGCCTAAACGAGCGCGGCGGGCGGCCCAGGCGCCCTTTGAGGCCGCCTAACTCGTGCGTGTCCACGAGCGGGAACTCATATAGCTCGTTTGTGGTTTGATGGATAGCACTTACGCTGCGCATATCTGTTGCTGGGCCATGAAGCCAATTAGTTTTTGTCCTTTTGTACTAGTTTGTTAATTCCTTTTATTTAATAATAATACTTTTATGTATAGTATGTTTTCAATTTAGTTTGCATACGTAGATCTACAAAATAAGATTCATATTGCATATATTTTGAAGCTTTTTTGTTTATTTTCTTAACTTATATATAATAGTAGCAACAACTTATGTGTAAACGTAGTAACATTATTTTTATATAAGTTGCTAGTTACAACATGGCGTCAAGTTGTAACCTGGTGTATATATAAGTTGCTAGCAGCCATACAAAATGCAATTTTATAAAAAACAATACAATAAGTTATTGTCTGCTCTTTCTATATTAGTTGACATAAACAAGCATTGTATTGAAAATGTACATAACTTGGTAGAATCACAATAAATTGATGCTACTTATATGTTGTAATGTGCCAGTATGCACATAAGTTAGTACATTATACTAAACATAAACTTACTACATATCCATGCATAAAATTGTACTAGACATAGAACATAAGTTACTACATGCTTGATATATAAATTGCTACTATGCATAAACATAAATTGCAAGTTGTATAAAATGGCTTCATAATATGGTCAAGATGGATCTTATTTGATAGATATCTTCATAAGGAGCACAGTGATGCAAACGGATTTGAAAACGGACCATTGACCAGAGAATAATGCTCATTTAAAGAAAATACAACTATTTTTCTCGGTGGCATTAGTGATGACGTCATACGAAAGCGACTTCTCCAACAACCGCATTGCCTGCACGGTGCGCATTACACTTTTGAGGTGACGTGGTTGCAGGTAATTGGACAAGGCTAAAACGGGAAAGATGTTGATGTCGCACGCTCATCCCACCGCGCGACCGGTCGCGCATTATCGTGGTGCGTGGAGAAAAGCTAAGTAGCTTGCAAAATACTAGAAGTAGTACCTGCAGAGGCACTGATGGCTCTAGGGGAGCACTACCGGAACCCGGCCCTTTGCCGTGTGCCTATTACACACGGCAAAGGCCGTTTTACACACGGCAAAACGCACACGGTAAAGTTTACTCGGCAAAGAATCTTTACCGTGTGTCAGATCACGGGGCACACGGCAAAGGCCCGATCTGGCAAACGGCAAAGAGCGACACACGACAAAGTTTTGATCCCGAAAAAACGCAAAATAAAATAGCAAAACATTTTATTTTAATGGGGGAAGGACCCCATCGGCAAAAAGTCACGCATTTTTCGCCGGAAAAAAGCGCTACGCGGCCGACAGGATTCGAACCCGCGCCGGCTCCCTTCGCGCGTAACACCCTCTACCACTGCACCACTCAAGTCTTTGCATCCATATCTCATTTTGATTTCCCTCATATTAAACTTTTCCGAGTGCAAATTGCTTATTTAAGGCCCTAAATGACTTCAAATAAAAAAGTTATGAACTATAAAGTTTCATAACTTTTCAAGATCTACAACTTTCATTTTGGTCAAAAGTTACAAAATTTGAATTTTCAAATTTGAAAAATTCAAACCTAGTTTTCGTCGACAAGATGACTTCAAACAAAAAAGTGGTCAACTACAAAGTTTCATAACTTGTCGATCTAGAAAACTTTCATGATCAAAAGTTCAGCCGAGGTTGTTTACAAAATTTGAATTTCAAATTTGAGAAATACAAACTTAGTTTTTCGTTGACAAGATGATTTCCAATAAAAAAGTTGTGAACTATAAAGTTTCATAACTTTTCGATCTAAACAACTTTCATCTTGGTCAAAAGTTCATACAACATACCGATAGTAAGATTGTTCACAAATCTTATACATCTCTCTTCTATTTATAGGAACTACTTATAAGAGGTGTGTGATTTCTAAACACTTTTAGTACCACTTTGTTATATAAACAAATGATCAAAGTAACTTTGTAGTTGAACATTTTTTAATTTGATTTCATTTAGGGGTTCAAAATGTGTTTTAAAAATTTTCTTTTCCGAGTGTTTTTTAAAAAAAAACACGGCAAAGAGAGGTCCTTGCCGTGTGTTTTTCTTTGACATACGGCAAAGAGAGGTCTTTGCCGTGTGTTTTTCTTTGCCGAGTGTTTTTTTTCTCTTTGCCGAGTGTTTTTTTTTGCCGTGTGTTTTTTTTAAAAAAAAACACTCGGCAAAGAATCTTTGCCGTGTGTCCCGAGAAAAAACACACGGCAAAGAGCTTGACACACGGCAAAGACCGGATTTCCGGTAGTGGAGGGAGGATGTGGTTTGTGAGAGGAGGAGAAGTTAGTTGCACTTTTCTTTCAGGTCATTTTCGGCACCAATTTGATTGTCTTTAACAATTGTTCCATACTCCAAGTGGTGGTTAAAAAATCTCCGGTGCAATTGTTCCCTACCATCTCCATTCTCCGGTGCCGCCTCCAAGTGGTGCTTAAAAAATCGCCAGGTGCTTGAATCCTAGACGGATGGTTTGGTACTTTGCTGGCATCTAGACGGCCGGTGAGGGTGGCAGTTGGGTGCTAGCCGGCAGAAGAAGAGGCGAGGTCTCGGACCTCGGTGTGCCTTTTTTTTTAACACTGTAGGTTTATTCTGTGACCAGGGCTTGTTTATGTGGAGGTGTCGCTTCGGCACGTTACGTACAATTGCTTTTCTTTTTATATGACATTTCCTTTTTATATGACATAGCAGTGCTCCTGCTTTTATTAAAAAAAACACTGTGTCCTACACTCCTACTCCGTCCTACTCCTACACGTGAGCAAGACGAAGCTCCTGGCGGCGGCCTGTTCCTGTTCGCACTACGGAGCGGAGGTAATAGTCGTAGGAGTTTGAGCATGGCCGCCGAAGCCGTCGCGTCCGCTGTCGTCGCCGACGTGGTGGGCAGGGCGATAACCCTCCTCGCGGGGCGGCTCCGAGCTGACCGGCGGGACGTCGTCGACGACAAGCTGAGGCGGCTGCGGCACCTCGTCGTCAAGCTCGAGAGCGCGGTGGACGCCGCCGGCGCGAGGCGGATCGCCAGCCGCGCGCTCCTCCAGTGGCTCTCGGAGCTCGCCGACGGCGCGCACCGCGGGCGCTACTTCCTCGACGCGTTCGGCGGCAGCGGCGAGGCGGACAACGACGAGGAGGGCGGGCTCGAACGCCGGTCTTTGTTCTCGCCGAGCTCGTTCAACCCCGCCAAGCGCCTGCGCGTCGCGGCAACGAGGATGCTGTTCCACGGCGGCGGCGGCGGCGATGGCGAGCTCGACGGCGTTCGGGCGAGCGTGGAGGGCGTCGGCGGCGACGTCGCCGAGTTCATCATGCTGCTGCAGTGCTGCCCGCCGGCGCCGCAGCCGCACCGGCCGCTGGCCACGAACATTTACGCCGACTGTGGCCAGATGTTCGGCCGGCACCTCGAGCGCCGCCGCGTCATCGACTTCCTGCGGCGCGCGGAGGCTCCTGGAGCGGAAGCTACGCGGCGAGAGGTTCCTGGCGGTGTTCGACAACGTGGACGCGCGGAGGAAGCTGGTGATCGACGCGATCATGCCGGCGCTGCGGCGAGGGAGCAGGGTCATCGTCACCGGCAGCGGCGACGACGGCAAGCACGTCGCCGGTCTCGGCACCGCGGAGCCCATCGTCCTGCGGCGGCTTCCGGCGGCGGAGTACTGGTTCTTCTTCAAGGCACACGCGCTCGCCGGCGCGGGCGACGGCGAGGCGGACCCGCGGCTGGCGGCGGCGGGGCAGGCCGTCGCCGAGAGGCTGCGCGGGTCCTTCTTCGGCGCCAAGGTCGTCGGCGCGCTGCTGAGGTCGCGCCCCCCGGACCACAGGCTGTGGCGCCGGGTGCTCGCCGCCGGCCACGCTGAGCCGTCGTCGTGGCTTGACAACGGCGGGTACGTCGCCGCCACGGCGAGCAGCGTCCTCCCTCCGCACGTGACCGTGCGCGGCGTCGCCGTCTCGGGATCGCCGGTGAGAGGGCTCGTCGGCCTGGGAGACGCCTCTTTGATGGTTTCTCCTCATGACGGCGGTGGAAGCCGGCAGGAATTGCCTGCTCTGCTGTGCAACTCGGTGTTCCCTTCCTATTGCTTCTACTACACAGCTTATTGCACGATCGACAGAGAGAGCAAACAATAAAAACTTCGTAAGGATAGCAATGGCATTCAAATTCACTTTTTTGAAATTTTGGATTGAACAGTTAGTTAAAAGCACATTCGTTTTATTTTAGTTTTGAGGGGGGGAAAATGAGTGGTCATTGAATTCTGCACTGCAACGCTGCAACCATAATGACTCCTGCAGTTCGCGAATGAAATGTTTGCAAATGGTCATGAGGAAGTTCTGAAAATTTTGATCAGCTTGTGCAGTTACAGTGCATAACTATGATTCTGAAGGTCATGAGGCAGTTACAGTTATAGAGGGTCTGATGTTTTGACAAAGGCTGGATGGCTGCTGTAGTGCTGTTTGACTCTTTCATTAAATCAACTTGTTGATTTCGTTTTCCATGGGAGAAAATTCGAAGTTCAGAATGAACTCAATGATTCCCTTGGAACAGTGTCTGCATTGACCAAGGATGATGATGGAATCATATGATATGATGCAAGGAATGCAGAATCACAGGACCTTCAGCAACTGAACCTCAAACACCAGTGGCTCCTTTGCATGAGACAGCAGACTACGCCGTGGTCCGAACTGTAATAGCATCCAAAGCAAGTAGAAAATTAATTGTTAATGAACTATATACACTGTCAGATATTTGCAAAATCTACATTTCAGATATGCATTGTACTGTTGTTCCTTCATGAGAGAACTTATTAATCCTAAAAATACTTATAAAAAACAAAGAGACGCGAATAGGGTTCATCAAGGCAATACTGTTATACCTCTTCTGGTATGGGCTTCAAGGTCTCACTGATGTAGCCAACTTCAGGAGGAATTAAAGCCCTCCTCTTGCCTGCATATCAAGACAGGAAGGAATAATATAATTGTATTTTGAACTGTCAAGATTCACAGCATCATCTGTATGCTGTCTGAAACTAAGCTGATATCTGAAGTACCTCCGACCTTCATCCCTATTAGGACGTCTTTAAGGCCTTCAATCATCTGAATATCCCATTAGCTGGATTATTACACGTCAAACAAACGCACAGATCTGAACTTCTGAAGAATGTGAAAAAAAAATTCTGCAATGAAGCTTTTAACCTCTTCTCCACCAAGTGGAAGCGTCACCGGCTTGCTCTCGCCACTGAACTGGTCCACAGTGCTGAATTACAGAATACATGTGTTAAAATTTTTTTTACAGAATACAGGGAAAACATGGTGATACACTGAAACAAGAAGACCGGAACTGCTCAAACTAGAGAGATGTTTCAGTGTATGAACTGAATAGTCAATGCAACTGTGTTCACCTATGCACGAAATAACCATTTGCGCGGCGGCAGACATAGTTGAACTGCACCAGATCGCCTCCCCGTGCTTCAGGTCCCTCCCCCTCGACGACATCTTCAGATCAAGAAGCACAATTCTTCCATGAGTAGTCAGAAACTTGACTGAAAACTCTGCAAGAACATGTCACTGCTACTAGTACCTTCGAGTATGACTCCACTGCCCAGCTTCCGGTACCTGAAAACTTCAAAACGAAATCAAGAGATCAGATTCCTCAACCACCGAATTCACCAAATAGATCCGTCCCACTAGTTACGCCAGGCGATGCAGGTTACCTGATGACGTCAGGCTCTTGCATTGCTGCCTGCGCCGGCATGGGGAGGGCAACAGGATCGATGCACGAGGCCGCTGCGCCAAGAACCACCATCCCTGAAACTGCCCTCCGCCTACAGAGGCCACAGGCTGCCTTCAGAGAGGAAGCCCTCCTACGGCATGCCAACCGGATCTTCTTGGGCTCCGATGGACACCGGAATCTGATTGACAAAACTCTCGTAGAGAGTTCGATGGAGCGTTGAAATTAAGAAAATCGAACACGAGCGAGACACACGGATTTTTCTCATATAGTCCGTAGAAGTTTCTGTCCTGCATTACCTTGGAGACTGGGAGGTGCACGGGAATGGATTGCCGAGTGACGTGAGCGACGCAGACTCCATTGTTGTGGCTTCAGATTACGGATGGGGAGGAAGTGGATAACGGCGAAGGGGATGAAGCTAAAAATAGATTTAATAAAGTAAAATATATAAAAGCAAACAAAATGACGAGATGGCCGAGTTGGTCTAAGGCGCCAGATTAAGGTTCTGGTCCGAAAGGGCGTGGGTTCAAATCCCACTCTCGTCAACAATTTTTTTGTTTTTGCTAAGATTTTTTTTAATTTCGTCAAACAATTTTGTTTCTGTTATGAATCTTTTCCCTTCTAGCTTAAAATCTGCAGGGACGTTCTTCATCAAGCTACATTTTATTAGCCTCTGTCCCATATACGTCATATGCTTTTGGCAGTTCGTACTTAGGGCGTGTTTAGATCGAGAAAAAGAAATGAAAAGTACGGAAACATTACTTTTTTATGAAAGCGTGTATTGAAATAGAAATGAACTGACATGATTTTCTAGTTGGATAACTTTTCGTGAAAAGTTTTCTAAATTTAAACATGGCCTTAGTATCTTGCTGATCACCTTATCGGCTAGATTTTTACAGCACTATGCACTGCGGCTAGAAAAACTGTTTGGCAAATGGCAAGCTAGTTTGAGCTATTCGAGGCAGATGCAAAATACATCAAATCCATCTGGCTGCAGCGGCATAGGTGCGACGTGGAAGAGCAAGTGACACGTATGATCATACTAAGCCATCGAGGGATTCGATTATGAGTAATATTACACGTTAAGCACCGCATTTAACAGTTCATCCAAAGAGGATGTGTGCAGAGTTGTTTGTTTTGATGGGAATTAAATCCCTGACTTGCAAACCCAATCCCCAATCCTGTTGGGTGGGATCGTGGCCCTGTTTGGTAACATAGTATTCTTGTGTAAGAGTTTTCCGCTTGTAATTTCTTGTGCACAAGAATACAAACGTTTTTGTTTCCCCTAGAAAATGTTGTTTGGGTATTTCTTTGAGTCCCTGACTCTTCCTCTGTTCTAGCGACTAACCTGAAGCCTGCATGATGGGCTCTGTTCCGCGCTGCTTGCCATGTCCTAGTCTCCTAGTCCTAGATAGCGTTGCCATAGACCTGGAAGAGTGCATCGTACTCGATCGAGTACTGATTACCTGGGATCCGAATACCCAATATAGGTCAGTTTCGAAGAAGCTTAGATTAGATTTGGCGAAATGTTCAGACGGCAGGACATCCAATTTCCGATCCCAACCTCAAATTGGATCCGAGAAAATTCATATTGTACCCAAATCGAAGATCTAGCAAGTCAGATCAGACACCAATCTGTAGCAGCCGCGGAGGCTGAAATCGCTTTCGATGAACTCGCCTGGAGATCCCGCCATCTGGGCGGTGTTGCGCAGGCGCAAGTCAACTGTGGGGAGGAGCACTGAAGAAAGGACGGGAAGACTCTGTATCTCGTCATTGAGACTGATGCATTCGATGCCGCCGACGAACAAGTAGTTGCCCGCTGCTGCCGCCGCCGTCGCGGCGGACGCTCACGCTACGGCCGCCGGCCGCCAATGCCCCTAGCAGTGTCACAGACGCATAGGTGACCTTATACGTAACATCTGTGCGGAGGCTTATACGTAACATCTGTGCGGAGGCGTATGTAGGAGATTACGTCTTCTTTTGTTCTGTATCGAACGTGTCTTTCTCTGTACTGTGGGCCCGAGGCCGTTGACACTGGCTTATAAGCCGCTGCTGTAATCCTGTGAAGGACATCAACCAACTTATCAATCAAGCAAAACAAATCGGAAGAGAAATCTTTCCTCGTTCCAGCTAGAACTCTGAGTCCCTCTGTTCTTGCTCACGCTCGATCTCCTCGATCGCAGCCAAGGGTGGTAACAATGGTATCAGATTCATCGTTCCTCGGCGGTGGGTTATCGGCGGCGCGGCGACGGCTTGGGGTTCACGGCGGCGAACTGGCGGCGGTAGATCTCAAGGAGTTGCGGGTGGCGATTGGCGGCGATAGACTAGGAATCGAGGGTCGAAGGCACTGGGTCGCAGCGCATCACATCGATCGCTGCCCAAGTCGCGTGTGAATTCTGTATCCTGTCGGTCTTGAGTTTGCAAACGGATCCGGTTAGGCAAGTTCGATCACGACAATTAGCTGTAGAATTGAATCCTGTAATTCCAATTCAAGCGAATTCGACTTCCAGTGAGTTCACCACGGCTCCTCCAAAACCTTCCCCTCAGACGCAGTTTATCCTGGAAGCTATGGAAGCATCCTTCGGGAAGGAATCAGACAGATGGGATCAGATGTCTGAGAGTATTGTTCTCTTGTTCGCCAAGGTTGGAGATCTGAGTCGAAATCAAGAGCACATGGCTACTCAGATCGACGTAAGCTCCCAAGTACTGGAACAAATTCTCAAGGATCAGCAAATCCTATCCAAGCAGATGGAAGCCACGAGTAAGGCAGTGACACAGTTGGCATCGCAGAAGCAAGCTCAAGCGGCGCCTCAACCCACGATGCATCATCGTTCTCCACCAGATCCTCATCGGGCTTCGGGGTCATGTGAATCCAGCTTTCCTCGCTCTAATCAAGGGTTGCATCGTTTTGTTGAAGATCACTCTAGTTCCAGCCGTAGTACTGTGCCTAAGCAGAATTTTCCCAAATTCTCTGGTGACAACCCACGTATTTGGTTAGATAAATGCTTGGATTACTTTCACATGTTCAATATTGCTCCTGGTATGAGAACTACGTTGTGTGCTATGAATATGGAGGATAATGCAGCTAAATGGCTTAGATTGTACAAGTTGTAGTATGGATTGGGTGATTGGGATGCTTTTGCTGAAGCTGTGCAAAGTCAGTTTGGCTCCTTCGATTATAGAGATGCCATTGGGAAATTGATCAATTTGGAGCAGAATGGCTCCTTGGAAGACTATATCAATGACTTTCAAGATCTCAGATATAGTGTCTCTATCCACAATGCTGGGCTAGGTGAAGTGTATTTTACTTCTCAGTTTGTCAAAGGGCTCAAACCAGAACTCAGACATGGAGTCCAATGTCAAGTTCCTGATTCTGTTAAGAAGGCTATTCTGCTGGCAAAGGTTCAACAATAGTACAAGCTAGAAACAGAACAAATCTCACTCTTTCTCTAGTACCAGCAACAAGTTTACATCTAGTTCTAGCAGAAATGAGAGTAAGTCTTCTGCTACTTCAGGCTCACTCTGGAAGGAAAGACAACTGAGAAACTTTAGAAAGGCCAATGGTCTCTGTATGTATTTGTGCTGAGAAATTTGATAATGTTCATGCAGCCAGCTGTACACTTCGCCCACAAAACCAGATTCATGCATTAGCTCTGAATGATTTGGACACGCCTTTGTCAGAATAAGTTTTGGCACAGTTAGCATTAGAGGATGGGCTGCAGGAAGAATTTAAACATCTCTCTCAATGCTATTTTTGGAACAGCTGATGGAGATGCCTTACAACTTAGAGCTATGGTGGGCAACAAAGTGATGTTGCTTTTGTTGGACAGTGGCAGTTCACATAGCTCCGTCAACTCTTCCTTTCTCTCCAAAGTGGATATTCAACCAGTCTCAAGTACTCCAAAGAGGGTGAAGGCGGCTAATGGACAGATATTGCTTACAGATAAGGTAGTCCCTCAGGGTGGTGCTAGGGCTACACTCTTTCTACTGATATGCAAGTCTTAGATTTGGGAGCATATGATGCTATACTAGGTTATGATTGGTTGAGGCCTCATAGTCCAATGAATTGTCACTGGGCTAACAAAACCATTGAGTTTGAAGATAAAGGCCGGCAAGTGAAGCTGCAGGGTGTTCTGGACCCCCAAGACAATATCATCATTATCTGCTGAAAGCTTGATCACGTGGTATAAAGGTAATGAAATCTGGGCTCTTGTGGTGGTTAATAAGCTAGAAGCTGTGCCTTCATCTATTCAGTCTGAAGTTCAACAGCTATTGTCTGATTATGCTGATGTTTTTTTCCAAACCAAATAAATTGCCACCACCTAGGATCTATGACCACACCATTCCTTTACTACCAAATACAACTCCTGTCAATGCCAGACCTTCAAACTCAATGCCGGCAAGTGAAGTTGCAGGGTGTTCATTCATTCTTATGAAATTGAGAGACAAGTCAGAGCTTTTAGCTGCTGGTCTGATAGACAAAAGTAATAGTCTTTTGGCGGCCGCCGATGCCCCTCGCAGTTGCTGGTCGCCGCCGCCGATGCCCCTTGCAGTTGGCGGCCGTCGTGACTGCCGTCGGTGGGATAGCTCGATGAGGAGTCCGATCGACCGCGACTACCCGGTATTTGTCGTTTTAAAAGTCGGAGCTCCGTAGGTGATTATTTTTTTCCGCTGGTAATGGGCAAAACCGGCTGTATTTGGTATTCGATTACATGTTTTCCAAACAGATTTCAGAGCTCCCCCTGTAAAAAGTTTAGGGGCTGTATTTTACAGAGGTTTTGAGTCTAAAACCGGCCTTCCAAACATGCCCGGTTAGCCGCTTTAGTTAAGAGTTAGACGAGGGATTAGGAATTTAGGATACAGGACACACAATCTTAAAAAGAAAAAAAAGGAAAAAAAAAAAACAGGACACACGAGGGACCAAAAGCAAACAACGCAAGAGACGAGTCACTGAAGCAGGCAGGGCCAAAAGATGGACTTGTTTTCATTTCTCCCTTTCCCCTGAACACGCCGGGCCGCTCGGCTCGACTCGTCGCTGGGTCGCTTCCCTCGTGCGGCGCCACCGACGGAGAAGGAGGCGGCGATACTCCTGCCCCGCAGGGGGCGGCGGAGAGGGGATCGACTGGTCCTGTTCGGCAGGAGGAGGCGGGATAGCTGTGGCTCCTCTTGAGCGCGGGGCGGCTGCGGATCGAGGGCTCCTGCCCGGCGTCCGAGCAGGCAGCCGCAACGGCGGTAGCTCACCGACACCGACGACCATTTCGCTGGATCCAAGGAAGCCTCCAACCTTGTACAAGGTACGGGACGATGCTTCCCACCTCTCCCCCTGATATCCTCGACCTCGATCTGTTTCACCCCTTCTACAAGGACTGCGATCCCGATGCTGCACAGATCCTGTGTTTTGCTTTGTGTGTGGCCCTTGCTGCTTCGCCTCAGTTTCGAGGGTTCTTCAGTTGTTGGGCATCTGTTTCGTTTTTTTAGGAGATGATATTGTTGCCCTTCATGCGATAGAATTCGTTTATTTCACTAGAAACGGTAGCGCGGCTTTGCCGCGCCGGCCAGTGTGTTTGGTTTAGACAAACCATCATTTGTGTCTGTTGATGACTTATGACTATGTGTGTGTGTTACAAGCATAAGCACCGCGATTTGAAGAGGCTGGGTGCCTGTGTGTTACGGGAAAAGGTTCGAAGGATGAAGTTAATGATTAAGCTAAAACTAAATTGGAGAACAAAGAGTTAAATATGCACATGTACGACTAAACATTAGGAATTTGTTCATATTAAGCAGTAGAACATATACTGATCGTAGTACATCTTAGGTACAATATAGGCTAGTAGCTGATAACACATCTCACATAGAAGTAACTAATAAATAAAATGGGTGTTGAATTCTTGAAGAAGCTTGTGGTCCTGGATATCTTCGCCAAGGTTGGCATCCCAATCTTCAGTTTCAATGTTCCTTCTATCTGTAGTTCTCATCCATTTCATTGCTGTATATACAGCAGAAGTAATATAAGGTGCTGTGAATTTGTTCTCTCTAGGTAAGCCAAAGAGGTGCAGGTGCATCAACCATCAAGACCTGCCAAAGCCTAACCAAATTAGGTGAGGAGGTCTGGAAAACAAAACGACCAATATCTAGAGCGTCCTCCCGTTGTCCCCGCCACTGCTAGCCCAACTCTCCACCGCCACCGCTCCACTCCCATGCCGATGCGCTCGCTCTCCATGACCTTCGAGATCTCCACCGGCCACCACAACCTGCACTTCTCTTCTTTGTTGCTGCCGTCCGCGAGCCTGTTGAGCTTCTCGTGTGCCTCTTCCTCCCTATCAGTGGTCGTGTGCTGACGCTGCCGGCTTCTCTGCACGCGAGCCTCCCGGAGTTGTGGCCGTCGGGCTCGCCTGTGCTCACGCGTCGCCAGCCATGGCTCTGCCCGTCTGCTTCCCACCTGCCCCTGGTCTCGCTGCCTGCTGCTGCTCACCGGCTGGCGAGCTGCCTCACCCGCTGGTGCTCGGTTTGAACCTTCCAAGGTGCTACCGGACAGCACCCAAGCTGGTCAAGCGAATTGCATCTGGGACCGCTCATCCCTCACGATCACCATATTGAGAAATTCGATCTGAAATTTCTTCAGTTTTGATTCCAATTTGATGCCTTTGTTGCTTAGCAGCTTGGATCCAGAATTTTTGGGATCGTAGATGGACTGGGGTCTGGGGATGAAATTGGCACAAAAGAAAGGGGTAATACAATGGATTGCGGATTGCTTGCCGTTGTCCATCTATGTAGCTAATCTGCTTGTTGGTTACTAGCTCGAATCACCCATTCTCCTCCTCTGATTTTTTTTTTTCTGAGTGGGAACTCTGAACTAATAGCATAACAAGAGAGCACGACACAACATCAGCATCAATTCGCGCCATCAGGGCCTCCGTCCAGGACTCTGCAATGGAACTCAAGAATTTTGGGCAGCGGAGAGATCAAGCTGCACGATACTTGATTCTGGTGGCCGAGATGTGATGCAGGCGGAGGGGATCTCGAGCTTTTGGCGGAGAGCACATTTTGGGCAGCAGTGTCACCGATGCGTTTGGGATTTTGGGAAGCAGTGATTGGGTGCAGCAAGACTGCCTTTGATGAGGCAGCAGCATTTTTCTTTCAGAGTTTAGTAGCACCCAAACATAAATTTCCAGAGGAAATTTTTACAGGGGTTTTTCTTGTGCACATAAAAATACGACCGGAAGCTATTTACAAGTGACAAAAATGACAAGACTTCCAAACAGGCCCTTAAAGAAATCTCCATGTTTGCTTTTATCATGGGAATAGGGATTCATCATGATCTCTAAATGAAAATGCATAAATGCCATCCAGATGATGAAACTGATCATAGTCTTCAACCTCTATTTACCACCTAACTTGTGAAGCAAATGTTGATTACTGCAGTCTTTTTTTAAGATGAGAAAACTTGCTTAGGACTTCCCTGCTTCTATGTAGATATAGGGAATGCATTGCTAACTTCCCTGCTTCTAACTGTTGAGTAAACCTGCACAGAGAGATGGCTAAAATAACAAGTATTTGCTATCAGAGTGCCTTGATTTGTCATTGACGAAGTCCAGTGATCTAAAATTGGAGATAAGGTTATCTTTACTGATACGGGAGTGTTCAATTTTAGTGCATCCTAAGTGGTAGCTGGTAGGGAGAGAGAGCAAAGCATATTGGTTCCATATAATGCCTTTTGTACCATGCTTATTCCTTTTTTGATTTAGAACTTTGGAATTTGATATGCTGGTGCACTTTTTATTATTTCCACCTGTAACATGGATTTTTATATCTCACTTAATGTTTATCACAATAACCCAGGAATGTTTTCCTCAATTGATAAACATTTTTCATCTCATCTTATTGTGATTTGTAGAATTGCATCTTCAGTATTTAATATCTATCTTCTGGAACAAGGGAGTGTTAAGTTTAATTCTCGTTATTATTACGTCCAACTGGCACATCCATATTGGATTCAGTGTTAGTTAGAACTTCCTGGTGTTGATTTGACTCTGTACTTGTGTTCTACATGTAATTTCAGTCATTTATGAGTGACTTTGAATAGCAGTACCGGGCCCATTCTGTTTTCACCTAAGATGTTAATTGATCCAGTGGAAAAATATTATACTTTTATGTTTACTTAAGGGAATACTTTTTTCACGTACAATTTTGTATCAGTGAATTTCCCTGTCTTTCTGTTTGTATGTTCTTATTGCATACTGACTGCACCTTTACCTTGGACAGAGTTGTAGATTGCATCCTAGCCATGGACTGCAACAGCGATGATCTTGATAAGCAAAATGAAACAACAGAAGCTCAAGTAGATGTTCCTCAAGATACCCAATGGATTGTCCTTGCTTTTCTACCTGGTAGGGTCGTTGTCAAGCTTCGCAGTGTGTGCAAGTTCTGGCGAGACTGCATTGAAGAACCTAGTTTTGTAGATTGTCACCTCAACAATGCTTGCCGCCTCTACCAGTCCATTGCTTGTTTCACCTCGCTTGATGATGGCCTAGTCCACGTGTACACATTTGATCCCGCCACAATGAATTTCAGAAGCGTGGAACTTGTGTTCTCAAATAGGTTTCACATGTCAGGGCCCTGCAATGGCTTGGTGTGCGCGTATGATATAAATGGAGATGCTGAGGTCTTGAATCCCACAACAAGGAAGCATTTGAGGCTGCCAGATTCGATACTCAAGTCACGGTCTCTTTGCTCTGAATATTTTGTTGGATTTGTGCACTCCACAAAAGAGTACAAGGTGGTCTCTGTCCGTCACTGTGTGCAGTTCTTAGCATTTGAAATATGCACTATTGGCAAACTGTCATGGAGGACAATACGTGAATCTGCAGAGCTTCTAAAGGCAACAAAGGCAGTCACTGTTAATGGTAGCATGTACTGGCTACTTCTTAACGAGGCATCCTCTGGATTTTCTCGAGAAATCCTTATGCTCAACCTTACAGAAGAGACTTTCACAAAAATTGCCATTCCAGATGCTGTAAGAAAACATGATTTGGAACTATTTGAGGGGGAAGGAAAGCTTCTTTTGTTGTCAAATCATTATGATACATCATCTGGCAGTATAGTTTCAGATATTTGGGTGGTGGCCTCGACTAATCAAGACTGGGTCCACTTGCATACCGTCACTCCTAGGATGCCTGTGGGCATGAGCCCATTTTTCCAGCTCAAGACGAAGATCTTCTTTGGTAACCAAAACAGACTCCTCTGTGTAGATCTTCAGGATTGCACAGTTTCGTACATCAACATGCCTCCTGGAGAGACTTTGATATCTTGCGGCATGTTTGTGGAGAGTTTTGCACCTGCTGTGATAGGTTTGGTGAGCTCGACTGCGTCATCAGATGGAAACAGTTCCGGTCTCCGTGGACCATCCTCAGCAGACCCTGGACCATCTTTTCGAGGTGCTGGGTCATCCTCGAAAGGCCGTGGTAAATCTTCTGGTTTCACTGGATGGTCCTCAGATGACCTTGAGCGATCCTTTAAGAGAACAAAGAGAACAATGAAAATGGTGTGGAAAATATCGAAACATAGAGCAAGCTAGGAACACCTGGCTTGGTCTCTCTCTGGACCGTACATCAGTTGGTTCCTTTTGCCTCATACAAGCTGCCATCTTTTGTGTTATGGTTCGATGCTGTGTTTGCTCATTGGTATGGGGTAGAGTATACAAAGGGAACTGCATAAACAGCAAGCTAGGGGCGCCTGGCTTGGCCTATGGATTATCCTCTCTGGACTGTACATCAGCTGGTTCCTTTACCCCATACAAGTTGCCATCCTTTGTATGTGCAGTATCTGTATTTGTTCATCGCTGCGGGGAAGTAAGAAGCTAATGGCAATGGGACATAGTAGTATACAAAAGTAATTGAATAAACAGGAAGTGACATGGCTGTGACTGTAACCTATAAGTAAGTTGTCGATAATAAGTAATATTTACCCCTGCTTGTGGGGTTTATAGTTTTGTACAGCTGAATAATGTCGAGATTGTTGTTTGCTTTGTACCTGTAACCTGTATGTCTGTATGCATTTGAGTTTGTGAACAAACTGGATCAATAAAAAAGTGTTGCTTATATTGTTGTTATTATTATGTAGGCCAGACAAACTCGAGTCTCTTGACTCTATTTTTTTCGCAGCAAATCACCATGCTGCTCAAACAGTGGGCAATGACAGCGACGGCGGGAAGCCGAAGTACGGCCAGCAACACTGGCCGGCGGCTCCACCGGCGCACCGAGCCTGGCAGATCTTCTCCAGCTGGAAGCTCTTGACGTCGATCTTGAACAGCTCGGCGTCCCTGACGCGGTGGCTCGCCATGAACGCCGGCATCTCCTCGCTGACCTCGATGATCAAGCATCCATTCGCCGCGCCTCGGACGCAGAACGGCCGGTGGCACGCCCCTGGCCACGGCAGCGGGATCGTCTTCTCCAGCTGCCACCGCTGCGCGCCGCCGGCGTCCTGCACGATGGTGTAGTAGTGGAGGTCGGCCTTGCCGCCGGGGTGGTGGAAGTCGTGCGCGAACACGCCTACCTCCCCGCCGGGCGCCTCCACGACGGCGACGTGCTCCTCCCAGTACCCCGCCGGCGAGGGGATCACCGCGAGCGTGACCTCCATGGCGCGCGCGTCCAGCACGAGCCACCGGTTTGTGAGGCAGTCCACCCAGTAGAACCGCCCGTGCGCGTAGTGCCGCCGGCTCCAGACGGTGTTCATCGGGCAGCTGAACGGCGACCGGTGGCGCCGCCAGATGAAGCACTCCGGCGACGGCAGCGCGCGCCACCGCCCGTCGCGGGAGGTGAAGGCGAACGCCGCCAGCTTCCTCTGGCACCTCGCCGTCCAGAACACGGTGAACGGCGGCGACTCCGCGTCCGAGGCGTCGGCGTCAGCGGGGCCGAGGAAGGGCTCGCACGCGCGCCGGCCGCCGAAGACGTTGAGCACGCCGTCGACGGTGGCGGCGAGGTCCTCCGGGATGGGCGGGAGGAGGGCGTAGCGGCGGGAGAGGGGGTCGCAGACGGCGAGCTCCGTGAAGACGGTGCCCCTCTCGGCTCCGGCCGCCACGCGGTCGAGGAGGAAGCGGCCGTCGCGGCAGTCCCGGACCATCCACCCATCGGCGGAGGAGGGATCCGACAGGAGGAACGCGAAGGAGAAGTCGGCGGCGGCGGCGACGGCGCTGGCGGCGGCCGCCGCCGGTTGGGGCGGCTCGGCGGGGTGGAAGCCGGTCCCTTCGCCGTCGTCGGTGAGGGAGGAGGTGAAGACGCCGAGGAGCGAGCCGGGGTCGCGGTGGAGCGCGCGGTGGCGGCGGAGGAAGCGCGGGGAGGAGACGAGCGCGCGGAAGCCGGCGCTGGCGGCGGCGGCGCGCGCCAGCGCGGAGCGGGAGGGCAGGCGGAGCAGGATCTCGTCCGTGATCTCGTCGGGGATCTCGCGGGCCTCGCCCTTGACCTTGCCGGCGTCGCCTCCGCACGCCTCGCCGCGGCCCATGGGCGCTTTGCTTGCTTGGCTCAGCTGATGAGCTGCTAGTGCGTGGTGTTTGTGGACTGTGGAGCGGTGGTGGTGGGGGCCTCGTTGGCGCTGTGAATTTGGTTCAGAGAAGGGGGCGTGGCGCTCCCGCGAGCTCCCGCGAGCGCAATAAATTATGCAAGCGAGGTGGTGGTGGGCCTGCGGCGCCAAGTCGTCGCATGTGGGCCCAGCGACAGCGAGAGGGTGTTACAATAAGGATAGGATTAGTTAGTTTGAGAAATTATTTTCAGATAGATTATTATTTTGTTATGTACGGATCCCACCGTAACGGATCCTTGGCGCGCGGAGACTGGGGAGGGTGGGCTGATTGAAAAAACAAAAGCCCTTGTGCTGAACATTATATTGTGTGGGTCATGTTTCCTTTTGTCTCTCAAATTTTTTAGATAATAAAAAAATATTCTGGTTTCAACCATATAATAAGAGGAGAAATCAGTATGCGCTTGTTACATGTAATAGGATATTGCTACACATACAACTAGACGTTGCAAAACACATAACAAACATATTGCTACACCCACACAACTAGATGTTGCACAACACATAACAAACATCTCAAGAACCAATCTATACATTTAAAGGAACATTCATGCGAAGTAAAGAAACGTAGAGCAGCCATCTCTAAAATACGACATGTCATGATCGACAACTCCTTGTTTTCATCACTTCACTGCAGCTTTACCTAAAATTAGAGCAATTATGTTCTCATGAATAATACCTGCAAAAATGTCTTTGGTTGGCATTTTTCAAATATTACACCATTCTTGCTGATCCATATTTCCTAACAAAATAATGCAGCTCCAGTCAACAAAAGATTTGGCTTTGACCACCATGTTTGACCCAATGGTTGAACAAATCATTTAAATTTAAAGGTGAAATGATACCAAATACAATATGTAGAGCACGCCATAGAAACTTGGCGTAGTGACACTTAAAGAAAAGAATAGAACTACAAAAGCTTCAATATTTGTTCCTATGCTAATTTCTTCTAGCAAGGTTATCCTTAGTTAAAATGACACCTTTCTTTAAACACCACTAAATATTTTGATCTTGAGTGGTAGTATTGTTTGTCAAATTTCTTGTGTAACTCTAATTCCACTATTGACGAGTTGACTTATACATTGAATAAACTGTGAAACAACTATTTTAATTTAAAGACTAGAGAAAAGTATTTCTTCCATCTTGCAAACAAGTGTCTGCTACCCTTACCATTAAATTGTACCATTCTGTCAACTTGTTCTCCACTTAAGGCCTTGTTTAGTTCCCTCACTTTGCAAAATTTCTTTCTCGATTTCTGTGTCTACTCTCACAATGCACAATGCACACCACTCAATACATAATTTTTCTCCATTCTTCGCTCTCTCTTCTAAAGCTAAACAGGGCCTTGCCGTCTCCAGCGGCATTGGAGATTTCGCCGGCTGCGGAGCGAGAATAGAAATTATTGGTACAACAGCGCGGGAGGGCACGTTAATGAGAGAGATGAGTGTTGGCAGCCTACTGCTTGGTTCCGCGCCGGCTCACAGTTTTACCACTGTTTATTGAATTAAAAGAAATAGAAAAGCCGGCGACGTAGCTGAGACACCCTAAGGATCTTCTAAAGAAATATACCTTCTCAAATTTTTATTTGGGATCCTGAGTTTAACTCGAAACGATCCAAGTTAAAGTAATTTCTCTCTTTCACTCCCATTAAACCTACTATTCAAAATTGTAAATCACTAGTAGTTCTTCCCCCCGCGTCGCTCCCACGCGGGCGACACGGGCGGGCCGTCCGACCGCCGCCGCCG
Source organism: Urochloa ruziziensis (assembly GCA_015476505.1). Classification (NCBI taxonomy): domain Eukaryota; kingdom Viridiplantae; phylum Streptophyta; class Magnoliopsida; order Poales; family Poaceae; genus Urochloa; species Urochloa ruziziensis. Next base: position 25,015,692 of record CM027119.1, read on the forward strand.
CCCCTTCCACCCTCCCTCTCCTTCGCCGCGCCGCCGCCGGAGCCGGCAGCCGAAAGTCCGTGCAGCTCGCAAGGATGGCGGCGGCGGGGCGGCCCCTCTCTCCGACGAGCCTAGGCGGGCGTGGCTGCCTCGGCCGGCGGTGTATAATTTTTGCAATTTGGTCCCTTTTAAGTAAGAATTTTACATTTGGACCCTTGGCGGAAAGAATACCAGAAATGGACCCCTAGCACAGCGCCAAAGGTCATGGCGCCGTACATACACGGCACGGCGCCACAAGACATGGCGCCATGTTGTTATACAATGGCGCCATGATTTTTAGCGTCGTATAGGTTAACTAGACGATGGTGGAGCTGACGTGTCAAAGAACGGCGCCAAAAGTCATGGCGCCGTATGTCAACAGCACGGCGCCATGACCTTTGGCGCCGTGCTGTTATACAACGGCGCCATGACCTTTGGCGCCGTGCTAGGTGTCCATTTTTGGAATTTTTTCCGCCAAGGGTCCACATGAAAAATTCTTACAGAAAAAGGGCTAAATTGCAAAAATTATACGCCGGCGGTCCGGACGGTCCGTGGCGGCGCCGGCTGGGGAGGCCGGATCCGGCGCCAGCGAGCACGGATCCGGTGGCCCTGTGGCCGGATCTGTTGATAGGGGCGGCGATTGCTGCCCCTACGCACGGGGGCGGCGTGGGCTGCGTGCGCGCGGAGCGGCAGCGGCTTAGGCGCGCGAGGAGGCGGCTGGCGAGGCCGCGGGTTGCAGCGGTGGTGGTTGGAGGCGTGTCGGCCGGCGAGGAGCGGCGCGACGGCGCGTGAGGCGGTTCGAGGCGGCGGGCGTGGCGGGCATGAGGGGTCAGTGGGGTTCGGCAGCAGGGAGAAGGCCATGGCGGCTCGTTCGGCCGGCGGCGTCTTGGTGACGCGGTCGAGGCCGGATTGGGTCCGCGCTAGGGGCGTCTTGGTGGCGCGGCTAGCGTCGACGTCGAGGGCCTGGTTTGTTGGGGGTAGCAGCATGTCGGGAGCGATGGGGACGCTCATGACGCCCGTGGTGTCGCTACCTGTGGTGGGCGTAGCGAGGCCACTCGTCCCGCCCTGCCGCGTAGCTCGGTGATGGCGGGGACGCCCACGTCTCGTCGCCGGTGGTCAGCATCCAGGTTCGGCATTCAACGTGCTTGACTCCGTGGGATATCTTCTAGGTGAAAATCCTGTCCGCTTTGGACGGACGACGACGGCGCTTAAACGTCGTGCTCCTCCTTGGAGGCGTCGTCAAGGAAGCTCCTCTCATCGGCCCGTCAGTCTGCTGTCCTTTGACTCCTTTGGTACTCGCCGCGTCTCGATGGGCGGTTGTGGTGGTTTTGGTTGTGTGGTGCCTCGTGCCGACTTGTGGTGGCGCTGGTGGTGGTGTGGGCGCTGTAGGTTGTTGTAGTGGCTCTGGTGTGGCTCGTGTCGATGGCCCAATCCGACCGAGCAGAGTGGGTAGAGGCTCGGGTCGATGTCCCAATCCGACCGGGCAGAGTTAGTAGAGGCTCGGGTCAATGTCCCAATCTGACCGAGCAGAGGTTCTTGTAGAGCCTCGCGTCGATGTCTCAATCCGACCGAGATGTGTGTTGAGTTGAGTGAAGTTGTGCGGCTCCGGCTGGTGTTGGTGTTTATTGTTGGGCCCAGTCTGGGCGATTCTTCTTTTTAATATAATCGGCAGCTCTCCTGTCTGGTTCGTTTGAAAAAAATGTAAATCACCTAGTTTTTTACACTTGGCCTTATTAATGATTTGTTCTTAAGACATTATTTTGTAACAGTTTCTGATTTTTGCCAAATTTCATTCTCATTACGGGGCTTTAAAAGCTATTTACTTAATAAACATTTATTTTGTATATCTAGATTCATAATCTCCAAACCTACCTGATCTTTTAATTTGGCAAAGAAAATCTCATTTATTTGGCTAGTCGGTATTTTTTTTCCTGTGTTGATCATATTGTAAAAATAATTAGATCTGTAATAGTCTTCTAATTTTTCTAGACTCTCCATAAACCTCAAAAAGTAGATCGAGCATAAACATATATAGACTCATGAAACCTCAAAAAGTAAAGCATAGACATCGGCAAGCTTAAGGCCTAGGCAAGCTAGACAATGTCAAATTTATCAGCACTAAATACTCCAATATAGTATGATTAGTTGATTACTCTTCTTTGACGAAATCATAGCCTATTATCAATAGTGTAGCTTATTCCACGTGGAGACTGGAACAAAATTAGAGCCATTATGTTGACTAAACCTAGAGGAATTATGTTGCTCTTCCATGCTAGGAAGTGGGAAGCAACAACACGAAATCTATTCCTATATATTAAAGCTCCAAGAATTGGAGCAATCCTAGGCTAGGTGCTACTATTCATGGGTCCCACGGGACCCACCATGCGTGGGACCCACGTGACACGCGTGTGTGGGGGCCCACATGACCTGCATATGTGGGACCCGCATACCCGTACGTGGGACCCACGGACCACTATATGTGGGGCCCACCATTTTTTTTGCATAACAGGACTTACAATTTTTGAAAAATATTATATCGTGCTTAAAGAACCAATACAACATAAATGCCTAATAATTATCAAATTCTCAATCACGAAAATTATTATATTGTGCTTAGACTCAAATAACCAATGATGTAAGGTATAACTATTTTGAGATGAATTTATATTCTAATACTGATCAATTAAATTTTTAATTATTTCAATTGATTTCTTGATTTAATAATCAATACAATGTTACTTACTAAACCCAATACAATCAGAACATAAAAAATTTAATAGTAGCGCGCATAGCGCGCTAATCTGACTAGTAGTATATTATTCCACGTGGAAGCCCGCGCCGTCGCGGGCGCCGCCGAGCCGTCACTACCGCTGAAGGGGTGAAGTGAAAGTGAAGACGCCGAGGAGCGCGCGGAGCGGGAGGGCAGGCGGATTGCCGGCTCAGCTGAATGAGCTGCTGCTGGAGTGTGCGTGGACAGCGTGGTGTGTGTAGAGCGGTGGTGGGTGCTCTCCGCTGGCGCTGTGAATTTGGTCAGAGAGGGGGCGTGGGCGCGTGGCGCAAGCTCCGCGAGGCGCGAGCGCAATAATTTATCCAAGCGAAGTGGGTGGTGGCCGTGGGCCTACGTCGCCAAGTCGTGGCATCCAGGCCCAGCGACAGCGAGAAAAGTGTTAGAATATAGAAGGGATAATATTAGTTAGTTTGAGAAACAAAATCCTACGTTGATTATTGTTTAAAGTCTTGATCCCATCTTACCGGATCCTCTGCACCGATGAGTGGTGAAGGCAGGCTAGTGGTTCAAGCTGCGGCCGTGCTAAATATTGCGAGCCATGTGGTTACTGGGAACCTCGAAGACCTAAAGTATTGTATTACTCAAATATACCATGATAATTTAATTCTTCTTTGAAGAAATCATTGTTTTTTTTTCAATAGTAGCTTACTCCACGTGGAGAGTGGAGCAAGATTATTAGAGCCTCTGATTTCTTGACGAAGCTTGTGGTTGCCCATTATGTTGACTAACCCATAGGAATTCTGTTGCTCTGCCATGCTGGGAGAGTCAACTACACGGAATAGTTGTACATTTCCACAAGTTAGATATTGCTATACGAAAATGTTAATGACAAATTACAAGTATAATGTAGTGCTAGAAAAGACCGAAAGAGTAATCCATGGCAAAAAGCAGTACCAATCGTCGGCATGACCACTACATCTATTCTCGTGGTCTCTCTTTGGCGACAATTTTATAGGTAGAGTTTCTGAGCGAATTGATTGTAGTTGCCCATTATGTTCACTAACCTAGAGGAATTATGTTGCTCTATCACGTGCGAAGCAAGATCACGGAATAGTTGCGTATTTCCGGAAGTCATTGTCATCAGTCTGTCTAAGCAACCCTCCACACATCTTCCTTTGAAAAAAAACCGCTCCATCCTAAATTTAGAGAGCTAAGAAGAAAAGATCACTCCAGCACACCCTCTAGTAAAACTCGACCCGCGGGGAAGACAACCCCCGGTCATTTTGTTTAAGAAAGAAGTATGACCTTCTCACGCGGGTCGAGAAAACTCATAAATTTTCGCCCACTGTACACGGCGGCACTGCAGTCCACATGAGACTACCCTGACCTTAGACCCATGCTTTGAAGTGAGACATGTGAGGTGATTTTTTCAACGCGCACACAAGTGCGCACCTTTGGCCGTAATTCAACCCCCCCCCCCCCCCCCACACACACACATCGGGTCGAACTCCAACCAGCAGGATGCAAAAGCGCGCCAGGCCAACTAGTCTAGTGTGCGTTTACGCACACACCCTTTAGTAGACTCCCTAATTTGACAAAGCTCTACAAAATTTCCCCTTCCACCCCTCCAATCATAAGGAGTCTTTAAGCCGTCCTCTATTATAATTTACAATCAAGGGATATTCTGTACTTAGAGTAAGTTTTGAGGTCTGTGGAAAATAGAGGGTAGGATTTGGGGGCTACTGACTGGAGTTGGTCTAAGGTACGGCGGTGTTTAGATCTAGGGACTAAAGTTTAGTAGCTGTCACATCAGATGTTTGATACTAATTAAAAGGACTAAATTTAAACTAATTGTAAAAGTTGTGGCTAATTCGCGAGACGAATCATTAAGTCGGATTAACTCATCATTAGCACATGTTACTGTAGCAACACATTGTCAAATCATGAACTAATTAGGCTTAATAGTTTCGTCTCGCAAATTGATCTCAATCTATGCAATTAATTTTGAACTTAGTTTATGTTTAATACTTTAAATTAGTATCTAAATATTTGATGTGGCATGTACTGAACTTTAGCTTGAGGAACCAAAAGGGAGCTAAACTACGAGTACTAGTGTAGTGCTAGACTGTTAGGAAAGATTTCTACAATCACGGTGATTACTATAACCAACTGACCCCCATAATCCATAGCAGGAACAGATGTAATTGTAAATTAATAGCAATCATAGTCATTCTAAAAAAATTCATAGTCATGGGCTCATAGGCATCGTCAAGTCCGTAGCGAACAAAATACGATACATTTCTTTACGGAGGGAACTGGCGCTAGTACTTGCACACAAACTCCCTTTTTTCAGATAATAATAATGTCGTTCCCAATTTTTATGATGCGCATCGGTTGCCGCTAGAGTGTTGGAACTAATCCCAATGTGGATTTTATAGCGATGTTTTCAAGATAGCATACGTATAAGAAAAAAAAGAAATAGAGTTTGAAACTATCTCTCCTAATACAAAATTGGCGGGAATAGGCAAATCTGTCCTCAGACTATGGTCGAAAGTTCAGTTTCATCCCTGATCTACGAAAACGGTCAATTTCGTCCTCAAACTTTCGAAGCTGGCTCAGTTTCGTCCTTGGGACGACATGGAATGCCATGCTGGTTCGCCCCGTCATCGCCATGTCAGCTATGATGGCAAATTACCCGTTTTGCCCTTAGGTTATCTCTTTCCTAAGCCTTATCTGCGGGTGGGCTCCTCAACAGCTCGCCGCCGCCATTCTTGCATCGCGCGAGCCGCGGAAGCAGGCGCCCCGCCGCCGAAGATGCATCGTTGTCTCAAGAACCGAGCGCCGCTGGTGCGGAGCCGAGTGGAGGAGTGTCGCGGCCACGGTGCCGCTGGCCATCGCCGCACCGCGTGACGAACTCTGCGCGAAGTAGTGATGCCAATGGCGAACTCCGGCAAATCCACATGATCCCAGGGTCTCCATCTCACTCAAGAGGTCGCTCCTTTAGAAGGCAGCAGCAGCGGGGTAGATAGATGCGGCGGCAGGAGGAAGCATGGTGCCAGGGATGTGCATCCTGCACGGCGGAGCGAGCTGCTGAGCATAGGGCTTGGGTCGGGGACAAATTCTAGCTGATTCACTGCAATATGCATGAATATAAGTGGCCGGTGGTGAGCATAGGGTAGTGGACAGGGGCGGGCACACTTGGTATTCAATGGTCTTCATTGAATACCTATTATTTTCACAAACAAACTAAGTAGTACATGTAGTATATTAATGTATCTGTATTCAAACAAATGGAAAAGATAATAAGATCTTATGGCATTCAACATCTAAGTTTAATTTCTCTTCTACAAAGTAGGCCATATTGATTATTGAGTACATCTATGTGGCTATATCCATGTGTATTTTAGGCTGCCAAAATTTATTTTGCACCTTTTAAAAATTTTGAATACCCAAACTTGAAATCTTGGGCCCGCCCCTGGTAGTGGAATAGCTTGGAGGAGGAGGAGTTAGGGCTCGTTCGGTTTCATTGGAATGGTTCCACCCGGATTGAGATCAATATAGTACAAACTTCATGATACTTACAATGAGAGACCGTGATTTATTCCAGGTGAAAAACCAATTTACTCATGATAGTGACAACAAAAGGCCCGGATTGGTTCCCCACCTCTTGACTAGTGGATTGATTCCCGGTCTCTTATTGTCCCTATCATGGGTAAATTGGTTCTTCACCTGAAATAAATTTCAGTCTCTCACTGTAAGTATCATAAAGTTTGTACTATATTCATCTCAATCCGGGTGGAACCATTCCAATGAAAGCGAACGAGCCCTTAAAGGGAAACTCGTTTTGCTGAATGAATTTGACGATGGCGCAACAATGGCGATGGTAGCTCTGTTTTTCTGAGTTATCCGCTGGATTATCTGTACCCGTTGGGTTTTACCCTCCCCGTTTGTGATTGGATAATTGGGGATGGGTAGTTAGTGGGATGGGCATGGGTGACGGTCGGCAAGCACAGGATTTCGGCGGATGAAATCTCAACGACCTGGGCACACGCGTTGCCGCCGTGGCCATACCGGGAGGTCTCGCCGTCCTCCCTCGCCGTCTTCCGCATATCGACGCCGCCAAGTCCTCGCCGTCGTCCGCTGCCTTCTTCCCCTCCTCAGCCCCACGCGCCGTGGCGAGTTGTTGAGGAACCCACCAGCAGATAAGGCTTAGAGAAAAAGATAACCAAGGGCAAAATGGGTAATTCACAATCATAGCTGACATGGCGATGATGGGTGAGCCAGCATGGCATTCCACGTAAGCCCAAGGATGAAACTGAGCCGGCTTCGAAAGTTTGAGGACGAAATTGACCGTTTTCGTAGATTAGGGACAAAATTTTATAGTGTGGTTTCATAGGCTTCAAATAACATTAATTTCATGACTCAAAGAAGTTGATATCCGTGTAAGGAGTGTTTCATCTAGATGAAACTGGTTTCATCTCTCTTTTATTAAATTGGGTGTCATGTCATCAAAAAATCTTACGTGACATGCTAATTAATGTGCATGAAACTCCTCACTATGAGTAGCCGAAGAGACTCCCACACATTCTCTCTCTTTGTATCACCAGTGTGTTTAACGCTGAGGTTATGATTCATGGTTTCAAGAGAATTTGGAGATAAAGTGTAGGAGAGCTATTTTTACCATGATATATGATATAGATACGCTCAGGTTATGATATTTTGGGCTGTGATTTGATTTTGGCGAGCAAGTGGGTGTCTCATTGGTGCCAATTTGTTGAATCCAAAAGATCAAAGAGATGAAAGCAACGGGTTCAGATTTGAAAGGAGCATTTGCGTTGCAAAATTTTACCAAAAAAAAGTGCAAACTAGCATCATGTGCGTGTTTGATAATCTAGAAAATTGGCACGGCTAGTTTGTCGCTTGCAATGGTGGGGGTGATGCCGATGTTCAAACTTGGTGTAAACACCTTATTTTATTTTTAATACGATTTAAATTATCTCCAAAATGATTGTTTGAACTGAAAACAATGTTGTTGGGGAAAGGGTGCAGGGCCCACCCGCCAAGGCCAGTCCCCAAAAGGGGGGACCCGGGCCCGCCGGTCGGGATCTGACCTCCGGAGAAGTCCCGGGAGGATCGGGACTCCCCCGGGGAGAATGATTGCCGTCGCAGGGACGCCGGGGCTTGTCGGAAATCAAGGGCGGGAGGAGGCCTCCGGAGGGAGGCATGCGACAAGTCGGAGGAGCCCCGGAGCCGCCGGAGCTCCCCTGGAGGGGCATGCGCCCCCCAGAAGGTGGGACAGGGACCCAAGGAGGACGTCACCAAAGCCGCGGGTCGCCAAGCCGCTTTTCCCAAAGATGACCTCAGCGAGAGGGGCGCCGGCGGGTCCCCTCTCACCTCATCTGCTTCGGCGTACGAAGAAGCTCGAGACCCCTTTGCGCCCCTAGGCTAGGGTGGGCCTAGGGGGAGGCCCCGGCACCGTACCGGGGGCAAGACGGTCTTTCCCATAGTTCCGGACGAGATCCTAGTTGCTATAAATAGAGCCTCAAGGGCTTCAGCCAGGGGCAGGACAACTCTTGTAAGATCACCTAGCCACTCAATCCCCTAGAAACCCTCTTAGGCATTGATATTACATCAGGGCCCAAAACGTACTGTTTGGGCTTTTGTAACCACCAACAGTTGGCGCAGTCCGTGGGGACGAGTAGTGACTGAGAGCCACAATGCCCCCCGGAAAGGGCCGCAAAGGAAACAAGGCAGCATCGGGGGATGGCCCACGGCAGCGGCGGAGGCCGCCGCTGCTACACTTCCGACCCTCGCCGAGACCTCCGGAGGATCGGGGGGTCAACCGGCCACGGGCGGGAACAAGGCTCGCCCGGAGCACGTGGACCTCGGGATGCACAGCGGCGACGAAGATGAGAGCGAAGGAGGACAGGACGACCCCCATGCTTCTAGGGGAAGAGACACGGGAGAAGTCACCGGACCAGGGCACCGGTCGGCCACCGGCGAACAGCAAGCCAAGGACGCTGAGGAAGAAGCCAGACGGCTCCAGGCGCGCCTCAAACAGGCACGGAGGGACGAGGAAGCCCAGGAGGCCGCCAGCTGGCAGGCCATCGAAGAAGAAGCTCATCGACGAGAGGAGGACTACTTGCGCCGGAGGGCGGACGCCATGCGCCGGTCCCGCAAGCTCCGAGCCGAGCTGGAAGCCCTCGAAGCCTCCCGGGAACAAGAGCACCGGGGCGAGAGGGGGAGCGGCGTGAGACAACACAGCCATCCGCGCCCCGGCAGCCCCGACTTCGGCAAGCGTTTCTCCCAAAGACCCCCCGCCTACGACCCCAAGTCACCCCTGTCTCAAGGGTTGCAGGCCGTGAGCTGGCCTCGCGGGTTCAAGATGCCGCAGATCACCCCGTATGACGGGAAAACCGACCCCGCGGCCTTCGTCATGAGCTTTGAAGACGCCATCCAATCGGTGGGCGGGGATGAGACCACCATGGCCAAAAGCTTCGTCATGGCCATCACCGGGATCGCTCGCACCTGGTATACCACCCTAGAGCCCGGGAGAACCTTCTCCTGGGAGCAGCTCCGGGAAGCCATGCTAGAGAACTTCCAGGGGAATTATGAGGATCCGGTAACGTCAGGCCACCTCTTCGCCGTCAAGCAGCGCCACAACGAGACCCTTAGGAGTTCCGTCAGGCGTTTCGTTCACGTCAATTGCCAGGCGGTCGGACTCAGCGACAGGTCCGTCATCGACGCCGCCCGGGAGGGCCTCCTGAACGGCCCACTGCGGGCCAAGCTCCGACGGCGCGAGCCGAAAACTGTTTTGGAACTCATGAGGAAGCTGGAGGAATATGCGCGTGCGGAGGACGACGAGCTCCGGGGGCAGGCCCGGAGGGGAGGCGAGGAGCACCGATCAACCAAGAAGCAAAGGCCCCAGGAGTCACACTCGTCCCGAACCAGGGAGCGAGAGGATCCACGAAGGAGGCGAGACCCTTCCTCCCGACGCTCGTATCGGGAGGTTCATCACATGGAGAGCTCCCGAGACGCCGAGGACTCCAGAGACGACCGGAGGAGGGAGAAGCGGTCGGACGATCGCAAGCCTTCGTCTCGCAACACCAGACCCCGCCACGACTCGTCGGCCAAGGGTGAATCCTCTCGCCCATACTGCATCATCCACGAACACCGGGAGGGAGGGGGCATGTCATCCGTGAGTGCCCCACCATCGAAGCCGCCAAGGACGAGTCACAGAAGGAGGGAGGCGCCCCGGGAAGGGCGGTCATGCACAACACTCCATCTCCGGCACCGGGATGGGCAGGACCGCCGCCGCTTACGTTGTATCCATGCCGTTTGCCCCTCCCCCCCCCCCCTCCCAGGGCTATTGCGCCGTCGCACCCGGCAGAGCCGAAACAAGAGCCCCGCGAGGTGCAACACGTCATCGGGAGCCATCACGTGGTGCTCCCCATCACGGGTGGGTCCCTACAACACCTTGACTCCAAGCGGCAACGACACACCTACGTGCGGGAGGTACATCATGTCTCGTCAACATACACGCCCACCCTTCCGCAGCTCGCTGCCATGCCCATCACGTTCAGCGCCGAGGACTGCAACGCCCCCATCTACACGCACGGCGACGCCTTCGTGATCGCCGCCAACATCGCCGGTTCAGAAGTTCAGCGGGTACTCAATGATGGGGAAAGCTCCGCCGACCTGCTGTTCGTCAACGCCTTCGAGCAGATGGGACTCTCCCGGTCCCAGCTCACCACCGCCGGGACACCCCTTAAAGGGTTCGGGGGGAAGCGTCGTCGCTGTGCTGGGGCAGATCAGCCTCCAAGTCACCTTCGGCCCGGAGGGTATGCTCGCACCAAGGACATCACCTTCGATGTCGTGAACCTCCCCTACCAGTACAACGCCATCTTCGGGCGACGCCTCCTCAATGCCTTCCATGCCGTCTCGCATCACGGTTTCCTCTGCATGAAGATGTCGGGCCCCCCAGGCGTCATCAAGGTGCTAGGGGACCAGAACACAGCGCGCCTCATCGACGTCGGGCGAGCCCCGGGCCAGCGAGAGGTCAACGAGCTAACGCCGGGGGAAGAGGACGATCCCGCGGGGCCAAGCTCAACACGTTTCGTCCCCCGAGCGATGCCAGAAGGAGCCACCAAGACCATTCTGCTCCGGCCGGCATGTCTAGAGTGTACCGTCCAAGTCGCGGCAGATCTCCCCAGCCAAGTAGAGACGTCCCTGGTCGAGCTCATCCGGGAGTACGAGGACGTGTTTGCATGGACGCCAGCGGACCTCCAGGGCATCGACCGGGACATCATCGAGCACCACCTCCGCGTCGACCCCAAGACGACGCCACGGAAGCAGAAAGTGCGGAAGATGTCCGCAGAACAGAAGGAGGCGGCCAAGGCAGAAGTCCGAAAGTTGTTGGACGCCCGGGTGATTCGAGAGGTGCTGTATACTGACTGGCTGGCCAACCCTGTGCTGGTAAAGAAAAGCAACGGGAAGTGGCGCATGTGCGTCGACTTCACTGACCTCAACAAAGCGTGCCCATGGACGACTTCCCCTTGTCACGCATCGACCAGATCATAGACTCCACGGTGGGCTGCGAGCGCATCTGCTTCCTCGACGCTTACTCCGGATACCACCAAGTGTGGATGGCAGTAGAAGACGAGGTCCACACTAGCTTCATCACTCCATTCGGGACCTACTGCTACGCCTGCATTCCTTTCGGCCTACGGAACGCAGGCGCCACCTTCGCCAGGCTCGTGCAGATCGTGTTTGAAGCACAGACCGGCCGCAACTTCGAAGCACATAGTCGTCAAAAGCTTCCAAGAGCAAGACCTCTATTCCGACCTCCAGGAAACGTTCGAGAACCTATGGCGCACGGGCATGCGCCTGAACCCCGAGAAATGCACTTTCGGCGTCCGCTCGGGATAACTCCTCGGATACCTCGTATCGCAACGAGGAATCGAGGCCAACCCCAAAAAGATCCGAGCAATCCGGGAGATGGAGCCACCAAAGACCACGCATGAAGCACAACGACTGACTGGCAGACTTGCCGTGCTGAGCAGATTCATCGCCCGCTCCGCAGAGCGCAGCCTCCCTTTCTTCAAGGTGCTGAAGGGTTCCGACCCATTCCGGTGGACCGAGGAACAACAGCAGGCCTTCCGCGACCTCAAGAAGTATCTCAAGCACCCCGAGACCCTGGCTAGCCCTACGCCAGGAGCACCACTGCTGCTATACATCGCCGCAGCAGACCGCGCCGTGAGCGCGGTACTCGTCGAAGAACGCAAAGTCCAGGGAGTCGAGACCCAAGCCCCGGTGTACTACGTGTCCGAAGCCTTGAGCGGAGCCAGAAGCTGCTACACTGAGATCGAGAAGATGGCATACGCTGTCGTCATTGCATCACGGAAGCTGAAGCATTACTTCACCGCCCACCCCACCACGGTCCCACCGTGGCATCCCCTTCGCGACATCTTCGAGAATCGGGAGGCCATCGGAAGGATCGGCAAATGGGCGGCAGAGATCGCCCCTACGCGCTCGCATTCACTGCCCGAACGGCGATCAAGTCCCAGGCCCTAGCGGATTTCGTCGTTGACTAGACGCCGACGCCGGGCGTCGATGTGATAGCAGCCCTGGAACCATCGTGGGTAGCGCACGTCGATGGCGCCTGGGGAGTTTCTGGCGCCGGCGCCACCGCGGTCCTGGTCGCTCCCTTGGGGCAAACCATGAGCTACGCCCTGCGGATGGAGTTCCCCTGCACCAACAACATCTCGGAGTACGAGGGCCTGGTCCTCGCCCTACGCAAGGCCGCGGCGTCAGGGGCGCGCCACGTCATCATCAAGAGTGACTCCCAGGTGGTCACTATGCAAGTGGAGAAAGAATTCTACGCCCGGGATCCGGAGCTGGCACGCTACCTCGCGCTCATCCGATCCCTCGAGAGGAAATTCCAGGGCTTCACGGTGCTGTACATCCCCCGGTTGGAAAACACGGCGTCCGACGCGCTGGCGAAAGCGGCGGCCCAGCAAGCAACTCTGCCCCCAGAGGTCTTCTATGCTGTCGCCCACGAGCCATCAACTGCATCCGGGACAGAGCCCGCCAGCCGCGAGGTCGCGGCCATCACCAGCGAGGATTGGTGATCGCCCATACTCGCATTCATCTGGGGGTGGTACAGGCCCGAAGGGCAGAAGGAGACCAGCCGCATGACGCAGCGCTGCCGGGGGTATAAGATCATCGACGGCACCTTGTACAAGGAGGGGGTGTGCGCGCCGTTGCTAAGGTGCGTCACTCGGAGCGAAGGGCAAGAAATTCTCCAAGAGATCCACAATGGCATATGCGGCGCACACTCCTCCACGAGGCCCCTCGTCGGAAAAGTTTATCTTCTCGTCTCACTATAAAAAACTGAATGCAGACAACCACCCATGATGATGATCCACATTACATATACAATAATCATTTTTAATTAAAAACATATTTAGTAGAAGCATTTTGGCAAGCAAAAAAAAAGCCAAATGATATAGTTCACCTCAACGCACAGATAGACATCAGTCATTGGTCAAAGCCTCAAAGACATAATTTAACAACAGAAGTAATCAAGTTTGCACTTTTGAAGTACATATATATAATTTTTATGGCTATGCAAAAAGAGGAGAATTTTTAAAGCTACTCTGTAGCATAAACCATATTTATGTTGTAAACCATATCAATCTGAAGAAAACATACTTATTTTGGACAGTAATGTGCCGTACTAACTATGTTTCTTATTTTTAACATCCACATTAGCAACTAATTAATTTCCAAGCTCCTGCTTGGATACTGGGGATTTAGATCCAAATCTCTGCAATGAAAACTTAAAATCTGAACTAAATCCTACAAACTTCCAAAGACCAAAGCAATCCCATTATCCGCATTATCTAAACAGACCATCAATGCTTACTTAGCTACATTCTAGTTCCAATTCGAACAGTGGGAAACAACTTACATTTAGGAAATCAAATGAAAGTGCAGGTGAGAAGAACGCAAAGGCGCGGGGATAGCCAGAAGTCCCCCATGACCCAAGAAGCGGCCTTCACGCTCTTGGCCTGATCGAGGAAGGCGGCAGGGTCGGATGGGAGCTTTGAAATCTTCTCCCGGAGGTCGCACATCTTGGCCTTAACCTGCTCCGGGCCGGCCTCGAGGTAGGACACGGCCAGCAAGGCGCTCCGCCAAGCGGTCTGAGCGCTAACCTGGGCCAGGCATGTCACCGCCGGCTCGACGCACTGAATCCCGCACAGGAGCCAGTCGAGGCTCCCACGCGCGTCCGCCGGGGAATGAGCCGGAGGGGACACAGCCACGCCCATGCCGGTTAACGCCCCCGACAGCAGCTGCACCACCTGCCACCCCACTTTGGCCTGAGCCCGGGTTCGCTCCTCCAGCTCTGCGACCCGAGCCCGGAGATCGACTCTCGCCTGCTTCAAGTCCTCCGCCTTCTTGGCAGCCTCCGCTCGACAGGCCTCCGATGAGGCCGCAGACAGCTCCGTCGCCTCCTTGGCTTTGCTGCCCTCGGCGAGGGCGGCCGCCAACTCTTCCACCCGAGACCCGAGCGCGGAGTCCCGAGAAAACAAGCCCTCCTTGGGAAGGGTCTACGCCAGAAGGGCGACCTGAAATAAAGGAGACAAAGAATGAGAAGGCCGAAGAAGTGCGAAGAGGAGGTCATGCACAAGAAAATCAGAGAGAGGATGCACCTGCACGCCCAGCGCCGCGAGGCCCTCCCGGACGTCTTCGGTCGGGAGCTGCCGTAGGACGCACTCGACGACAGGGAGGAGAAGGCGGGAGCTCATGTTGGCTAGCAACTCCCAGGGAGCCAGCAGGCCAAGAAGATCGTCGGGGCTCATGGGAGCCTGCCCGAGGGGAGAGGAGGGTGGAGAACAACCCTTTCCCTTTCCCTGGCACGCGGGGCGGGGAGCTGGCCCCAAGTCCAAGTCCTCGGGGTCGTCTGTCACTGCCACCGGCGAAGGAGACCGAGAAGGGGGCGCGCCTCGTCCGGGACCTGCAAGATCAAAGAACGGCCATTCAGAAAAGGACAGATGAGGAAAAGACACGAAGCAAGGGAGAATGGAGGAAGAAGAAACCGAGGGGACCAACCGGGGAGCGGCTTCTCCTCGTCGCTGTCAGACTCGACCAAGAGGCCGAGGCAGCGGAAGCTCGACAACTTACCCCCTGCCCTGGGGGCGGGGCCCTCCGGGGACGAACTTGGAGTGGACCACGGGAATGTCGCCAGAGAGGAGACGTCACGATCAGGGGAGGAGACACCTGGGATCGGGAGGGAGGAGACGGTGGGGGCGCCCCGTCTCCGATGTCGGAATCCTGGTCCTCCGACTCCTCCGCTGGGCGGCACGCCCGGGCGCGTCCCCAGCGGTAGCCGCGGCGGCTCTCCCGCGGCGCTGCCCCTTCGGAGGTTTCTCGGCGGGGGCGACGCGCTCCGGGAGGGACAGGCCCCGGAAGGCAAAGATGCGGTTGGTCCAGGGGCCCAACACCATTGCCGTCCGGGACCGGTGCTCCATGAGCTGATACGGCCCCAGCTGCGCCACGGCCTTCGCCTTAACCTCTGCGAGAGACAAGTCTGCCGGAAGCCAGAAAGAGGGGTCAGCGGAAAGAAACAATAGCTCTCGGTCTTCGCAGCGTCCCAACTCACCCGGGAGGGTCCACTTGAAGGAGGCCCGGAAGGAGGTCTCTCCGGAGCTCGACCTCCGAATCACCGAGTCCTTGGGGTCCCGCCGCTCCACGGGGAACTCCCTGCCCTTGGCCAAGGGCCAGACCAAAGCGGCCAGAAACTCTTCCGTGAGGTCCCGCATGATGAACTCTTCTCCTTGTAGGCCTTCGCCGGGGGCACCGCCCCCTCCCGGGGGTTGAGGAAGACGAGCCCATCACACACCTCCGTCTTCTCCCAATCGAAGAGCCAGAACTTCTTCCGGACAGCCGCCTGGTGGAGGTGGGCAAATGCCCAAGATGAGGGAACCGCCCCCTCCACCTGGTACGCCCACTCGAACATGCTCAGGCAGACGAAGGAGTTAGGGGAGACGTCCTGGACCTCGAGGCGAAAGTGCCCCAGGGTCGAGACCAGGAAGTAGAAGGAAGGGAAGCGCAAGCCGCACTCCAACTGCTCCACGAAGACCACCACCTCCCCGGCCTCAAGCGAAGGGACCGTCTCAGTCCCGGGGGGACGGGCGAGGGCGCGATCAGCGATGAACCCCTGCTCGTGGAGGACATCAAGGTACTCGTTGTCGACGGTGCTCCGCGGGAGTCGCCGTGTCCGTGGGGAATCCGAACGCGCCCGCTTGGGCTCGGCGGCATCCGAAGCCGGAGGAACACTACGCTTCGGAGCCATCGGGAGGAGAGGGGCCGCGAGACGGACAGCAGAGGCCGAGGACGGGAAGGAGAAGGGCGGCAGCGAGTTCGCCTGAGGATGGCAAGGAGACGAGGAAGCGAGAAGACGAAATGGCGGCGAATGACTCAAACCCCTAAGAGCAAGCTCGGCTCCCTCTCCTGCCCTCCTCCTTTCCTTATATAGGGAAGGAAAGGGGGGGATGTGGGCGCGGCGAGCGCCCCTAACCGACCTCGTTCCCCGTGCCGCGGGCGCCCCTAACCGCCCTCGAACCTCGCAACGCGGCCGTTGGTAGGCCCGCAAGAGCCACTGAGGAGTGGGCCATGTGTCGCCGCGTAGCGTCCAACACGGCACCTACAATCACGGGAAGAGTAACGGACGCGTCTGGCACCTTCGAGCTCCGCGAAAGGGGTGGGTGGGGGGAGAGGACGCCCCGCGGACCCGAATCCTCTCCCCTCCCCCCCCCCCCCCCCCCCCCCGTCGACCTGGCGGAGGCAAGTGGTCCCTCTTCCCCTTTTCCCCGCTTCGGGATCTCGTACGGGCCTCCGCCTCTTGAAGACCCTCACCTCGTTCCCGCAGTTCTCGGAGGTCCGCGCCCCTCCGAGAAAGGGCTACTGTTGGGGAAAAGGTTGCAGGGCTAACCCGCCAGGGCCAGTCCCCAAAAGGGGGGACCCGGGCCCGCCGGTCGGGATCTGACCTCCGGAGAAGTCCCGGGAGGATCGGGACTCCCCCGAGGAGAATGACTGCCGTCGTAGGGACGCCCGGGTCTGTCGGAAAATCAAGGACGGGAGGAGGCCTTCGGAGGGAGACATGCGACAAGTCGAAGGAGCCCCGGAGCTGCCGGAGCTCCCCTGGAGGGGCAGGCGTCCCCCGGAAGGGTGAAACAGGAACCCAAGGAGGACGTCACCAAAGCCGCGGGTCCCCAAGCCGCTTTTTCCAGAGATGACCTCAGCGAGAGGGGCGCCGGCGGGTCCCCTCTCACCTCATCTGCTTCGGCGTACGAAGAAGCTCGAGACCCTTTGCGCCCCTAGGCCAGGGTGGGCCCAGGGGAGGCCCCGGCACCGTACCGGGGGCAAGATGGTCTTTCCCATAGTTCCGGACGAGTTCTAGTTGCTATAAATAGAGCCTCAAGGGCTTCAGCCAGGGGCAGGACAACTCTTGTAAGATCATCTAGCCACTCAGCCCCCTAGAAGCCCTCTTAGGCATTGATATTGCCACAGGGCCCAAACGTACTGTTTGGACTTTTGTAACCACCACAGATGTATTATAAGTATGCTTTTAGTTTACACTATTAATCACCTTATTTTATGACTATCAAAACTGACAATGTTGTATAAAAAAACTTCAGTGCTATTATTATTTTTATTTTATACTAATAAAAGCACCTTAATTACGACTATACAACTTACGAGATTGTATGAAAACAGTTCCGTATTATTTTTTTATTTTTCACTAGCAAAAGAGGAATTTTTCAAAAAAAACTAACTTTTCCGTGAGGACAAAGGCTAGAGCGAGAAAAGTCAAGTACCCACGAAAGCGTGGCCTCGGAATCTTGAAACCCAAGCATTGCGCGTGATCCTGAGTACTAGTCTTTTCTGGTCTAATGAAACACTCAAAAGTTCCCCGCAAAAAAAAAGAAACACTCAAAAGTTATATTGAAAATAAAGTAATAAGTGTACTCAAGTTTGCAAAATTAAACTAAACAGAATGAACATTAAACGCTTTGAATTTCAAAATGCACAGTGCATCTTATATCAAATATTTTGCATTTAAAAATGCAATAGAACTGTGATCCTAGGTAGGATCCTGTTCCCTGATTGGATCTTAGTGAAGAAAAAAAATAAAAAAGGACCTGACAACCTTGGCCCGTGATGGATGGGATACGATTTTGTATTCCAATGTGAGGTGCGATTTCCCCGCATGGGATATGATTTTGGACGTTTAAGTGAGCAAGTGGTTCTCGTTGAGTCGTTGGTGCCAAATCGGCGCAGACAAAAGGGTGGCTGTCTCCTTTTCAAAAAAAAAAAAAAAAGGGTGGCTGTCGATTGTCATACTGAAAGCTGTGGGCTGTCCCAGGAGCCCTGGCCTGTTATGTCCGTGGTTCTTCACCAAAGTCAAAAAAGAAACTATGCGACTGGTTGTGCTCCATCCGCCTGCATTTATGTAGAATAGAAAGAAGCGTTTCGTCCACTTGGCCTCAGGCTTCATCCATATTCCTCGTCCTACAAAATTTTGAACGCGACAGCTTTGGCGTGTGCACGTTGCTGTGACAGATAAACACACTGCTGATCAATGGGCAAAACCCCATGCTTACCCAGGAATAGTCCACGCCAAAACGACGTGAAAGTAATTTCCAACCGTTCTTATGTGACCAAGTTTTCTTGTAAATAGTTCGTGGTGATGGGACGTAACTGAAACAAGCTACGCCCAAGATGAGGGCGACATGTCCATCAACAGCGAGACATCTACAGTGACTTTGTTAATCTCGATGGTGTGTTGTCTTCTTCCCATAGACAAATACAAGGATTCTGGTGCTTATCTAAATCAACCTATTGAGTTTAACAAGATTATGTAAAAGACCACTGACATTTATGATATCAAATGAAATTAGTTACGTTAATGCTTTTGTAGTTTTACTTTTTTTTCATGTTGTACATGTTAATAATCTTCTCTGTAAATCTAGTCAAATCTAATAAAGTTTACCTGAATTGAACTTAGAAATCCTTGTAATTGTTGGATGAATAACAGTTATGGGGGGTGCGCGCGCGCGCGTCTAGTTGGTGTGTGTGTGTGACAGATGACACTGAGGCGGGTTGGGCTCGTTTCTTGGACCGAGCCACGAAATAGGCCCAAGCCCAATACAGAAAGCACTATCGGGCCAAGCTCATCCAACCCAACGCTAATCAACGGCAAAACCCCCAATCCATTTCCAAACCCCTTCCTCCTCCTCCCCTCACCTCTTCCTCGCCGCCGCCGCCACCGCCACCATGCTCCGCGCCGCCCTCACCTCCGGCGGCGGCCGCCTCGCCGCCCTCCTCCCCCGCCACCACGCCCGCCTCCTCTGCTCCTCCAACTCCTCATCCTCCACCATCGCCGTCCTCTTCTCCGACCCCACCCCTCCCGCGGACCCCGCCGCCGCGATCCAGTCCGCCGGCGTCGATCTCTCCCACCCGGACACCATCCCCGCGCTCCTCCTCGACCCGAGCCTCTCGGGAAACTACCCCGCGGTCTCGCGCTTCTTCTCTTGGGCAGCCTCCGATGCCGCCGCCAAGGCCGCGCTCAACTCGCGGGCCTTCAACTCCATGCTCCAGCTCGCCGCCGCCCACGGCGACGCCGACCGCTTCTGGTCTCTAGTCGACTCCATGCGGTCGAGGGGCTACGGGATCTCCAAGCCCGCCTTCCGGGCGGCCTCCGAGAGCTTCAAGGCCAAGGACATGGCTAGGGACGCCGACCAGCTGCAGGAGGCATTCGCCGCGCATGGCAGGAACGCGGCGGCGGCCGAGGTATGCAAGGTTCTCCGGGCTCCTGGCAAGGATGATACCTCAAAGCTAGCCATGCTTAGTGAATCGGGTATTGAGGTGACTGATGAGGTGGTGGCCTTAGTGGTGGAGAAGGTCGGGCAGTTCCCTCAGCAGGCGATGGTGTTCTTCAGGTGGGTGGAGCAGTCGGCTGGGGTAGGGGTCCGTTGGGGCAAGGTTTACAATGCGATGGCGAGGGTTCTCGGCCGCGAGGATTGCATCGAGGAGTTCCGGGAGGTCCTTCGGAAGATGAGGAGCAAGGGGCTTGAGATGGATCGAGATGTTATGTTACTGTTAGCGACAGGTTCCTCAAGAGGAAGATGGTTGAAGATACTGTGGACCTGTTCCGGTTCATGACAAGCAGGCCGGAGAAGCTCTTGACAGATGATTTTGTATTCTTGCTGAAGAAGGTTGTAGTGACTGGTGATTTGGATCTCAAGTTGGTGACAAGGGTGTTGCAGTATTATCGGCATGCGGGCAATGAGGTCAAAGACTCTGTTTTTGATTCTGTTCTCAAGTCGTTGAGGAGTGTAGGGAGGCTTGGGGAGAGTGGCAGAGTTCTGAAGGCGATGCAGGAAGGCGGTTTTGAAGCAGATAATGCTGATCATGAAAAGGCTGTTCTTGCACTGTGTGATGCTGGCAATCTGGAAGAAGCACATAATTATTTGACTAGCATGGAAGAGTCAGGGCATAAAATGGGTCCAAAGATATGGTCTTGTTAGTTCAGAAGTACTCTCTTGGTGAAAATGTGGATATGGCAGTGTCGTGCTTCCATGAAATGCTGGAAATTTTGGCAACGAGAATGCGGGTTCTGCTCTTGAGGTGCTGGTTTCTGGATTATACAAGAAGAAAGGGCAAAAGAAGCATTCAACGTTCTGAAGAACATGGTAACAGAGAAGGCTGTGTTTCCTTGGCAAACTACCTACAAGTATTTAATCCAAAGTTAATCCGCCAAGGGCATCTGAAACAAGCATTTGAAGTGCTAGGTTTAATGAAAAGCCATGGTTATCCACCTTTTGTTGATCCTTTTATCCCACATATTTCAAAGTCTGGGACTGTGGATGATTGCCTTGGTTTGCTGAATGCAACATCTTTGAGGGGGTTGCCATCAAGAATAGTGTATGTGCGCTTATTTCAAGCTTTGTTCAAAGAAGAGAGGCATGAAGTTGCCCAACAGCTGCTTTCCCAATCTCCTGCTAGCATCCAAAACCATGCTGATGTTCGTGATATTTTCAATAGGATGAAGCTGGAAGAACCTGTCGTGGCAGAATTGGCAGAGGGTTGATACATGCTAAATTGAGTTTTTAGTACCACCCCATTCAAAAAAAAAAGTTTTTGGTACCACATTTAATGGCAAGCTGAATTTTCCTTTTTAACTCTGTAATAGGGATTTGAGCTGATGTCAGAAGTTGCCGTGTCAGAAGCTTTGCTGAAATGCTTGTGCTATTTCCGAAAGAAATAAGTTACATTATTTTTTTTAAATGTTTCTCTGTTGTTTCTTGCTGTTTGAGCCACTATATTTTCCATGTCTTATGCTGGCAAGTGGCAGTTTTAGCTGCCTTATTGATCAATAGCTTTTGGCTTTATGCCACTGTGTTATTGCAATATACAAAGTTTGGTCCTTATGCAAATCGAAATGTGCATATACAGTTATATGGAATGGCTGCAACGTGAAATAGCTTGTGATATATTTGATTGCATATATACAATTCTGCTTGAACTACTACATGGTAAACACTGAATTAACAGAATGCACGAAAAAACATGTTCTATCTGTGCAAACACTCTTTTCACATAGGCCGGCCATCTGTGTAAAAACTGGGCAGGCAGCTATAGTGGTCAGGTGCTGATTTAAACAGAGACGCTGACTAACTATCACAGATCGTGTCCACACTCCACAGTTGATAATTGCTGTCGTCTTTTAATCTACATCAATCAGTAAGTGCCCACCTTACGCCGGTACTAGCTTGTGCCTGGAATTGCATTTCAAAAGTACAGATCAGTGTTGCTGCTGTTCTAGATCCCAAGACAATAATTACTCTGAGTCGCATGTCATTCAGGGTTGAACACTTAAGTACACTAGTTAGAGCAAGTATTATAAGGCCATGTCAGCTGGCTAAATGGTAGTACACATCAGCAAAATCTGATATGAAGGAGAGAGAAAGGAGGAGAGAGAGAGAAAAGCAGGCGTGTAACGAAACGCCGGCAGTGGAGCGGGCGAAACGCATTGATTGGGCGCTGGCTTCTGCTCCTCCATTTCCACTCTTCCACGTTTCTCAGTAGACTGCAGCACAGCATTTATGTCTATGGGGCCCATTACAAGGTGGGTGAGGTGGAGGTTCTTGCGCCCGCTCGCTGGCGACGTTATTAGCCATGCTCTTATGGGTATTACTCTGAAAATCTATCGATTCTGTATTGAATTCGGTAAAGGAGGAACCAGTTGTGTTTGAAAGGGTACCTTTTCTTGATGTAATCTCCTTCTCGACTTCTGCAATATCTCCTTCAACCTGTTGGCGGAATTCGCCATGACATTCTTTGCAGCCTTCTTCTGGTGCTTAGCACCCTTCACCAGACAAGCCCTAATAACACCTTGAGGCTGCAGGTGTTCGGTTTTTAAGGGTGTGCTCGTCATTTGATACTTCAACTGGATCTGCAATTTCAGCGAAGACTGTGACCTGAAAATTGAAGTAAAACATGGGAGCACTTGGACAAAATCAGCTTTGTTTATCTTACACTTGAGTAGTCTTCATGTTGGATGCCTTGGAGGGTCATCACCTCCTCAACGACCCAGCCGTCTGGTTTGGTAACTTGTATTTTTGTTGAGTGGTCGTAGCTTCCCCTCCATATCTTGACAAGCTTTTGTCAAACCTAAAGCTGATACGCCTTTGGTATATGTCACGGTTTAGCAGCTCCCATTCTGTTGCTGAGTAGTCAACACAACCGGCTCTCTCCATCACTTATGTTCCAGTGAACCTCCAGAGAACATCTCCATAAAGGCACTGATCTGCAAATACAGAATTACAAATATTTTAGCAGATTCCTTTGAGCATTTTACAAAGTTATCTGAGATGAGTTAGTTGACAAGGTTACAGGACAAGCCTCACGTCAATAGAAAGAACTGCCGAGTAGACTTCTGACATTTTTACATCATCATTGGCTAATAGAGAACCTTCTTCACCGGTGAGCTCTTTGAGTTCAGATTCTTTATCAAGAATCTCACCTTTCTGTTCCAGACCTGATGATCGCATTTTCCATATTGCCATGATAATCCTGTCAGAAATGTTTGATGCATTAACAATACACATATGACAAGAAGCCTATTAATTATAGAAAAATGTGAGTTCACTCAATGCTTTGTAGAACCTGAACAGTATAACAATCTACTGGTAAGAAATATATTGACAATAAAAGGATGTATATTAATTCACTGCACTATTCCTGTTCCTGAAAATATGAGTACGATGACATTGGTTATCCAACTGCGGATATGTGTGTTCATATAGTTTGGAGAGAAGCATTTGTATGCCTGTGGATATTGACCTACTATGCTTTAACAGGAGGCAACACCAACTATACCTTAAACAGTCTACACAGTTACGAAATCCCAGGTATTTTTTCCTGTCATGTCAACTATGCTGCTTCAGTTTAAGCTGATTTTTGAAGCTGTTATATCAGGAGTCAGAAACTCAGAATAAAAACTTTCGAAAGACATTAATGATCATTCTTTAAAATCACTAAATCAAGTGGTGTGATAATGATCAATAAAACCAGATTCTCAAATTGTGATCATCTCAAACAAACGCATAATATGGTTCGATTTCTCCTCAGAATTCCGCGTATCACATGAAAATTAAAACAAGGGTACTCATAGGCTCATACCTGTGAGCATCATTGAATGAAACAAATGTCTGGAAATGGAATTTCAGTCTTCCTTGAGCATCCAATGTTTTGGCTCCATGCCTGGCTTCAAGACCTCTATCCTTGCGAAGGACAAACATCAACGATGGACTGCCAACTGTTGCAAGTTTTGGTGGAACAACCTGAATATCATCGATGTCTTCCAAAGAAAGAAAAATTTTGTTTTCGGCCAAATATGTTGGAATAAAACCCAGCTATTCTTGGGGAAAGAAATAGGCGCCCCTGTGAAAAATGATACATATCTCAGTTGTTGATGAGTCTGACGAAAAGCAGATGCAAAGGATAAGAATAAGGTAACAAGCTGTAGCAAGTCCCAGTGCATAGTGCAATCATCAAAAAGTGTACAGCGTTGGCCCTATTTCACTGGGAAATGGGAACCATGGTATACAGACTTACAGGCTACAATTCTTATGTTTTATTTTTAGTATAACTTCATATGCAAGGTCTATATTGATTTATTTCACTTATGCAAGGTCTACTCTGCATATTGGACGTTCAAAATAAATGATAATAACATATTTCAAGACAGTATATCCTACTCCAAGCGAAATTTTAGCAGTACCATGATAATTAATATCAACTCAACACATACAAATTAAAACATCAGTGAAATCTAATTACCTGAAGTGGCATTTTCCGTTTTAGATGGCAGGTAAAATCATCAATGAGGAATTCTTCATGAGGAAGGCTAAAGAGCTTACGAAATGCTGAATTTGTCTGAGCAGAGCGCAAGTTCATCTGAACATTCAGTCATGTAATGCAAATTCAGTAATAGAATGTATTTTGATGGCATTAAAAGAAATTTTGGAAAACTTTTTCCTCAACCGAATTTGAACAACTGATACCTTCTTGCCAACTTCTTTCCCCATTTTTTCTAGATAATTCAAGACAACTTCAGTTCCCCGTGAATTGTTCAAAAAGATCCGCAGATGCAATTTTGGCTGGTGCCCTTGGGGAAACCTTCCATCAAGAGGAAGCCACATATCACCCAAGTCTGATAAATTGTTTTTCACAAAGTTGACTTCTGTTTGACCAATAGGATTTTCATTGCTTGGACCATCTGAATCATGCACAACCACGTCCAACCTTGCTGGAGGGTCATCCATCGCATCAAATTCAAATATCTCTATAGAGTTGAAAAAAGTGAAGAATAAAGTAAATTCTCAGAGAAGGTCAAGAGATGCTTTTACCTTGCAGGTTAGAGGAAAGTCAATATAGAAGTTATACTTACCGTTCCATTTTGGTTCAGACGTCTGGTATTTGACAGAGCTAGTTTTTCTCTTTCCATTGCAGGTAAAGTTACATAAGGATCAGGCAAGCCAGGTGTACCTGCACCTACTACGCCACTTCCCTCAATAAGTGCAATTGTCAATAACCAACCATCTCCATGAGCTTTGATTCCATGGTCACTGCCTAACATCGAAACAGGAAAAATGCAAATTAGATGTCTTCCACAGGGAATGGAGAATTTTGCAAGTTACAGTAAAAATGAAGTTTCCAATATGAATAATTTGTTCTATTAAAATCATCTAAAGGACTCCTATGATTTCAGAAAGGATTAGGGGAGAATAACAAAAATGAATATTCACTTCATTCTCGATCCACATCTACTAGATCGGTTATCACAAAGACATGTAAATATCCAATGCTTTTAGAACAGAAAAATTGTTACGCGCTGTTTCCAGGCTTGCAAAAAACGTCGCCCTACTTTGATGATATTATGCCCCTGAATGATCAGAATGATACAAAATACAACCTCTCCAATGGAATCTGGAAGATCAATACCAAATATTCAAGTCCCCCGTGCACCATATTGGATCTGGCTAGATGAAGATGTGTAATAATATACAGCGCTGTACTGAGAGAGAATATGAATGCAAAGCTCCCAAGGAAGCGGGCAACCAGCTTCCAGTTTGATTCTTTTTGTGGCTGCAGTGAAGCTAAAATCTTATCTTTGCTATTAGCATCATCAAGCTCAGCTACTTTAACTTTCCGGGACAGTACTTCAGAGAACTGTGAATATCCTTCTGCAAGGCCTTGTTTTGCCCCATTCTCGATCATTCCTTTCAGCATTGTACTCTGAACAAAATTCAGGCGCCAACTTACATTAAGTTGTGTGGTTGGTTCTTCAGATGGAAGCTGGGGGCCAGGTGTCATACGGTACAATATCTCCACCTTGAAACAATTACCACAGGGAACATCAGGAGTGCTAACAGTAGACAAAACTGCATAAGAATTTCCAGTTGCCTTCACGTATTTCTGATCTTCAGTAGCTTTAACAGCTTTAACTAATTTAGTTGCTGCTTTTGTGTAAGTTAATGTTCTTTTCAAACAATTCTCACTGTTCTCATGTTTCCAGGGCTCAATGTTAAATCCACTTGTTCCTTGAAGTTCAGCAACTTCTGGCCAGAAATCTGAATTTGCAGAAAACAACTTTGAATTCAGTTCAGCTGGTGCAATACTGTAAGATTGGTCCACTAATACACCACCAGGCAAGTTTCCCGGCATTTCACAAGCTTGGTCTTTGGACTCCATAGTTTTCAGTAGTTCATCAAGACTGGCCTCAGGCAGCATGCAGCTCTCTCCGTTTTCACGAGACTCAGAATGCATTTGTGCATCTCGAAATTGGTCTGTGGACACAGGATCTGATGCTGTGGAATGTGCAGCATCAGCAGATTTCCTGAAGTACCGAGACATGACCTCCACCACTGATGACGTATCAGCAATGGAACTACCATCATCATCTTCCGGCTCCAGAAGAATGGATTGCTGATCTGTGCTGACACAGGATGGTGGCCCTGTGCTTCTAGGGCCATGCTGCTCCATGATGCTTTGGGTCAAGCCATCCAAACTTCTGAGGGATACCCGATCCATGCTGCCACAAGCTGAGAGATCCAGACTGCCAGTTGTAGCTGATAATGACGAGCTAGTAGTTGCAGTTGACCTGTGTGAGCTGCACGATATATCATCGATAAGTTGCGGTGGTGCTTGATGTGCGTCCTCGCACAGGGTGGCCCTAACCGATAAGTATACCCTCAGGCAAATTTCACCTGCAAGGAAATATAATTAAACAGTGAATAATGCTAGCTTGAGTCACCGCTGCATCCACTTTCCATAAAGCTTGACATGATCTCAGCAGTAAAGCATTCATCAGATTGGGGATAAAAGAACAGATGCAGATTGGGGACAAAGATTTGTGAAACTTAAAAATCAGTCAAATAAGGAGGCACTGCTCTAGGAAGTCGCAAATTTTGACTTTTTTTTTTTTGAAACGAAAATTTTGACTAAATGAATTTCAAGGCAATACGATTTTATTTCCCTGAACAAGTAGGACGCCTATTATGAGGTGTAATTCATGTATAGCATCCATTCTCCTACCACATTTCCTTTTTCGATTGCTTTGGGTCCTATTACCCGATGAGGCATTGATTTGACGATTCCATGGCAAGAGGAAAAACGGATGGGAGTACCGCGCCTCTTCCTCCTGAACTTGCTGCTGCTCCTGGCTGGAGCGGGTACCACCTGGTGCCGAGCGAGAGGTCGTCCGTCTCCATGATGGCGGTGAGGGGCAGCCGCACCCGGCCCAGGAACTCGGAGCCGAAGAAGCGGTCCTCATTGAGCACGGAGATGACGAGCTCCTCGGCGACGTCGCCGACGAGGAACCCGAACTCCTCGTCCCACACGGGGCTGAGGCTCCGCTTCACCACCGTGGTCGCCCGCGGGCGGCGCCGCCCCAGCTGCAGCCGCACGTAGGGGTCGCTGGAGCCGTTGAGGTAGATCGCCGGCAGGCCCCGCGCCTCGATCACGTGCACGCGCAGCAGCATTGGCGCGTCGTGGTGCCCGGGCTCCGCGCGACCCGGAGGCCCCGCCGCCGCCGGCCTCGCCATCTGGTTGCCTCGCGGGGACGAGACGAGACGAGCGCTGCGGGCTTGCGGCTGTGGACAGCCTGCGGTCGGCAAGAATGGGAGGAGATCGAGCAATGGCGGATCTGCGACCTCCGCAGAATTGGGAATTTGGATGAGGGGGATTACCCGCGGCCGTTTGAATTAGAGAAGCGTTTATCCCGTGGCGCATTTTACCATCGTGATTCGTGCGAATGGGAAGGAGGGATTTTGCAGGCCGTTGGATCGGCGGGCCGGGGAAGGTTCCAGCCCAACGCGTGGGGCCTGTTCCGAGAAGCTCGGGCTGCCTCTGGTTAAACTGAGATTAATCGGGAGCAGCAAAGGATCGGATGCACTATAAAACTAGAGGACGTGGTTGTAAAAATCTGGAGGGTTCCAACCCCAAACAGATTAGATTGCGTTAGGAAAGCTGCATTCCAAACAAGCTGAATTTTGCGCGATCTGGATTTAAACAAGCAAGATCGCAATTCAAAGATGAACACAAACTAGCCTCTTTTTTTCACTGTAACACAGGCAGACACAATGTCAAAAGGTACATGGAATGGTGGAAATGAAACAGCCCGAACCAGAGTTACCAGACTAATACACAGGGAAGCTGATAACGTATCATCACTGAAGCAAAGAGCAACTGGTTCAAAATTAGTAAATTCTCGAATGGTTTCTCCCAGTGGTCAGCTTGACAATCCTCCTCACTACGATTGCGAATATCAGAAAAAGAGGAATGTCCAGGAGCCTGAACATTAATAGCTGATTTCTTTCTCGCTTTTGCACTGCAAAGGCTGAGCTCCCCGACGGTACATGGCATATGCATTTGTAAATCGCTCGTTGCATCGGCTTCACATGTTACTCTTTGCCGAAGTCAGCGCTGTAGTGCGCACTTGATTCCAGCTTCTTTGCATCATTTAGCTTTCGCACAGCCTGAAATAAAGTTTGCAGGGAGAGTGAATGCCTGACCATCAGTTTGTGCAGGTACATAATGTAAGATAGTGCACCTTCATGAAGTCTTCATGGACCACATAGTCCCTTTCTGCCCGAATTGCAGCCATACCAGCTTCGGTGCACACATTCCGAAGATCAGCGCCGTTGAAACCCTAAAAGGGATGAGTTATGAGAAACTACGCCACGACATTTAAAGAGGTTAGAGAAAATAATACAATTAACTCACTTCTGCAAGTTTCACGACAGCTTCGTAATCAATTTCCCCATGCTTGGCAATACCGGCAGCATGAATTTTAAGAACTTCCATTCTTGCCTGCTCGTTGGGTAGTGGAATCTCAATTTCCTGTCTAAACGTCCAGGACGCAGGAGTGCCGGGTCCAGAACATCAGGTCGGTTTGTAGCCATGATCATCTTTACCTGTTCAAAAAAAAAAACATGTCAAGCTAAATGTATACAGAACCGACAATATACAAGGTGTGCAGCGCATCATTCTTAGAAAGAGAAGGCAAACTGACTGTCATGTGCTTAATTGTGACAAGCACACAAAAGCAATAAAAGAAGGTGCAGAGATCAATACATCAACATTATATCTAGGATTCTAAAGGTATCATCCTGTTACATTCTCAATTAGAGTTTCTGACCATGCAGAACCTAACCAAGCATAGTAGTTTGCTATCGAGTATCTGGAAAAAGAAGGGCATCGGTATGGATAGATATGGGTGTTCAACAAAACTACATCTTAAAACCTATATAGTTCTAGACAACCATTATCAGTGTACACAAATGATAAAGCACTACAGACGATACCTCCAGGAATAAAGTTTCATTATGTTACAGCATTATATAGCATATCAAACAGGCTCAACAGTACTACAGACTCAAGCGGATTGAATTGACCTCACAAAAAATAAGAAAATGATATCACAGATATTAAATATCCAAGAAATGTGAACTTTAGTAAGATCCACTAGCCTTTGCAGATTGTATTAAGATGCCAAGAAAAACTATATGAGTAGATAACTAAATATCAACATATCTAAATAATAAACTTTACCTTCCCAAGCTCGTCAAATCCATCTAGCTGGTTAAGGAGTTCCATCAACGTCCGCTGAATTTCACGATCAGCACTAGTTCCCTCACTAAATCTTCGCCCACCAATGGCATCAATTTCATCCATGAAGATGATGCAAGGCTAAGAACAATTTGACAAGAAAAAAAAATATATTAGAGTGATTGAAGTGCGACGAACGATGCTAGAGATTAAAAGGTAAGGGAAGTGCATTTTTATTAGAGTAGCAACTACTCAAATGAAGTCACTGCCACCAGTCATTTATTTTCATGTAAAGCTGACAACTTCGCGACTCAAATGTCAAGGAAGTTTATATCATGCAAAACTATCATGACATCCGTGCATTAGTCATTTTATTTTAGAAACAAAACATAGCTTTTATTCCATGTTGACAGGAAACATGATTTAATTGCACAATATAGTCGTCAAATAAGCTATTATAGTATTGCATAAAGGCCCTGCATCCAAGGTGCTAGTGTCTCCCAGAAAAATAGAAATACGATTTGACGGCACAATATATTCATCAAATAAACAATAGTAAAGCACGGAAGAAATCCTTCGTGATTTCTGCCGTAAATCTGTGGCCCGTCGCTTTTCCGTCGGTTTTAGCCCGCGGCAGCCGAGGAAAAATTGGTTTCACGAGCGCACGCAAAGAATCATCTGCATAGTTTCTTTCTATATTTACGACGGTGACTTTTCACTTTCCTTATCCGTATACAAAGATCGTCTGCTGATCAAAATAAATCGGGAAAGCCAGCTCTTGAAGACGGCGATGTGAGGATTTCACGGACGAGATGAGCACGAGCCACGGATTTTTGCGCATAAATTGATCCATGTGATGAGCTAGGATGACATCCACCTGCACACTTGCTCTGCCCCGCCGGCGTCCCTCTCTGTCTACACTGCGCCGCCAACGCCATCTCTACTCTGTGGGTGAGGAGGTGGGGTTGTTGTCAAGCAGGCACGCTGCAGAGGAGTACTGAGACGTCCCAAGCAGAGCGGGCAAGCCATGGAGGCGGCTGGGAACGCCATCGTGAGTCAGTGGCCATGATGGAGAAGATGTAGTGGTGGAGGAAGCTGCCATCCTCAACGGAAGGCGAGGATAATAAGCAGCTAATGAATAAGAAAGGGCGATAAGAGCTAACAGGGAAGAAGGTCGTGTGCATTGCTGGCCGAGGAAAAGGTCGTTTGCGTTGCTGTGCTGTTGGGGTACACAGTCTTTTCCACTATCAATTAGTTTTAGACTTTAGTTTTAATGATTTGTTTCAACAAATTAAATTGGTTTGGTCGTAATGTTTTCTTTTCACGAATCTAATTATTTCATTACATTTGATGTTTTGCTTTAAAGGTTAAACTTTCTAATGTTTTGATCTGCTATTCCAACGTTCCAAATACACCTAACTCTTTTGTATTTTCATCCTTCTATTTTCTCACCTCATTTTCTTGCTGCTCTTTCTATAATCATACGCTTCCTATCATTTTTATCTATATTTCTTCGTTCCAAACAAGCTATCACATATTTGTTATCTTTATTTTCTATTCCATCATTCCAAACAAGTTCTCACATATTCCCTGTACTATGGCTGCTCGTTGGATGGCCAATTCGGCTAATTCTATATCATTGTTGCATGACCCACCTTTACCTCCGTACTGCCTGGTGTTGCTGCTCTAAAACATGCACACTTTGTTGTACTGGTCACAACATCAAATTGAGCTAAATGAGTTGATGATAAATTTAGAATACAGAACCGTAGCAACGCACGGGCATTTATTCTAGTCAAATAAACATGCATAGTTTATAGAGGATAAGCTTTCTCTATTATGCACATGGTAGTGTCTTCCAGATAATGAATAGTCAGATCAGATACAATCAGGCAGAAATAAAACTTGAGTGATATTACGATTTTGATACTTACTTGGTGATCACGTGCATAGCCAAACATTTCTCTAATCAAACGAGCACTTTCTCCAATGTACTTATCAATAATAGCACTTGAAACAATCTGTTTCAAAGATCATATTATATTAGAAGTGTATGAAAGACTGAATGCTATCGATGAAGTGAAAAGCCACGCACCTTCAAAAAGTTGGCATCGATGTTACTGGCGATAGCCCTCGCCAAAAGAGTCTTCCCGGTCCCAGGAGGACCGTAGAGTAGAACACCCTGAATCAGAAAAATAAACAAGCATTGGTTTCACAGTCAGAACATTAAATATTTACATCTTTTGCCTCATGTGCATAATTCTGGGTCTAAGAAAAGCAAAAATATAGTTCATTTACCTTGGGAGGCTTAATTCCCACCCGAAGGAAGAGTTCAGGGTTCATAAGCGGTAACTCGATGGACTCCCTGAGTTCTCTAATCTGATCAGACAAACCGCCTACAGCAGAGTAACTGACGTTTCCTGGGTCTTCATGAAGCATGTTATATACCACGGGATCAACCTAAAGGATTTTCATTTCACATAATCAAAATCAATTTCTCTATATAAACACCTTATTACAGAAATCTAAGAATGGTCCAACCAAGAAATACATAAAAAGATTCTGATAAACAACATACCTCCCGTGGTAGAGTTCGCATTATTGTCAAGGTCGTCATGTCAAGTACAACACGAGTTCCAGAAGTCAACTTCTCCTTGTCCACTTTACTTCGGCAACCAACAACATATCGGGGACCACTGCTGGCCTTCACAATGACTTGAAGAAATGTGTATTTCAGTTATTTAGTTTTGTGGTGTTGATGGATAAAAACAGAAAGTAAAGTTATAATTTCAAACATAATATAAAGTTGACAATGAAAATGACTGAGTCGCTGACTAAGAACACTATACTTGTTCTTGTTTGTTATTAAAAGGAACGGCCAAATCAGATAGGTAATAGTGGGGAAAAGAGACCATTCCAAAGCAACTGTGAACGAAATACAGTTCAAAACACAGAAAATACTTTTTACTTACAACGTTCATTATCAAGAGGCCGGAGAACCTCTCCAATTATTTGCCCTACGCTTTGCAGCGATTTCAAGTCGTCTTCGGTCTTGGCAAAGTCCTTCTTCGCATTTTTTAGGCTTTCTCGAACTGCATGTAAAAGAAAAAGGAAATCAAGCTAAAAAATTGGAATAAGTTTTTCAGAAAACAAGCAAACTTCTTAAATTACCCCCTCGAACAAAGCCCATTTTAGCACCAAGGTTGGTAATTTTGGCTGTGCACAAAATTTACCGAGGAAAAATATTACTAGACCACAGTAGCCCAGTAGCAACACACATCCTGGAGGGTTTTTTTTCAATAATAGACTAAGAAAGGAGAAACAAAAGTTACAAGTGTGTACGATATCAAATCGGTAATACTAAGATGAGACAAAATACAAGCTTATGATCATTTATTTACATATAACAAGATGGCACTTTGTACAAAGCATATTATACCCTAGCTTTCAATATACCACATAATCAATTCAGAGCCCATGCTTGGACTGGAGCACTATCAGATTCAGCGCGACTCAGAGCCCTGTAGAATTACCATATAATCAGATTCAGTGCAATTCAGAGGCCCCATACAATTTCCTTACTAACCGACAGACTATTGTTAGACCCAGGAGGCCCCATACTTTGCTAGACCTATAACTTAGCTCAATCTGCAATACAATTTGAATAACATAAAATTTCTAACACTTAAACTAAATTTAACCCAAATAAAATGCATAGAATGCAGCAAAATGATATCTACAAAATTTAATTATTGCAGTTCAAAGTTAAGACAGAATCGTCAATGCCTATTTGATGCTCCAACAAACATCTCTAGTATTTCATTGTTTAGCTGCAAGCTCGTGCACACCGAATAAGCAAAGCTACTGAGTGATCAGAGAATCAGGGTGTGGGAAAATATCAGGCCCAATTATCATCACAACTACCAAGGTTGAACAAACTAAACCCAAAGTCACTTCATACTTGCAGAACTTCAGATCCGCATCAAGCACCCAGCATCCGGATCACTAGATTCAGTGCCCCAAAACCCAATCTACTGAATCAACAGCCCAAGCTAATTCCTAACACCCCAGTCCCCGATCTAACACCAAAGCACATCGCCAAAACAAACGCTGACCCCCACGTAAACCCTCGGAATCACCGAGTAAGCCGCACCGCGGCTAGCTAGTCTTATCCCCAGAAAAAAACAGTCGGCATCCAAACCTCGGACTAGATCCCGCGCGCACAGCCCCTAAACCCCTAGAGAGAGACGGGAATCGGCCCCTCCGAACCCTATGGAGACTGGAATCGAGCAGGGCGGGCGATCGTAGGCAGGGGAGGAGAGCGGGGGCGACTCACCGGTGCCGACGCGCGACTCGAGCTCCCTGCAGTTGAGGAGCTTCTTGCGGTAGTCGGTGATGGCGGACCGGCGGCGCGCGGCGGCTGCGTCCTCCCCGTCGGCGGCCATCTCGTCCTCCCGCAGTCTCGGCCTCTCTCTGGTTTTTTGCTTCTGTCGCAAGAAGAGAATCGCGCAGCTCTCTTCGCTTCTCCCGGTTACGTAAAATAGACAGCTGCGATTATCCACTGCGATTAAGACTGCTGAGGGGTCTGTGCCGCCTTCTGTGTACTGTAAACGTAAACCTTATTCGACCCGCAAAGTGGTTAGGAAGCTTGGTGGGCCGTGGTTCTTCGCGCTGCTCGTGGGCCGAAGTTGGTCTGATCACACGACGGCCGCGTCGAACGGACAGAAGGCCCGGGACGTCAGCCAACGTCATCGTTTTTCTTCCCGAAGCTTCACCGTCAAAATTCAAATTGGCCTACCTTTGGTGCTAGATTTTTGTCTATATAACTTGTTGCTGCTCCCTCCATATATCGTATCAGTTCGGCAAAATTAAGGACCGTATGACAATATGATTTTGCCCTTCCTAATTTCATCTGACGTTGCGATGCAACACTAGCCTCATCCGCCTGCGTACGGACGGAGAAGACGATGGGATCAGACACTGAAACTGGGGGCAAAAAAAGGAAACACACCTCTTCAGGGGACTACCGGCGACAAATATTTTAAAGCTTTCTCGTTTGTACTAGCAGCGATAACTAAGTCGATATGGAGGGAGTATTTTTTTATAAAATAGTGGGGAAGGTCCTCACTGACTTTTTTCATTTAATAAAAGGGAATATGTACAATATAAGGTCGCAGACCCAAAGAGATCCTAGCTACTACCCAAATGTTTGTTTACATATTGCAAATCCAACCATCAAGAACAAACTTTAGGGAGGGCCTTGCTCTAATTGATGCCTTATTTCCTCCCTAAAGTGAACTTTCCATATCTAGCTATAGATGTACTCGTTGGGTCAAAAATGATAGAATTTCGGTGACACCAAATGCTTCAACATGCATTTATTACTAAAACATTTGAGACCAAAAGCTTGCTTAGCTTGGATGACCATATTGACCGGGTCTAGATTTAAGTTCCAATGAATACCAATAAAATTCCAGCAGGTCTGGCTAAACGGGCACATAAAGAAGAGATGCATAAGAGTCTCTTCAACAGCTCTAATGCACATAACACAACTGTAACCTTGTAGTATCATGGTTTCCCTTCTCATGATGTTCCTCGTGTTGAGCCTATCTCGACAGCCAAAAAAAAATTTAGCCTCAGTTGACAACTGGACTTACAGAGCCATTTGAGCAAAGGAAAGGTTGGTACTGTGCCAATAATAGTCTTGTATGCATCCTTGCAAGTGTAAGTGCCTGAATTCTAGTTGCATTTGTAAAGATTTTGCTCAGCAGATAAACTTGATTCATGCCTTCAATAAGCAGAGACAGTTCTTCAAGTTAGGCAAAGGCAATTTGAGGGGAGTGTGAAATCTGTCATACACACTCAATCTAGAGAATTTTCAAGAGAGATCGTAACATTCTTGGCAAAGGAGAACAATTGTGAAAATCTTGTTTTCAGACAACCAAGGCTCCAATCATCCTCCAAAAACATAATTGTGTTACCCCTAACTAATAGGTTGGCACGTGCCACAGGCATGTGTTAAAAAATAACATAAATTTAAAAATTTTAATTATGTGCACTTTTGTTATATTGCACATTAAATTATTCAATAGCATCACACATTAAAAATTATATATTAATACATCAAAACTTGGAACTCTGGCGAAAACAGAAGGAAATTTGTAGAATCAAATATTAAACAACCAGCAACATATACAGAAGAAACTATCCACGATACAGGTATTTGTGAGCACCTCGGCGCCGCAGCCAGCTTCTTGATGATGAGGAGGCCGAGAAGGTTGCTCTCCTCGTCGCCGGCGGCGTGGAGCAACGACGCCATGCACTCGATGGCGCCGGGCACCGCCACAATGTGGAGCGCATTCTGCTTCTACCCGGTGAGCTTGGACACGACGAGCGCCGCGGCCACCCTTGCGTCGTGTGCCCTTACAAAGAAATATGAACTCTGAACATGCGATGGGAATGGAGGGAGAGATTTTATGTTTAGAGGACCAAGATGGGGCACCCTATATAGGGGCAGGAGAGGTAAGGAGAGAGAACATCCTCCCACCAGAACGAGCCTTACTATTGCACTAAACCGAGCAAAAATGTTAGTTCTTGTACAGGAGTAGTGTAAATGTTAGTTCTTGTACAGAAGTAGTGTTTGTTTGGGTTAGTATTGTGATCGCCGTAACATGGTTTTGTAGCCGAATGTCGACGTCCTTGTGCTATGAACGAATTTTGGCCTTACCGATCTGCTTTTGATGTGGTAGTGCGTATGGGCGTGAAAGCAACGGTAAGGCCTGTGCTATGAACGAATTTTGGACTCTCGGTCCCCATTAAAAAATGTTAGCTCACATTGATATTTCACGCTCCATACCAAGAGTAAACCTTGGTTTAAGATTCTGATACATGTTTCTTAAATATTTTTTAATATTTTATACTTTCTGATTGCCCTATTTCATGTGACTCATCTTTTTGCCCTTTGCATTAAGATATGAATCAAAGCTCAAGACTCCTTTATTGAATGGGGGGCACAGTCAATTTAAACATCATTCTTTCCTTTTATTGACGGATTGATCAAGGATAAAGGAGGAGGACAAGAAAGGGCCATGAATGGTGATTCATGTCACGCCTAGACGGTTTTCATTGATTGTGTTTTGTAGACAATATGCATTATTGTGCCAAGTATAGAAAAACAACTCTATTTTCAGTTTAGGATTGTAAAGTCACTAGACATAAGACCAACGGAGTGTTTGCATGCACGCGACTTTTCTATCTAACAAAATCACCAATCGACATGTTTAATTGGTGAGACAAGATACACGCATGTATTTAGAAGACGAAACATTCACATATTATCCATACTAAAACCAAGAAACAATAATCAGGAATGCAACTTGCCAACAACGGGTTTTTCTTGTGCATCTTTGAACTAGTGCCATTCTCTTGGGATGAGAATATTTCATAGAATAATATGCTGGGAGCTGAAAATGACAACAGCTAAGACTATTGTTAGCAAAGAGTGAAAGTGCAACCTTACTAGACAATTGGTGAGGACACATCGAATGTCAAATGAGAGCGTAATGACGGCAAGAAAATTCCAAATGCTCTTTCTTGGTTATCAGCGACAACAGAAAAGCTCTAGGCAATTCATCCTAGCTTATAGATATACTCCATGTTGCAAATGAAAAATTGCAACTTGAAGCTGTGACTAAACTCTAAGGTATTCGCAATTTCCACTATAGATATACAGGTCACTGTGTTGACTACTTTGTAGGGCCTGTTTAAATGTGATGAAAGAGTGAAAAATGATAAAACTTTTTGCATTAGGCCGCGTGCACAGAGAGAAGAATGAACTGATACGGTTTTCTAGATGATTTTTTTTTTTGCAACGTTGACGAATTAAACACGCCCATAATTTAATTTTTTTCTGGAAAGAGAATATATTTTCCGTTCGCGGACTCGAAAAAGTGGAGCGGAGTACGGCGTGACGCACGCTTCCCTTCCGAACCGAAGCATACGCACACTGAGACGGCTGCGCGATCATCCATAAACGGAAGCAAGACCTTGGAAGCAAAGGCGCCCACGGGAGCACAAAACCAGGGGACAAATACACTCTGGTGTCCTCCCTCCGACCGCCGACTGAATCTACCTCGCTTCGCGCCTCCGGTTCCGCGCCGGGCCCGCCGAATCGGAGCTCGGGATCGCCTCTTCCCGCGGCAATGGGGGCTGACTCCGAGGACGCCGTCAAAGCTCAGCCTCCTCATGGAGCAAGGTGCGTGCTTTCTAGCTGGAGCGAAGCTTCGCGCCGTTTCTCGGTGTTTCTTTGCAATTCTTGCGGTGTTTCTGTCTGTCTGACTTCTCTTTTATTGGTCCGGATCTTCACAGTGGAGGCGCCGCTGAAGAGATCGTTTCAGGTATGGATCTGGGAGTGCCGTACTGCCATTTCGCAGGGAAAGCATGGATCTTACATACTCGGCAATGCCGACTGGAGCAACTCGGCAGTGCCGGTTCTTGTGCTTATAGTTGCATTTTTGCATTTTCGTTGTGCTGGCTGTGTATACTCGGCAGTGCCGGTTTTCACAACTCGGCAGTGCCGAGTACACGCAACTCAGCGTCGATTTTTGCACTTTAGTCTTTCCTGACCTTGATTCATGCATTGTCAACAAGGGGGAGAATATCTTGAGCATTTTCTAAAAGAAGAGGGAAAATTTTCTGGAAAGATTTTGAAAGGAAAGATTTTGAAAGTTTGTGCAAGATTGCATTTTCTAAAAGAGAAGCACATGTGAGTCATTTTTGAGTGTTTTTAGCATGCACAAGTTCACTTGTTCAGGGGGAGTTGCATCAATGCAGGGGGAGTTCTGAGAAATGATTTGGAGATTCGTGACTTGTTTTGTGCTTTTGCTCTTTTGCCGATGGTGTTGAGCCCTTTCGCTTCTTCTTGAAGGGTCGGCGTTTCTGGAGCTTTCTCTTGCTAAGTGACTTTTGATTTGGCTTGTTCCTGCTTTTAGTCACTTGCTTGAGTCTTGTTTTCGATTTCTTTTACATTTTCTTTATATCATTGGTTACTATGTGTGTGTTGTCAATGCACTCATCAAGGGGGAGATTGAGGACCCGGTGTGTCCGAGGACCGGTGGATGGTCGCTTCCTGGTGTGATGAGTGATTGACAACGTGGTGTGGATTGACGTTTCCCTTGGCTCAAGTATTGCAGGTGTAGAATGCGGCTCGGTTGCATTGGTGCAGGTGAAGAACAGGCGCGAAAGGTCTTAGCCATGGCGGCCTCCGAGGAGCGGAGAGACAAGTAGGCTTGGTTCGAGGGACCCGGTGGCCGGTGGATCAAGTGCGGTTCACATGCTGGCAAGAACGAGCAAGGGGACGTGGTTCCGGTGCGAGGTAGCGGCTCACAACCGAAGCTCGTACGCGGACGTGAAGCCGGCGCAAGGTGGCGGCTAACAACCGAAGTTTGCGCGCGGGGTTTGGTGATTTGGCCACAAAATCATCGGTGGACGGTTTCCCTTGGTTTGGGCCTCAAAACCAAGGACCGAGGACTCGACGTGGCGAAGATGGGCCGTTGGGCTGCTGGGCTGTATGTACCCGGCAGTGCCGAGTTGGACAACTCGGCAGTGCCGAGTACATGCACCCGACTGGGCTGGCCCAAGAACGGCGTCGAGGAGCTTCGATCCGGAGGACACGCGGCGTGACTGCAAGGCTTGCGTCGGAGGGAAGCTAGCTTGCAGTGGAAGGTGCCCGAGCCGGAAAATATCTGAAGACCAAATGTCAAATTTGCCCCTGAGGGGTATGTATCACTTAGGGGTAGTTTAGTCTTTAGGACACCACCACTTGGACTACTAATAGGCCCCTTCAGGGCTGGTGGCTGTTATCTCTTTAGTTATCTTTATTTGGCTTGTTTAGTTTTTCCCTTCCCTTCATCCTCTCCACCTAGAACTACTTCGAATCTTTCTTAGTTTTGTATAGGTGAATTCATGGTTATGTGATGGAGTTTGTGCTGTTCATCTTTGTGCCATGATTTGATTTCCCGAGCTCCTTCTTCCTTTTCTATTTTCGTGGGTATTTTCGGAGCTATTTTTGGGGGATTTTCGTTCTTCTCTATCTAGGGCGTTTTCTCTCGGATTTCTTTGGGGGATTCACGTATGAGTGCCTTGTGCCTCTTTTGCTGGTGATCCTTTGCCCCCAAGCGCCGAGAATCGCTTCAGATTTGAGATTTTCGGGATGAACTTGATGTCATGGTGTTCATCACGAGATCTGAGTTTCCGGGAGTTGTACTGAGTTAGGGGCCGAGATCTTTTGGGAAAACACTCCACTGGAGGTCTATATCGTCTGACCAAAATCTCGCCTCAAGAGCTCAAGCCGTTTGGGAGATCCATCCTCGAGTTGACTTTGGGGCTGTGCTGTTTGCGTATACTCGGCACTGCCGAGTTGTGAAAACCGGCACTGCCGAGTACATAGACTCGAGGGGTGCTTTTGTGCTGTGTGTATTCGGCAGTGCCGAGTTCTGAAAACCGGCAGTGCCGAGTACACACACCCAGTGGCTGTTTCGGTGAAGTTTTTGGATCGAGGATTCTTTCTGTGTTTCCGCTGCATGCTTCTTGTTCCTAGGGTCAGTAGCATCTCAGTTGCTACGTGATCTTGGCGAGATTGTGATACGAAGTCCGGAAGTGATTTTGGGGTGAAAGCCGAATTGATTTGGAGAAGAAAATTTTATCGGCTCCCATTCACTCCCCCCTCTCTGGTCGCCGTTTCGGTCCTTCAGTCTCGTAGACCTCGTGTCCGTTGAACTCGAACATGCCGTCGCGCATCAAGTTCCGGGTGCTCCTCCGTTCGTGTTGATCCCGTTGGCGACGATGATCTTCAGAGTGAGGTTCTTGGAGTCGAGCAGTGCCAGATCCTGACGCGTTGGCTCCGTGCGGTCGTGCGGCTCTGCGAGTCGCCCGACTGGCATTGCGTCCTCGACGCTGGTTCCTGGCTTCAGTCGTCTCCTCAGCAGGAGTGACCTCATCTTCTGAGACAGGATTGGTTGGCGTTGCTGGCGCCACCATGTAGCAATATGATCCGACTCCCTCTTGCGCGAGGTAGTCTTCCTCGGACTCGGAGAAGTCAGATGTGGGCGTGTAACGCTCCAAACTACTCGGAGTCAATTCTCCGAGTGATCCTAGTAGTTCCGGCTCTGTAGAGGCATCGGACACTGTGTATCCTTCCGGCAGATCGTCCAGGATTGAGGGTCCCAGTAGATCTAACCCGTAGGAGTCGCTCCCAGAGAAGTAATCATCCGACTGGACGATGTCCTTCTTCTTCTGCTTCCGAGCAAGCGCGCAAAAGCCAGGGGTCTGAACAGTAATGACCTCAGGGCTCTGGACGCGTGTTGGTTGAGTGTTTACGCTCTGCGATGATTCGGCGACGCGACTCTCAGGAGTCGGATCGGAACCGAGTGATTGTAGATCTGTTCCCGACTGGTCTGGCCTCGCGTTCTGCGATGGACTCAGCGGGGTAGGTCCGGCACGATCAGATGCAATCGGACCGGATTGGGCCGTGATGGCCGAAGTCGGCGCCAGAGAGGAGACCTCCGTGGCGACCGTAGCTCCTGCCGCTTGGGTATCCAAGGCGGCGATGATGACGTCCCCGAACTGAATCTCGACTTCGTCGACGTCCGGGAGGTTGCAGCTGTCCAAGATCTTGACGCGATCCATCGAGCTTGCCAGATTGATCTTGGCGATATCCCCTACCTGGCGCGCCACTGTCGGTGATATTATCTCCGGCAGTCTTCCACGGGGTAGCCCACGGAAGTGATTTGTAATGCAGGGAAGATCGCAAAGATCGGAAGCAAGATGGTTAGGATGGACAGACACAAGGGTTTATACAGGTTCGGGCCGTCGACTCGACGTAATACCCTACGTCTTGTTTTGGGGTGTTGTATTGCGTGTTGAGTTGTTGTCTGATGAGTCGAGTTGTGGTGTAGTTGTTTTGGAGGGGTCCCTGCCCGCCTTATATATCGGGGGGCAGGGTTACAAGTCGGTTTGTATCCGATCCTATCTCTAAGAATCCTTTCCTTCTTTACAATAATTCCTATTCCAACTAGGACTTCTCCTTCCAGATCCTTCCTCCGTGCGCCGACTTGTCCCGCACGTCTTCAGGTCCAGAACGGTGGGCTGGGCTGCCCCCTTTTGGTGGGCTGCCAGGCTTGCTCGTGAGGTACCCGGGTACTATATCCCCCACAGAACTATCGGAGGACCCGTTCCCCGCCCAGGGACCGTGATCGCAGGAGGGACAGCACACCCCCAAGAGCAGCTGACGGATCGGGTCCGAGCGATTCCCGCCCTAGAGGTCGGATCGGCGGATTCCAGTCGTTCACCGAGCGCTTGAGAAGCGTGACGTGGCCCAGAGGCTTCAAGCTGTCGGATATCGACAAGTACGACGGGAAATCTGACCCATCTCAATGGCTTCAGATCTACTACACCGCCGTACAAGCGGCCGGCGGCGACGAGGACGTGATGGCAAACTATCTTCCCATCATGCTCACCAAGGACTGCCGCAACTGGCTGGCAGGACTCCCGCAGGACGCCATCGACAACTGGGAGCAGCTTACCGAACTCTTCATCGGTAACTATCTCGGTACCTGGGAGAGGCCCGCGAGCAAGCGACTCCTCGGTCAGATCAGGCAGTGCAAGAATGAGACCCTGCACGACTTCGTGCGCAGGTTCTCAGAAAAGCGCAACTCCATCACGGGCGTCACGGATCAGGAGGTGATGTCAGCTTTCCAGCGCGGCATCTCCGACGGGAGACTGATTCACAAGTGGACTCGGAAGCCACCCGCGACTGTCAATGACATGTTCCGGGTTGCTAGCACGTGGGCGGATGCAGAGATCACAGAAAAAGAACAACTCAGCGAAATCAGAAGTCGTTGGGAAGAAGAGAACAAGACGACTCGGAAACGCGACCGCCGCGAGGACGAAGACCGACACGACGACCATCGACGCAATGACAGCTAACCTCGCAAGAAGAAGAGCGAGGGAGACATGGTCGCCGCCCTGGACCGGTCCAGAGGCCGGGTAACTCCAGAGGACTTCCAGCGCATGCTCGATGAGCAATGCCCTTACCACAAACACAAGCACTCGGCGCGAGAGTGCTACGGGCTCAAGCGAGCCTTCACCGGGGGCAACAGAGGCCCTCCATACAGAAAGAGGAACGATGGTTCCCCGCGAGACGACAGGCGAAACGACGAGCCCGGCGATGACTTTCAGGAAGCCGACCGAGTGGTCCGCATGATCTATGGCGGACCAGAGTTCGAGTCGAAGCGCCAGCAGAAGCTCACCCATCGCCAGGTCATGCACGCGAGGGAGCCACCGGTACCTGAGTACCTCAAGTGGTCGGAAGTTCCGATCACATTCACCCGGGAGGATCATCCAAACTTCATACCGAAGCCCGGGTCCCATGCCTTGGTGGTAGCCCCGACGATTCGCAACGTTCGGCTCACCAAGGTACTAGTCGACGGTGGTAGTGGCCTGAACATCCTCTTTGCTAACACATTGAAGGAGCTCGGCCTGACTACTCTCGACCTGAGTCCCCCCCAATCCGCGTTCTACGGTTTGATACCGGGAGAGGGAGCAGAACCACTCGGGCACATCACACTGCCCGTTACCTTCGAAGACCGGAACAATTACCGGACCGAGCACATGCAGTTCACGGTGGCGAACTTTGAAACTGCATACCACGCCATTCTCGGGAGGCCGGCGCTCGCCAAGTTCATGGCGATTGCTCACTACGTCTACTTGCAGGTCAAGATGCCAGGACCTAAAGGTGTAATCACCGTCTTGGGAGACGTCCGAGTCGCATACACATGCGAGCAGGAAACTCTCAACGCGGCAGCCGCCCTGGACATGTCCAAGCGTATGGAACAAGTACTGGCTGCATCATAGGAGGTGGACAAGGACGCTCTAGAGATCCCCACCAAGAAGCCAG
Source organism: Urochloa ruziziensis (assembly GCA_015476505.1). Taxonomy (NCBI): domain Eukaryota; kingdom Viridiplantae; phylum Streptophyta; class Magnoliopsida; order Poales; family Poaceae; genus Urochloa; species Urochloa ruziziensis. The sequence goes on from CM027119.1 coordinate 25,059,074, forward strand.
CGAGAGAAGCCATCGCGCCAAGCAAGGAGATGGAGCTGAAGAGGATCTCTTTGGACCTGGACGACCCGAAGAAGACGGCCATCATCGGGGCAGAGTTAGACCCCAAATAGGAAGAAGTGCTCGTCAAATTCCTAAGGGAAAACGCCGACATATTCGCGTGGAAACCATCCGATATGCCAGGTGTCCCAAGGGAACTTGCCGAGCACTCCTTAAAGGTCAATCCGACTGCTAAACCGATCAAGCAAAGGCTTCGTCGATTCGCGTAGGACCGCAAGGAGGCAATTAGGGCAGAGATTACAAAGCTGTTAGCAGCCGGGTTTATTCAGGAGGTGTTCCACCCCGACTGGTTAGCTAATCCAGTTCTTGTAAGAAAAAAGAATAATAATGATTGGAGAATGTGCGTCGATTATACAGATCTCAACAAAGCTTGCCCTAAAGACCCCTTCGTTCCCCCCCGCATCGATCAAGTCGTTGACTCCACGGCAGGCTCCGCCCTGCTCTGCTTTCTCGATTGCTATTCAGGTTATCACCAGATAGGCCTGAAGCTGGAAGACCAAATAAAAACCGCGTTCATCACGCCGTTTGGTGCCTTTTGTTATAACACAATGGCCTTCGGTCTGAAGAACGCAGGTGCAACCTATCAGAGGACAATTCAAGCATGTCTGGACCAATTGATTCCAGACATAGTAGAAGCCTACATCGACGATATCGTGGTCAAGATCATGAACCCCGAGGACATGATAGGGAACCTGACAAAGGTCTTCGAACGCTTGCGCGAATTTCGGTGGAAGCTCAACCCGGAAAAGTGTGTCTTCGGAGTACCCTCTGGTAAACTACTCGGCTTCATGGTCAGCAACCGCGGGATCGAGGCAAATCGTGAGAAGATCACTGCCATCACCAAAATGCTACCACCAACCTGTCAAAAGGATGTGCAAAAGCTTACTGGATGCATGGCAGCGCTCGGTCGTTTCATATCACGACTCGGCGTTCGCGGATTGCCGTTTTTCAAACTGCTCAAGAAACAGGACAAGTTCATATGGGACGACGAGGCGAAGCGATCTTTCCAGGAACTCAAAGACTACCTGCAGAGCCCTCCCATCCTCGTCCCACCTCAACCAAGAGAACAGCTCTACCTCTACATCTCTGCTACTCCCTGAGTGGTTAGCACGGTACTAGTGGTCGAGCGTCCTGAGGAAGGACACGCATATGGAGTTCAGCGACCAGTCTACTTCGTTAGCGAGGTTCTGACCGTATCCAAGGTACGCTACCCCCATGTGCAGAAATTATTATATGGAGTTCTTATCTCAGCAAGAAAGCTGAAACACTACTTTGAGGCCCATCCAATCTCGGTGGTGAGCGAAAATCCTTTAGGGGAAATTCTCCATAACCGAGATGCCAGCGTTCGAATCGTCAAGTGGTCAATAGAATTGGCCGCCCATCACATAAACTTTGTTCCACGTACTGCTATCAAGTCTCAGGTCTTGGCCGACTTCGTAGCAGACTGGACAGAAAACCAAGCTTCCGGCTGACGACGAGGTAGTGGAATACTGGGAGATGTACTTTGATGGCTCCCTCCAGATAAAAGGAGGCGCGCAGGCGTACTCCTGATCTCTCCAAGTGGACAGGAATTAAAATACGTCCTTCAAATCATGTTCCCAGTATCCAACAACGCAGCCGAGTACGAAGCAGCCTTGCACGGTCTCCGCATTGCAGTATCTTTGGGTATCAAACGCCTGATGGTACGCGGGGACTCTGCCCTGGTCATAAACCAGGTAAACAAGGACTGGTCCAGGACCAACGAAAAGATGGACGCATACTGCGAGGAAATTAGGAAGCTGGAAGGGAAATTCTATGGCTTAGAGTTCCATCACGTGGTGCGCGACCATAACAAGGCAGCAGATGAGCTCGCTAAGATGGGGTCCACCCGTGAAGGCGTCCCACCCGGAGTTTTCATACAAGATCTTATCAAACCATCTATCAAGATAAACCCGGATGGCACTGTCGCGGAGCAACAAGTCGGAGAATCCCCAGAGTCAGCCACATTAGTGGTAGACGAAGCGTTGGACTGGAGGACACAGATCATCGATTATCTGGACAGCGGCATATTACCCGCAGAGGTCGCGGAAGACAAAGATCTAAACTCGCTCCACGAACAAATCGTGCGGCGCAGCAAAAACTACGTCATCATCGGAGACAAGCTGTATCGTCGATCTGGAGCTTCCCAAATCCTACAAAAGTGCGTGAGTCGTGCTGAGGGTATAGAGCTCTTGACAGACATACATAAAGGAATTTGTGGCAATCACGCCGGGGCTAGAACCATTGTTGGTAAAGCTTTCCGGTCTGGTTTCTACTGGCCGACTGCTGTAGCAGACTCAGAGAACATCGTGCGGCACTGCAAAGGGTGTCAGTATTTTGCAAGGCAAATACATGCACCTGCACAACAGCTGCAAACCATACCAGCGTCCTGGCCCTTCGCTTGTTGGTGCTTGGATATGATTGGTCCATTCAAGAAGGCTCCTGGTGGTTTTGACCATGTCCTTGTAGCTATTGACAAGTTTACCAAGTGGATTGAGGTGAAACCAGTCAGAAAGCACACGGCAGCCAAGACCATCGAGTTCTTCACCGACATCACCCACCGCTTCGGAGTCCCAAATCGTATCATCACAGATAATGGTACGAACTTCGTGGCGCAGGAGTTTAAAGACTGGTGCAGCGAGAGGAGCATGAAGCTATGCCCTGCATCCGTGGCACACCCAAGGGCCAATGGCCAAGTCGAAAGAGCCAATGGTGAAATAATCAAGGCGCTTAGGGCCCGGATATTCAAGCAGCTGAAGCAACATGACGGACGATGGATCAAGGAGTTGCCAGCTGTAGTCTGGGGGCTGCGCACACAGCCGAGTCGTGCCACAAAGCAAACTCCGTTCTTTCTGGTTTACGGCTCAGAAGCTATCCTACCAACGGACCTCACATACGGCTCCCCCCGAGTGGAGTTCTATGATGAATACGACGCGCAAGTGGCAGCGCATTGAAGACCTCGACAGCATCGATGAAAAGAGATTGGCTGCCCAGATCCAAGCCACGCGTTACGCTCAGGTCCTGCGACGCTATCACAATCGATCAGTTAAGCAGAGGTCCTTTGAAGCAGGCGATTTGGTTCTGAGGAGGAAGCAAGACACCAAGGGCGCGCACAAGCTTGCGTCCCCTTGGGAAGGGCCATATATCATCAAGTCAGTAAGTCGCCCAGGCTCATATCGCCTCATGACGGAAGACGGCGTAGACATCCCAAATCCATGGAACATCGAGCACTTACAGCGTTTCTACGCCTGAATCAGTTATGTATTTACCTTTTTTATTTTAGATTTATTTTTTTCCGAGTGATTTTGAAGGGTAGTCACCCCCAGTTACGACTCGGCATGTTCACAATGAGTTATCAATAAAGTTGATTTCATCTTTCATCTATTTCTACTACTCGCATTTCCTCTTTCGCGTCACGCACATAAAGTATGAGTGGAATAAACCTTAAATCGAGAGGGAAAGTACTCGCCAAGTCAAAGCTCTAAACGTACGACAAAGACTCTGCGGCATGAGACTGAGACCAACGAGGCTAATCTACTCCGTAACAGGTCAACCACTCAGAAATTAAGGCCAGCGCAGAAAGAAAGGGAGTTGTAGACCAATAAAAACTTATATACAATAATGACAATTCAAACATTGTTCAAACAATACTAGTTCGATCAAATACTACAAATATTTTATTTACATTGCAGGGTCACCAGCACCAGACGGGGCCGCTTCATCCAAGTCATCAACAACATCCTTGGACAGGACATTGGCGATGGGCTCGACTTCATGGAGTAGTCTGCCCACGTCGTCTTCAGAGGTGCCGGCAACATACCCGCGGCCGAGTGGCTCCAGGTCTGACGCTGGGAACAGCGATTTGAGCACCGCCAGGACATGGCCACAGCTGGCCTGGCTGATGGAGCAGAGCTGCCGCCGGAAGTAGCGTGGGAGCGCCCGAACGCGGTCGAGGATGGAAGCTGAAGACGATGACGCCTCCGGCTCGATCTCCTCCGCCACAACTCGGATAGCGTCCTCCAGCGCTATCTTCTCGGTGCGCAGCGCCTCAGCTTCACCTTGCAGCCGGGCCACCTTGGCAGTGAGCTCTGCGAATTGGGACATAATCCGATATCGATAATCTACAGAAAGTTAGATCTGAATAATATTTTCACGTCTGACAGAAAAACAAACAAGGAAGAACATACCTCTGAGCTCGTGCACGGCCTGGGCCTCGTTGAGCTTAGCCTGCTCTACCTCCCCGCATAAATCGCGGGTGGTACGCTGGGCTTCCTCCAACTCAGCCTGGCGCTCGACCGCAGCAGCCTCGAGCTCAGCCACTCGGGCCACCAAAGAGTCGGCCTTAGCAACTGCAGAAAATAATTCTTGAATAACCGAGGCTTTGGCCTCGGCATCAGCAGCTAAGTCCTGCAAAAGCAAGTCAGATGACAATATGAATTAATGTACCACTCGGTACTTGATATCAACAAGATAAGTAGCTCGGGAAATACCTTGGCTATGTGGCCCATGCGAAGATGGAGTGACATGAACTCCTCCAGAGGAGTCAGGGGAGCACCACCACTCATAACGCCGACCGCCGCAGAAGCAATCTCGACCGCCGCAGTCTGGGGGTCCTCCACTGCTGCAGTCGGTTCAACCACAGGAGCATGCTGGGGGCTGCCTTGAGGAACTGGCGGCGGGGTCGGCGACGCCGGTGTAGGACTCGGCGGAGGCGGGGTTGGCTCCCGCTGCGATTCTGATGGCAGACCCACAGGCTGATCGCTGAGAAGATCAGCTGAGTGGATCGGCACCTCTGGAGTTTGGATTGATGGGGCTTCGGTCTCAACCGCCGACTGAGGCGGAGGACCCGAGAAGGGGACCTCAGACGGCGTGCTACAGGATAAAGCATATATGGATCACTAATAGAAGAACATAAAGGAAATCAAGAGATGATAAGGATACTTACAGAGTAGAAATACGCATTCTCAGGCGCTTTCCTTTCCGAGTAGGGGAAGGGAGGTCCCTCAGACTTGTAGCACTCAGAGGCATTACTGCAAGGGGAGACTGCTCCGAGCTTGTGATTGGCGGTTGGAGTGACGACTCGGCGACGCCAGCTTCATCTTTTTCCGAGTCAGACGACTCAGAGATAAGGAGTTGGCGGCGGCTTGGCGCATCCCTAAACACGATCCCAGTGGAGATCTTCCGCTTCTTCAGAGCAGGAGCAGCCTTCCCACCACTCGGAGATAGCACATCGGGAGAAGGAGAGGATGACAGAGTGATATCCGAGTCGCGCAGATCACTCTCACTTCCCCCGACTGCTTCTTCAGATCCAACGGCCCTGCGCCGAGCCGGTTGATCCACTCCCTTTGGCATCTCAGGCAAAGGAGGGAGGGATACAAAGGCAGCTCGACCCTGCAAAAATTGGGTTCAGTTCTGAGATTACACCCAATGGGTGGAATTGAAATAAAAACAACAACAGATTGACTAAATACCTCAGGGCGTGGATTTCTCAAGTTGAACGCCGGAGGACAGTCAGTGGTCCTCAGGGAGGTTCCAGTCGCGAAGAATTTGCCAAGCCGAGCGGCGGCTTGGACTTTGTCGACGCGCTCGGGGGCTTCGCGCGTGTTGTCCCCCTCGGCGTAATACTCATACGCCGGGTGAGCCCGCTGCTTGAGTGGCTGGACCCGGCGCAGAACGAAGTTGGCTGCCACTCCGACGGCAGACAACCCATTGTCCTTCAACTGGGAAATAAGACCCAGGAGTTCCCGAACCTGATCCATTTCACTCTCCTTGGGAAGAGCGGTCCAGGATTGGGAGGGAACAGGACGAGAATCAATTTCTGGAGAGATGGCAGGCGAGTGGTTTCCTACGTAAAACCACTCGGACTGCCACCCTTTATTGGAGGTAAGGAAAGGGATGTCAAAATACTCCCGAGTTCGACCCTCGCGGAGTTGGAGTCCGGCGCCCCCGACTACTTGTGGGCAGTCGGTTCGGGGATAAGGTTTAAGAAGAAAAAGATGAAGAAAAAGATTGAAGTGAGGCTCTATCCCAAGATAGGCCTCACAGAGATTGATGAAAATGGCGATATGAAGGATGGAGTTGGGATTCAGTGCGCAGATACTGATCCCATAGTAATGCAGCAGCCCGCGGAGGAAAGAATGCGCGGGCACGCCAAAGCCACGGAGAAAGAAAGATTCGAACACCACCAAATCAGAAGAGTTTGGGGTGGGGAAAGACTCACCGGCGGCGGCGCGCCACTCGGCGGTTTGCTGGTCGGGGAGGATGCCGTCGATGACGTGTTGCTCGAGGCGCCTGGTGGTGGTGATGGACTCCCTCCACTCGGCGGCGCGATCCACGGCGACCTCGGCGGTGGCCTTGGCCTTGGACGACCGGGCTCTTGCAGGCGACCTCTCCTTCCGCTTCGGGCCTTCCTTCCTCTTGGGCGCCATGGCGACGAGCGGGGCTGAAGAGCGAGGAAGAAAGCTGCGGGAGCGGATCTAGGGTTTGCTATTGCGCGAGGAGAAGAACTGGAGCGTTGGGGAAGGCAAATGGCAAGTAAAGGAAGAAGAATGCGACGGGGATGGCTTATAAAGGAATGAACCGTTCCTCCCGCGCGCGGCGCGGCGCGTGTCTCGGGAACTCAACCGACGCAGGCACGTCCCGTCGCTTTGAATTCAAAGATGCGGTAAGGAGTCGCGGTATCTCGCGATATTTCGCCTTCCGTAAAGCAACCGTTAGGGACGCAACGGACTTTGCGGAGTAATGGGCCTAAATGGGCTGAAATATAGCACGACCTTTCGGTTCTGTTACGATAATAAATTTGTGGGTTCCTGAGCTAGGGTTCAGGGGCAGAAACCACTCGATCGTGAGGCTAAAATTAGTCGACGACCAGACTTGATTTTGCAATTAATATTGCATCCTTGCAATTGATTTTTTACGTAAGGCATGCGATACTATCGCTAAAATTGACTCAGAAATCTGGGTCAAATGCTGACAAGTATAAATCTTGTGAGAAGATGGCTTACCATATGGTCAAGCTGAGTCGTGGGATACGACTCGGAAGTCATGCCGAGTTCAAAGAACTTGAGGACAAAATCCTTATAAAGGGGAAATAAAAAAGCCTCTGAAGGAAAAGATTATCTAAAATCCATGTCCAGAGGCATGGGGGCTGAAAAAATCAGTCGGAATTCATGGCTTTCAGAGTCTTGACACGATCATGCTGAGTCGTAACAAGACTCGGGGGCTACACCCAATGGGTGCACCTGGAGGTGCACACCATTGATGGATTAGTTTAAAAAGAGATTCATAATATTTTGCTTTTTGACCCTCGACCAGAATATTCTATTCTGCTCAAGGCTCGGGGGCTACACCCAATGGGTGCACCTGGAGGTGCACACCATTGAAGATCAAGATACAGATGGGTAAAAATTGAAGACCTTTGGCCAATTTCATACTAAAATTGCCCAAAGCCCGGGGGCTAAGTGTATTCACTTCGCTGTCGCGTCGTGAAAAGGAGCACTCCTTCCCCTCACTATGACTATAATTGAAGAATTGTTTTCAGGAACGTCTGAGCATGCACTCGGATCTTCCTCGAAACCACTCGGATCTTCTTCGAAACCACTCGGATGAGATCTTAGACAACTTGGATCATGCAAGAAAAGACGGAACAATTACAGCCAACGATCGGTCAAGAAGTGCTCGGGGGCTACTGTGGGGGATATAGTACCCGGGTGCCTCACGAGCAAGCTTAGCAGCCCACCAAAAGGGGGCGGCCCACCTCATCGTTCTGGACCTGAAGACGTGCGGGACAAGTCGGCGCACGGAGGAAGGATCTAGAAGGAGAAGTCCTAGTTGGAATAGGAATTATTGTAAAGAAGGAAAGGATTCTTAGAGATAGGATCGGATACAAACCGACTTGTAACCCTACCCCCCGATATATAAGGCGGGCAGGGACCCCCTCCAAAACAACGAGACAGCAACCAACCACAACTCGAGCCAACTCGAATCACCAAAACACGCAATACAACATCCCAAAACAGGACATAGGGTATTACGTCGATTCGACGGCCCGAACCTGTATAAACCCTTGTGTCTGTCCATCCTAACCATCCTGCTTCCGATCTTTGCGATCTTCCCTGCATTACAAATCACTTCCGTGGGCTACCCCGTGGAAGACTGCCGGAGATAATATCACCGACAGATCTAGACCTCCAGTGGAGTGTTTTCCCAAAAGATCTCGGCCTCTAACTCAGTACAACTCCCAGAAACTCAGATCTCGTGATGAACACCATGACATCAAGTTCATCCCGAAAATCTCAAATCCAAAGCGATTTTCGGCGCTTGGAGGCAAAGGATCACCAGCAAAAGAGGCACAAGGCACTCATACATGAAACCCCCAAAGAAATCCGAGAGAAAACGCCCTAGAAAGAGAAGAACGAAAATCCCCTAAAAATAGCTCTGAAAATACCCACGAAAATAGAAAAGGAAGAAGGAGCTCGGGAAATCAAATCATGGCACAAAGATGAGCAGCACAAACTCCATCACATAACCATGAATTCACCTATACAAAACTAAGAAAGATTCGAAGTAGTTCTAGGTGGAGAGGATGAAGGGAAGGGAAAAACTAAACAAGCCAAATGAAAAATAACTAGAGAGATGGCTGCCACCAGCCCTGGAAGGGGCTATTAGTAGTCCAAGTGGTGGTGCTCTAAAGACTAAACTACCCCTAAGTGATACATACCCCTCAGGGGCAAATTTGACATTTGATCTTCAGATATTTTCCGGCTCGGGCACCTTCCACTGCAAGCTAGCTTCCCTCCGACGCAAGCCTTGCAGTCACGCCGCGTGTCCTCCGGATCGAAGCTCCTCGACGCTGAGTTTTGGGCCGGCCCAGTCGAGTGTATGTACTTGGCGCTGCCGAGTTGTTCAACTCGGCACTGCCTAGTACATACAATCAGCCCAGCGGCCCATCTTCGCCACGTCGAGTCCTCGGTCCTTGGTTTTGAGGTCGAAACCAAGGGAAACCGTCCACCGATGATTTTGTGGCCAAATCACCAAACCCCGCGCGCAAACTTCGGTTGTTAGCCGCCACCTTGCGCCGGCTTCTCGTCCGCGTACGAGCTTCGGTTGTGAGCCGCTACCTCGCACCGGAACCACGTCCCCTTGCTCGTTCTTGCCAGCATGTGAACCGCACTTGATCCACCGGCCACCAGGTCCCTCGAACCAAGCCTACTTGTCTCTCCGCTCCTCGGAGGCCGCCATGGCTAAGACCTTTCGCGTCTGTTCTTCACCTGCACCAATGCAACCAAGCCGCATTCTACACCTGCAATACTTGAGCCAAGGGAAACGTCAATCCACACCACGTTGTCAATCACTCATCACACCAGGAAGCGACCATCCACCGGTCCTCGGACACACCGGGTCCTCACCCTTGCCTTTAGTACCTCGCTAGTTTATGAATTACTTTCAGCAATTTATTTTATTTATATTTGATCTGCGGATACCTGAGTCTGCGCGAGTGACAGTGGCTGAAAGCTTAGGCGTGGTGCCTGTGCTGGCTAGCCATCTCAGGTTGTGTTGCACCCCATGGAACTGCAGTGGTAGGCGGCAGCTGGTGACAGTCCTGTCCGTCCTTTGTACTCCACCACGTTCGGGTGTACTCATAACAGTAGTGCTGAGCCCCAAAGAACCCCTCTCTCATCCCGTTCTGAGTCCTTCCCGTTCTAGCCGTCGAAGCAGATCAGATTAGATATAGATAGTTTGCCTGGGGTAATGAGTAGCTAACTAAAGTCAAGCTCTCTACCCGCTTACCTTGTGCTCCCTAGTGGGTCCGGTTAGAAAAGTTCTAGGCTAGTCGCATCTACCGTTCCTTGGATTCGATATCCAGGTTCTTACTCCCCTGGTGAAAGGCTACATCGTACTCCGTGCACTTGCGGATTTAGTTAGGCTAAGGAGTGCCAACATCAACTTCAGTAGAAAGACTGACGAGCATCTTGGTGATCGTAGACTAAACGTCCATAGTGGTTGAAGCACTTCATGTTGTGGATAAGGGGATGAAGACTCACACTCTACCCTTAGAAGTGCAATAGCGGGTTGGAAGTAAATCACCTGGTCTGCCATCTTCAGGTAGTCAATCAGAAACATCGAGAGAATATCATGAACAGTCTCACATGGAGAAGGGATGGAACGGCAATCACCCGAGACACTTTGTGCACATGGAACATCATTCCCATTAGGAGATCAAAAAGGTGAAACATAGACCCCCAATCAGCCAAAGTCAAAATGATGAAATCAAATGGCTGAATTGGAGGATGGATAAGGAAGGTTTTCCTTTATGCTTCCTCTCCAGGACAATGACAGGAATGCTTTCAATTGAAAATATTCCTCGAGCCCGACATCCCAGAACTCGAAGTTATGGACTGCTACGAGTATCTGAGTTACAACCATAGTCCACGGTCATGGCCAGACCTAAAATGTGCCATTATCTTAGTATAGGTTTGGGTGTAGAAATTTCCCTTTTAATTTTTGATTTTCCAAAGTTTGTTTTTCTAGCAGGACCCCCATATTTCCCTTTTGAATAAAATGTTTCTTTTACTATGCCTTGAGTGGTTGGTGCACACTTGTGTGCCAACCACACCCCTGCTCACTAAGGCGCAGAAAACAGGACGAGCAACACATCAACGAGCAGTCTTCACCCGTGCCCAAATAACCACATGGCAGCCATTTGCTGAGATTCAACTATGCACGGAGGTTTGAAACACTTTCTCTCGTTTCCTTTCTTGGTTTTAATTCAAATGCGAGCATGAGTTCATGATAGTTAATATTTGAATGAAACACCTAGAAAGAGATGGAATTCCTACATGTTTATCAAAGGTGCATAAGCTTTATTTTCTTTGCAAGTACTGATGTGCCTTTGGAACTTTATGATAGGATCACTTGATCTTTCGCTTATTGACACTTACGATATAATGACATGAGAGGCTTGTTCTTTTCTAATTCAAAGTCTTGGGAATTTCATTTTGAAAATGAAAAAAATAAGAGGCAACTCTCATTCATGCTCAACTTTGCCAAGTCCCATCCAGAGCCATATTATACACGACACAGTTTTAAATCTCCACATAGCTATCTTGTACATTTTGAGTTTGATCAAACATCGTGCCTTCGAGACATGCATGTTCTTCCTAGCACTTTGGTCATTCATGTACATATTTCATCAAATAAAGTCCATCGTAGAATAAAAGTCCATCAAAAGTGGTTCTCAAGCAGCTCTTCATCCCCCTGAAAAAAAGAGAAAAAAAATGATGAGTGGGAAGTCCTACTCGAGCAAAAAAAGATAGAGAGAGAGAAGAAAGGGAAAGATGGAAGAAGTTAGAATCAAATACCACTCAAGGACATTCATCATTCATCATCCATATAAACTTGCACTTGACCAAAGTCCATGATTGACATGATCTCTTGGAGACAAGTTATTTGATCTTGCAACATAGATGGAAGAGATAAGCATTTGTACTGATCCCTACCTTGAGCCCCACATATAACCTTGTAGAGGTAGGTGAGGCTACATGAAAAGCTTGTGTGAGGATCAAACACTTTGAGCGACCGAGTGGCTTGAGAGAATGAGAGTGTGCCTCCATGTTTTAAAAATCGTATAAAATCTCCAAGTACTGAGAAGGAGGAATCATGCTCTCCATTGATTTATTCTGAGGTTCAATAGGTGAAAGAGAAGGTGTTAGCCACCTGGAATCCAAGTTATGAGGGAAATCTTTGAAATAATTCTTAGGCATAATTTTGATTTCATGACCCTAGGCTTTGCTTGATCCTCTAGATCTAACTCAACCCTTTGCTCGGGACAAGCAAATTCTAGGTGTGGGGGCGTGTTGGCGGTTGATATCCATGATTTTTACCGCCAACATTTCTTCGGATTTCATGCTCATATAGTGATAATAATGTTCATATCATTTATACTAATTAGTTCCACAAGTTTTGTGCACCAATATGTTTTGCAAGGAAATACATGTAATATGGTGCATAAATATCAACATTGGTGAAGCCATACGAGTGAAGATTCATCTCGAGACAAAAGGTACTTGGACATGGTGCAAACGTTATCCAAATCACATATTTAACAGAACCATGTCGAAGATCTCTCTGAGATGATCGAAATGGGCATTTGGATGACCCAATTCAGAGTCCGGACGAGAAAGTTACGCCTCCGGGAAAATCGCCGGTGAAACCTGTCCGGCCGGTCGGCCTGACTTAGGCCGAACAGCTTGCACAAGGCCTGCCGGCCATGCTCCCTCCCCAAAAGGCCCTAAGCTTTGCACAATGGCCTTAGGGAGTCACCAATGAACCCCCGAGCAAGGAATTGACAAGCATGGATCAAATTAAGACTGAAAGGCCTAAGCCATGGATTGGAGGGTCCATCTACCTAGAATTATCGGATGGCTTCAAATGAACGCAACCAAAACCGCCTCAAGGGACAACATGCAACCATTGATGAGCGAGTCGGTGCAATGGAGGGCTGGGAGGAGCTAGAGGCAAGCCGAACAACCTCCCCTAGGCCTGCCGGCCTCCAACTGTCGCAACCGACATCAATCCAGCAACTACCGACTTCAGGACATCATCAGGAGCGTCCACAAGAAAGACGGTGCCAGATGGCGACAATCCCAGGCCGAACGGCCTAGATGAGGCCGGCCGGCCTACTTTCGTGGCGGTTACACCTCCCCTTTCGCGTGGAAGGTAAGCAAGATGGTGGTGTGACAATTACGCAGGATTCCATGCTTGGCAGGCTATAAAAGGCGCCCTTCTCCCCCACTCAAGACACACCATCCATCGGAGAGAAGAGAAGGCTCAAGATGTAGTTCACTATCTTAGAGTAGAGTAGGGAGAGTAGTGGGTGAGTGCTTGGGTGACAACCAAGCGTGTAGAGGGAGTTCAGGAGTCATCTCGGCCTTTCCTCAACATTGTTCCGCCCCCGAGGAATAAAACTTTAGAGATATCTTTAGTAAGTTCCTCGGTCTCTTGCCTTAGTATCTTGCTAGTTTACTCTTTACTTTCAGCAATTTATCCATTCTATCTTTGATCTGCGGGTACCTGAGTCTGCGCGAGTGACAGCGACTCTTGTTTGGGGTTTCCACTATAGCCCTTCGCGTTGGGTGGAGGTCAGTAACTGAAAGCTTAGGCGTGTTGCTTGTGCTGGCTAGCTACCTTAGGTTGTGTTGCACCCCACGGAACTACAGTGGTAGGTGGCAGGTGGTGACAGTCATGTCCGTCCTTTGTACTCCACCACGTTCGGGTGTACTCATAACAGTAGCGGAAGAACCCCTCTCTCACCCCGTTCTGAGTTCTTCCCGTTCTAGCCGTCGAAGCAGATCAGGTTAGATTTAGATAGATTATGTAACACCCCGTAGTTTAAAGCATTTAAAAATATATATCTTAAATAATTTTCCCTTAATTAAGATTATAATTTCCTTTCCCTTGATATTCAAAATATATTTTCTAAATAAAGACATGCATTTAATTTGACGTGTGATGCATTTTGAATGCCTTAGAACCTCCTTCGAATCTTAAGGGAGTTCAAATTCGAATTCAAATTCGAAACCTCCTTCAAACAAATAGAAAACCATTCTATTTACTAACAGGCAGGAAACTTCGTTTTTGGCCCGACTTCCTTTACAGCCCATCCTTAAAGTCTACAAAATCCCCCTGAACTCCCCCTCACCCACCTACCCTTCCCCCCGGCCGGCCCACGGCCCAAACCCCCTTCCCTTTCCCTTTCAGCCTGACCGCAATCCAACTTTCCCCCTCGATCTTTTTTCCCTCCCACACCCGCCTTCCAACCTCCCCTGGGCTGCGGCCCATCACCTACACGTGGACACGGTCCGGCAACAGCCCAGCAGCACGGCCATGCGGCCCAGCATCGCTGCTGCTTGACCTATCGTTCGACGATAGCGCCGCCGCTGCAACCGGCGCTGCCGGCGGCTGGCCGCCGCCGCCGCCGCTCCGGCGAGCCAACACCTCACCGGCACCTGCATACACCATCGCAACCGCGCCGGCCTCCCCGTTCCGTTTTTCTCCTTGGACTCCCTCCCCCTTGCCTTCAACACCGGTGCCATGGCAGCCCGAGCCCAGCAGCCGCCGCCTCTCTGCTCGATGCCCAGTAGCACCCTGCTCCACTGCTCTGCCCCCCGTCTGCGCCAGAGGACGCACCCGCCTGCTGCCATGTGGCCCTACCCCGGCGCCCACGCAGGAGGCCGACCGAGCTGAGCACGAGGAGCTCGCTCCTGCCTGCCTCGCAGGCGACCTCGCCCCCTCCAGACACACCACGTAACCCCGTCGTACACCTGCTGCTGCCACGCCTCGCTCTTCCCTCCGTTCAACACGTCGCCACCCTCCCCCTCGTTGCCTTAACGCCGAAGGAACGGCGGTGTGCAGGACACCCCTGCTCGCTGCCCTATAAAAGGGCATGCAGCCCCCTCCCCCCGTTCAATTCCAAGCTGAACACAGGAGCTTGAACTCCCTACACACACACGCCCACCCGAGAGCTCGGCTCTCTACACACACGAGAGAGCTCGAAGAACTCTCCGCACACACTGAGAGCTTCAGCTCTCTATGCGCTGCGGAAGCGCCGCCCACGTACACATAGGAAAGGTGCGCCACATGCTGCTCTGCTCTGCTCACAGGTACGCCCGGAATAGTTCAACCAGCGGCGTAGCTTTAGTCATACCACACTGCCCACGTACACGTAGGAAAAGGTGCACCACCTGCTGCTCTGCTCTGCTCACGGGTACGCCCGGAACAGTCTAACCAGCGGCGTAGCTTTAGCCATTTCGCCCAGCATTGTGGACGATGCCAGTTCGACTGGCCGCACAATGCCCGACCCTCGCCGCTAAACCCCATCGCAGCTCGCCGTTTCGCAATCCTAGCCGGGATGCTGCCCGAGTTCCGAGGTTCTAGCTCAGTCCACCCTAGCCGTTATAATGCCCGACCGAAACCCTGATCCTAGCCCACCTAGCAGTTACGCTGCCCAAATCCAAACCCCAGATATTCCTCGGTACAGCCGTTATGCCGCCCAACCAAAAACCCCGGTTACTAAACCCTAGCCCGGCATAGCCGTTATGCCGCCCAACCAAAAGCACCGGCTATTAAACCCTAGCCCTAAATAGCCGTTGCGCCGCCCGAGTAAAACCCTAGGTAAAACCTAGCCCTTATGTTGCCCAACCCAAAATCCCAGATATCAGCAAACCCTAGCCGTTATGCCGCCCATAATATTCCCGGAAAATTATATTAATAACTTTCGAGAATATTATTTGAAATTCAATCCAATATCCTTAATTATTTAGAAATCTATTTCTAAATAATTAATATAATTATTTGGGAATTACTTAGATATCCAGTAATTCTCAGAATAATTATCCCTAGCCCTTTCTCCCACACTCAGAAGCCACCCCATCAGCTAAACCCTTCCTAAGCCCCATCGTCCTATTCATTAATTATTATTAAATAATTAATGAATAATCCGTCAGATATCCATCCTGATCCCAAGGTAAGCCCCGGAATATCCATCTCCCATTTCTCTTTCTAATCTATAGGCATTGATTGATGTATTGATGTTATTTTATGTGTTTTATTGTTCGATAGCTTGACCGGGCCCTGACGAGACGCTGAAGCTCCAGAAGGCCCGAAGCCCCGCCCGGTCAACATATGGTATACGCCTACGTACGGAACGTCTAAGGACCGACAATGAAGGCAAGTCTCACCAATAATATCACTTAACCACTAAAGTTTACCGTTCTTGCAGCATAAGCTATGAGGAGGCATCACGTGGGTGAGTGCTTGGCCCCGCTGTAGTATAGGATGCCGATTGAGAGTGGAAGGAAGATCCCAAGGAAGCGGATTCTGTCCTAAGAGCCACTCTGATCCCAGCTAAGGACCGGTTCATGGGAGAGTCTTTCCGATCCCCTATACAACCACGCATGCCAAAAAGGTATGGCCTTCGGGAATACCTATTTATGTGAGGCCTTGACTCACACCCCACTAGCTAGCACTAGTAAACTGTCCCAAGGGGCCACGGCGGGCAACGGGTATGCTGGAGACAGCCCCAGACAGAGGGCTGGGACTGGTCCGCACGGGTCGCATGTGACAGGGCTGGTAGGGCCCAAGGGCGATGCAGAGGCATGCCCTTTACATGTATGGTGCACCATTCCCCGGGAAGGTCCTTTTGTGGACGGATATGCGATCCCTGCTTAGGCCCCAGCAGCACCCGTGGACAGAGCTAGTGATTGGCTGTCTAGCGCTAGGCGCCATAATAGTTGGCTGGCTAGCAATAGATGCCAGTGGGCACGAGTCTCGTAGGGCAGTACCTGCCTTGACGAAGGTAGGGACTGACCGGATGCGTGGTAAATAAGTACAACCTCTGCAGAGTTAAAATCTATCTGGATAGCCGCAGCTCTCGGCATAGAGCCAATTTGGTCAAAGCCCCCACTGATTAGATTTACTTTATTGCATGGGAAACCCGGACGGCAGGAGCGCCGATGACTGGGTTCTGGGCTTGATACCGGGACTGGCAGGGAGGAAATGCCCCTCCAGGCCCAACCTGTACATTCTTTTAATTTAATATATTATATTATTGAATTTGTGAGATTTGCTGGGTATTCAACTCTGAATACTCACTCTTGCTTTCATTGTCATACAGGGTTAAGTTCCAGGGCGATATGGTGCTGCCACCCACCCCGGTGGCGAACGAGTGCCCGCCGCCCTCCGCTAGCTAAACCGGTGTAAATATTTAACTTATACGTTATTTACTACCTCTGACACTAATCTTTGTCGAAATCCGTATCAGCGTACTGATCCAGGGACTGATACGGGTGATCGAGGGACGTCCTGGCCAAGGGGTCCCCACAGATTATCTGGGGTAACGAGTAGCTAACTAAAGTCAAGCTCTCTACCCACTTACCTTGTGCTCCCTGGTGGGTCCGGTTAGGAAAGTTCTAGGCTAGTCGCGTCTGTCGTTCCTTGGATTTGACATCCAGGTTTCTACTCCCTTAGTGAAAGGCTACATCATACTCTATGCGCTTGCGGATTTAGTTAGGCTAAGGAGTGCCAACAGTCCGTCTGGTGCGGTGAACAAGACGCCGGCTCCGACGCCTTCAAGGTTGAGTGCTCCGTCGAAGTACATCGTCCAGTGCTCTGGCGGCTCCTTAGGTGCTGGGGCTTGGATCTCGGTCCACTCGGCGACGAAGTCGGCTAGTATTTGTGACTTGATGGAGGTTCATGGTGTGAACTTAAGGTCGAACGTGTCGAGCTCCACCGCCCATTTGACGATGCGATTGTCAACGTCGCGGTTGTGGAGGATGGCGCCAAGTGGAAACTTGGACACAACCGTGATTGAGTGGGCTTGGAAATAATGCTTTAGCTTGCGTGAAGTGAGGAATATTACATATAGCAACTTTTGTGGGTGGGGGTAGCGTGTTTTTGAGTCGGCTAGCACTTCACTGACGTAGTATATTGGGCGCTGCACCTTGTAGACGTGCCCCGCCTCCTGTCTTTCGGCGACGAGTACCGTGCTGACCACATGGGTTGTTGCAGTTATGTAGAGAAGTAAAGGTTCCTGGGGTGCCGGCTCGACGAGAACTGGCGGTGTTACCAGAAAGTCCTTGAGGTCGGCTAGGGCTTGCTCGGCCTCCTGAGGCCATTCGAACTTGTCAGCCTTTTTCAGTAGCTTGAAGAAGGGCATGCCTCTTTCTCCAAGCTTGCTGATGAATCTGCTAAGGGCCACCATCATGCCGGTGAGTTTCATAACATATTTTTTTGCAGGTTGGTGTCAGGAGTTTGCGTGTGGCGTTGATTTTTATGGGGTTGTCTCTATTCCCTGTTGGCTGACTAGAAACCCTAGGATCTTGCCTGAGGGTACTCCAAAGATGCACTTGGTCGGGTTGAGTTTCCACCAAAAGCGACGGAGGTTGTTGAACGTTTCTTGTAGGTCAGCAACTAAGTTATCAGCGTCGTAGGTCTTGACCACGACATCGTCGACGTAAGCTTCAGCGTTGCACCCTATTTGGTCATTGAGGCAGCTCTGGATTGCTTTTTGATATGTGGTGCCTGCGTTTTTAGCCCGAAGGTCATTGACTTATAACAGTATATGCCATAGGGCGTGATGAAGGTTGTTTTGTCCTGATCGGACTCTTTCATCGAGATCTGGTGATACCCAGAATAGCAGTCAAGGAAACAAAGAAGGACGCAACTAGAGGTGGAGTCGACAACTTGGTCGATCCGCGGAAGAGGGAAGGGGTCTTTAGGGCAGTAGCGGTTGAGATCGGTATAATCAATGCACATTCTCCATTCACCGGTTTTCTTTTTGACAAGTACAAGATTTGCAAGCCACTCTGGGTGCTTAGATTCTCTAATGAACCCAGCGGCTAAGAGTTTATTAATCTCTACGCTAATGGCCTCCTTGCGATCCTGCGCGAAACGTCGTAACTTCTGCTTCACCGGCTTGGTGGTTGCAATCAAGACCAAGGAGTGCTCAGCCTTCTCCCTCAGGACTCCTGGCATGTCTGAGGGCTTCCATGCAAAGATGTCCCAGTTGGCCCGGAGGAAGGAGTTGAGCGCGTATTCCTATTTAGGAGTGAGGTTGGGCCCTATAAGAGCCGTCTTCTTGGGGTCGTCGAGGCCGAGCCCGACTTTCTTTGGCGTTGTGACGACCCGGATTTTCATAATCGAGAATCCGAATCTTTGTACCCTTGTGATAGTCCCTGGATCAGTAGCTATCACGTACAGAACTCATCTCAGTATAATATCATATCCGTACAATGAATTTAGATTATATAGAAGAGATTACATCCATACCATTATGGAAATACGAATAAAGTACAAGCCCGTCGGGCTAAGCGACAAGCGGAAATCCTGCATAGCGGTAGCTAGGCTTCAAGTCTTCTTCTTCGATCAACACCACAGGCAACTCAAGCGAAGCACACAACCCTTTTTCCACGCGTCCAAACATGCATGCTCACAAACTATCCCCAAGGAACGGGATAGGTTCACGTCACCATCTTTAAGTGGCCTAACATCTAAAGGTATAAAAGTATTTCAAGGAAAGGTTGTGGTTCCTATGCAATAGCAGCAATAATAATCAAGGTATCATCTCCACTGAAGGACCGAAACGGCGACCAGAGAGGGGGGGAGTGAATGGGAGCCAATAAAAATTTCTTTTCCAAATCAGGCTTTACCCAAATCAACTCCAAGCCAACCCAACAATCTAGCCAAGATCACGTAGCTAGTGAGAAGCTACTGACCCTAGGAACTAGATCAACGCAGCGGAAAAAGAAACGAACAAAACGAGCACAAGACGTAGCCTCAACAGGAAGAACTCTGCGAAAGCTGTACGGGTCAATTGATCCGACCGGGCAAGAAGGATCGGTCGGATCTATTGCCAATCCTCTGACCGTGACTGAGACTAAGCCAGTGAAAAGATTCGCGCAAAAAAACACGGGTCGATTGATCCAATCGAGCATGGAAAGTACTGGTCGGACTAATCACCTATGCTCCGACCGCTGTCAAGTCAAAACGTTCTTTGAGTGAAAACCCTCCGGTCGATTGATCTGACCTGTACAATAGCGTTCAGTCGGATCGATAGGTCCACAGTACCGGTTGAGCGATCGGATGATCCGACCGGTCGATCGGAGCTTTCAATCGAAATATCGACCTTCTACCAGAGAGGTTTCAAGGCTGCGAAGGTGAGCGGTCGATTGATCCGACCAAGCCAAGAATGGTCGATCGGATCAATAGATCGACTCAGAGAAAAACTGTCAACTCAAGAACAGATCTGTTGGTCGATTCATCTGACCGAGTCAAGGAAAGTCGATCGGATCGATTGACCGACACAGTGAAAATGGTCAACTCGAGAACGGATTTCCCAAACGGCTTGGAGTCTTGAGACAAGATTTTGGATGGATGATATACACCTCAAGGAGAGGCTATGCCCCAAAGATCTCGGCCTCAAACCTCCTAGAACTCCAAGAATTTCAGATCTAGCGAAGAACACCAAGAACTCGAGTTCATCCGAAAAAACTTCAAATCCAAAGCGATTCCCGGCGTTTGGGGGCAAGAGATCACCAGCAAAAGAGGCACAAGGCACTCATACGTGAATCCTCCAAAGAAATCTGAGAGAAAATGCCTAAGGAAGTGAAGAACGAAAATCACCCAAAAATAGCTCTGAAAATACCTCCGAAAATAAGGAAAAGAAAAAGAGCTCATGGATTCATATCATGGCACAAAGATGAGCAGCACAAACTCAATCAACCAACCATGAATTCACCTATACAAACTACGAATGATTTGAAATAGTTCTAGGTGGAAAGGATGAAAGGGAAAATACAAGTCTAAAGGAAAACCAGAGAGATTACTAGAGAGGATGCAAAAAGAGATAGCAGCCACCAACCCCGAGGGGGTCTATTATATAGTCGAAGTGGTGGTGCTCTAAAGACTAAACTACCCCTAAGTGATACATACCCCTCAGAGGCAAATTTGACATTTGGTTTCAAATATTTTCTAGCTGGGACACCTTCCACCGCAAGCTAGCTTCCCTTCGACGCAAGCCTTGCGGTCACACCGCGTGTCCTCCGGATCGAAGCTCCTCGACGCCGAACTTGGGCCTGGCTGGTCACCTTGGCCCAGCTGCCCAGACATCACCTCATCGAGTCCTCGGGCTTGGTTTTAAGGCCCAAACCAAGAAACTGTCCTCCTAATGATTTTGTGGCCAAATCACCAAACCTCGCGTACAAGCTTCGGTCGTTAGCCGCTACCTTGCACCGGCTCCATGTCCGCGTACGAGCTTCGGTTGTGAGCCGCTACCTCGCACCGAAACCACGTCCCCTTTCTCGTTCTTGCACCATGTGAACCGCACTTGATCCATCTGGCCACCGGGTCCCTCAAACCAAGCCTCCTTGTCTCTCCGCTCCTCTGAGGCCGCCATGGCTAAGACCTTTCGCGCCTGTTCTTCACCTGCACCAATGCAATCAAGCCACATTCTACACCTGCAATACTTGAGCCAAGGGAAACGTCAATCCACACCACGTTGTCAATCACTCATCACACCAGGAAGCGGCCATCCACCGATCCTCGGACACACCGGGTCCTCAATCTCCCCCTTAATGAGTGCATTGACAACACACACATAGTAACCATAGAGATTAAAAGAAAAAGAAAAGAAATCAAAAAACAAGACTCAAGCAAGTGACTAAAAGCAAGAACAAGCCAAGAACAAAGTCACTTCACAAGAGAAAGCTCCAGAAACGCCGACCCTTCAAGAAGAAGCGAAAGGGCTCAACACCGTCGGCAAAAGAGCAAAAACACAAAACACAAGCCAATTCACTTTTCAGACCACTCAAAGCACTCCCCCTGCAAAGATGCAACTCCCCCTGAACAAGTGAACTTGTGCGTGCGAAAAATACTCGAAAATGCTTAAAAACTTTCAAAATCTTTTTCAGAAATTCTCCCCCTTTCCAAATGCTCTAGAAATTCTTCCCCTTGTTGACAATGCAAAAATCAAGGCAAAAATGTACAAAATGCAACTACAAGCTTCTCAAACATACAATGAGCAATACAAAATGCTACAAGTTAGAGAAGCGGCAAACAAGATAGTTCATCGTGTGACACGGGCATTGCCATCAAGAAGGTAAAGACATATAGTCAATTGACAAAGCCATGATCAATTTGTGTAGTTTTATAAAAAATGTCACCACATGAGCAAAGTCCTAACCATGGATTGTTCAAGCAAAAATGAACTTCATCTCACCAAAAACATGAAAGGACAAGCATTCTTGACAAAAGATCATCATAAACGCCCAAGTTCTATCTCATGTCATGTCAAAGCACGGAGCCATGTGTTCACTTCTCAAGGGAGACTTCTCCGGCAAACAACATGCAACCGCTTAGCACCCATGTGTGCAAGTGTGTGCAATGGTCAAAGCATAGAGACATTAGCATAAATTTCTTCAAATGTATCTTTTTCTTGTCTTTCTTCTTTCATGCATAGACATCTCATTTTTCAAGTTTTTCAAATTTAGCATGGTACATGAAATGTCTTTGCGACAAAAAGAAGCTTATGCTCCTCCACAAGATAAAGCATGGGCTAAACATTCACAATGACAAAGGTCTTTGACCCAATTGAAAATAATATCATATCCTAGCATGATCTTAAGCAAGATATAGCCATTTCGGCTCAAACAAGACATGCAAAGGCATTTACTCATGGGTGAAAAGAGTTTAAGTTCAGTTTGTCATTTTTAATTCAAAAAATTGACTATCTCAAAAATATATATCAAAACCATCAAGAGCATAGCCAAACATACATCCAATCCCTAGCAAGCCTGCCTAAACTCTAAAATGTAGCAAGTTGTACCAATCACTGCATATAGGAGAAGCTCATCCTAAGATATGATACAAAAGCAGCATGATATGTCACAAGATACAAAGATGAAAACTATACATCAAGATACAAAAGATGAAATCAACATAAAAAAATGCAAAACTGTACAATGGATATACTCACAATACATAGTGTACAAGGGCCTCATCGGGAGCATCCAAAAAGGTGTGGAGAACCATCAAACCTTGATCAGGCAAAAAGACCAAGAGTCACCAGGCTCATGTTCTCCATACCTCCCACCTGCACAATCAAAAGCGAGAATGAGAACAAGCGAATGACTCAACACTGGGTTAGCACAGAAGGAGTTAAACCAGTGTCGGGCCATCTGCTCAAAAGAGGGGTTAGCAAAATCAATGTCACTACGTGGAACCCTTTCGTCTCTCACCATTGGACCTCTAGCACCACGCGACGGAAAACGTGGCCTAGACTCTCTCCTAGCCTCAAAGCTACGGTCAAACCTCCCTGAACCAAACTGACCACAAACCAGAGGCCGCCTAGCAAACTCATGACTAGCTGGAACACCACGACTACCAAACGAAGAAAATGTACGCACAAAAGCCTCTCTCCTAGGCAAGGGTGAACGAGACACAGGCACACTACGGGAAGAGTAGTACCTGTCCCTGTTACCCATCTCCTTCTCACGTCTCACCTCCCTCTTCTTCCTCCAGCAAAACTCTTCTAGGTGACCATCCCTTCCACAATGTTCACAATGGAAACGGACTGGTTTTGGCTTTGGGGTTTCTCTCGGTTGTGGCCTCTCTCTCGGCTGGTAAACCCCACTCCTCACAAAGGTCATTCTCCTCTGGAAGTTGTTTGTCTTTGGTGGAAACTTGGGAGGATCTGGAGTGGTGTCAAGCTTGTTCAACAGGTGGTTGGGTTTAGGTGAGAAGCTGTTCTTTGGTGGAGTTTTCTCTGGTGGTGTTGGGGTATTTGTGGTGGAACTAGTTTGCTCTCTCTCTTTCTCACCACTACACTCACCAACTTTCTCAGAACCCAGACCACGACCATCAGCTCTCTTGAACCCAGCAATCAACATCTTAAGTTGTGGCTCGCGACCCGACAACCAACCCAAACATTGTCGCAACTCATCATTCTCATCTTGCAAACGATCAATACATTGTTCTAGCTCAACATTTTTCAAAGCGACAACATCACAAGCAGAACAAGAATTTGCAATAGAAGATTTCAATTGAGCTTCAAGCGAACTAATCATGGTACGAGATTCAAGCAACTGAGCATGTAAAGCAAGACATGAAGTACAAGCACCTAGCAAAGAAGATCTAGACTTCAACTCAGCAAGCTCAACCCTAGCACTTTCTAGTTCATCAAGGCATGTCATGTGTTTGTCCTTAAGAGCTACCAGATCAGCTAGATGCACATCACAAAACGAGCATTCAATTTCATCAGACACAAGAGGAGCATCTTTCAACACACCAATCTCAGACTCAAGCTCAACCATTCTCTTTCTAGACTCACCAAGCAAAGACTCAAAATCCATCGCCTTCTTTCCAGTCTCAGAAAGTAAGGCCTCAAGCTCAGCTACTCTTTCCTTGGATTCTCCTAGCAATGACCTAAACTCCTCTTCTCCTTGTTGGTCTTTCTAAGCACATCATCACGGTTATAGACCAACTGCTCTAGCCTAGCAATCTCCTTACGCAAAGAGGCAGGATCAGTTGATACCTCAATCTCGGAGTCGGAGTCGTAGTCAGAGATGTTCTTGTTGTTGGAGTCATACGCCATGGTGCAGAAGTTCATAGCAACGCCAGAAAGCCCGTTGAAGTTGCGGTTCCTGAGTCGAAGTCGTAGTCAGAGATGTTCTTGTTGTTGGAGTCATACGCTATGGTGCAGAAGTTCATAGCGACGCCAGAAAGCCCGTTGAAGTTGCGGTTCCTGTGCTTCTTCTCCTTGCGGTGGTCGCGGTCTTCATCCTCGCTGCTCGAGCTCGATGAGGTGTCGGTGTTCTCCTCCTTGTTCTTGTGCTTGGAGTGGTGCTCGTCCTTGGAGCGGTGCTTGTGCTCGTCTCGCGGGCGGTGCTTATGCTTCTTGATTTCCTCCGGGCACTCGGCGATGAAGTGGCCCTTCTTGCCGCATCTGTAGCACATACTCCCGGCGCGCCTGGAACCCTTGCGGTTCTGGTACATGCACTCGAACCTCCTTGTGAGCAACGCGAGATCCTCCTCGCTCAGCACCTCATACTCCTCATCTGGAAGCGACACAAGAGAAGACAAAGCAAAGTGTCTGGGAGTGTTATCATGTCCATAACCAGAGCCACCGACTAGAGCCAGACTATGGGGATCAGTCGGACTCTTAGCCTTGGCAAGCAGACCTCAGAAGACTTCAACTTCGAGAAAAGTTCATCAACCATCAAAGTCTCATAGTTAGCCGACTCCATGATCGCCTCAACCTTGGCACCCTACACGGATCTATCAAGTGATTGCAAGAGCTTGATAGCTCTGTCATGATCCAAGTATCGGAGCTGGGTGATGTTGGCTTTCATGTTGTTGACTATGGAAGTGAAGCGCTGAAACAAAGCATCAACAGACTCTCTAGGCAAGTGAGCGAAATTCTCATACTCTCTGCGATACATCGAGAAAAGCCTAGCCTTCACATGGCTATCACCACCGTGGGCTACCATGAGCTTCTGCCAGATCTGACTAGCTAGGTCCTCGCCCATAACACGCTCAAACTCCTCGGTCGACAAAGCACGAAACAAGTAGTCGACAGCTCTAGCGTTTGCCTCAAACTTATCTTTCGCATCTTGGGCATCTAAGTTGGTGGGATTGACATAGTGTTCATCTTTGGTCACATCCCACAACAACTTTCCTTTGCCTCGCAAGAAAGCGCCCATACGCGCGACCCAATTCGGATAGTTCTTCCCATCGAAGTGCGGAATCCCGGAACCCCAATCTTGGTACGCCATCTTTGGATCTTAGACTGGTTAGAGTTGCAAAGACCTGTAACCGGCTCTGATACCAATTGAAGGACCGAAACGGCGACCAGAGAGGGGGAAGTGAATGGGAGCCGAAAAATTGCTTTTCCAAATCAGGCTTTACCCAAATCAACTCCAAGCCAACCCAACAATCTAGCCAAGATCACGTAGCTAGTGAGAAGCTACTGACCCTAGGAACTAGATCAACGCAGCGGAAAAAGAAACGAACAAAACGAGCACAAGACGTAGCCTCAACAGGAAGAACTCTGCGAAAGTTGTACGGGTCAATTGATCCGACCGGGCAAGAAGGATCGGTCGGATCTATTGCCAATCCTCCGACTGTGACTGAGACTAAGCCAGTGAAAAGATTCGCGCAAAAAACATGGGTCGATTGATCCGACCGAGCATGGAAAGCACCGGTCGGACTAATCACCTATGCTCCGACCGCTGTCAAGTCAAAACGTTCTTTGAGTGAAAACCCTCCGGTCGATTGATCTGACCTGTACAACAGCGTTCGGTCGGATCGATAGGTCCACAGTACCGGCTGATCGATCGGATGATCCGCCGGTCGATCGGAGCTTTCAATCGAAATATCGACCTTCTACCAGAGAGGTTTCAAGGCTGCGAAGGTGAGCGGTCGATTGATCCGACCAAGCCAAGAATGGTTGATCGGATCAATAGATCAACTCAGAGAAAAACTGTCAACTCAAGAACGGATCTGTTGGTCGATTCATCCGACCGAGTCAAGGAAAGTCGATCGGATCGATTGACCGACACAGTGAAAATGGTCAACTCGAGAACGGATTTCCCAAACGGCTTGGAGTCTTGAGACAAGATTTTGGATGGATGATATACACCTCAAGGAGAGGCTATACCCCAAAGATCTCAGCCTCAAACCTCCTAGAACTCCGAGAATTTCAGATCTACCGAAGTACACCAAGAACTCGAGTTCATCACAAAAAACTTCAAATCCAAAGCGATTCCCGGCATTTGGGGGCAAGACATCACCAGCAAAAGAGACACAAGGCACTCATACGTGAATCCCCCAAAGAAATCCGAGAGAAAACGCCCAAGGAAGTGAAGAACGAAAATCACCCAAAAATAGCTCCGAAAATACCTCCGAAAATATGGAAAAGAAAAAGAGCTCGTGGATTCATATCATGGCACAAAGATGAGCAGCACAAACTCAATCAACCAACCATGAATTCACCTATACAAACTACGAATGATTCGAAATAGTTCTAGGTGGAAAGGATGAAAGGGAAAATACAAGTCTAAAGGAAAACCAGAGAGATAACTAGAGAGGATGCAAAGAGAGATAGCAGCCACCAACCCCTAGGGGGTCTATTATATACTCCAAGTGGTGGTGCTCTAAAGACTAAACTACCCCTAAGTGATACATACCCCTCAGGGGAAAATTTGACATTTGGTTTCAGATATTTTCTGGCTCGGACACCTTCCACCGCAAGCTAGCTTCCCTCCGACGCAAGCCTTGCGGTCACGCCGCATGTCCTCCGGATCGAAGCTCCTCGACGCCGAACTTGGGCCTGGCTGGTCACCTCGGCCCAGCTGCCCAGACTTCACCTCGTTGAGTCCTCGGGCTTGGTTTTGAGGCCCAAACCAAGAAACCGTCCTCCTAATGATTTTGTGGCCAAATCACCAAACCCCGCGTATAAGCTTCGGTCGTTAGCCGCTACCTTGCACCGGCTCCATGTCCGCGTATGAGCTTCGGTTGTGAGCCGCTACCTCGCACCGGAACCACGTCCCCTTGCTCGTTCTTGCACCATGTGAACCGCACTTGATCCATCTGGCCACCGGGTCCCTCGAACCAAGCCTACTTGTCTCTCTGCTCCTCGGAGGCCACCATGGCTAGGACCTTTCGCGTCTGTTCTTCACCTGCACCAATGCAATCAAGCCACATTCTACACCTGCAATACTTGAGCCAAGGGAAACGTCAATCCACACCACGTTGTCAATCACTCATCACACCAGGAAGCGACCATCCACCGGTCCTCGGACACACCGGGTCCTCATCCACAAACCATCCAAATCCCACCTCACATCACATCACCTTCTTCACACTCGTCTAAGTCGATGCGAGAGCCACCTCCCCTCGCACCTCACCAACTACGTCCGGATCCTGAAAGGAAAGGGAGCAAACTTCCTTCTCCCCGTCCGTAGCTCCGAACCTTAATCACTCTCAAACTAGCTAATAAAGGGGGAGGTAGAAGATCCCAAATATGAGAGGTAACAGTGCAATGGGCAATGTCCATGCCGAGGACGCGGCTATACGTATAGATTCTAGACTCTGCAAAGCTTGTACAACTGGACCCACTCGGGCTGCGATCGGTAGCGAACCGACCTGAGACACAACCCACAGCACAGACCCTAACCGCAACGATGCCCGCCTGCCCTTCCTGTCTCGATCCATCGGCTCGCAATGCAATGCTTCAGAAGCTGTGTTGAACTCTCCCTCGGGGGCCAGACGGGGCCATAGTCCTTCGAGGAAACGATCTCTGCCGTTCCCGTACACCATCCACCTGATCTTCTCGCAATCCGGGCATCGCGCTAGTTAGGCTGGCTGGAACCCGTTCATATGGGTAAGCGGTAAGTACGTGGGGCCCAAAGAGTGGTTACCCCACTTGGTTTCAGACCAGGGCGAGCGTCATCGTCCCAAAGGCATATCCCCCGAAGAGGAACGCAGTCGCAATACCCACTATAGGTAATGCCGTCAACTCCTATGCTCCTATCCATCCATGTACCCGCCACAAGTACGGTGTGGGACCCCCTCGAGAGCAGGGGTCTGCCGGCACCTCGATCAAGATATCGAGTTGTTAAAAAATGCTCACCCCCGCCAAGTTTCCCAAAAACACCTTCTCCTGTCGGTTTTATCCCCACACACGCCAAGAATCCTAATCCACAATATCCCATACACATGCAAGCAACAGCATAGCAATCATATATATAGTGTAGTAGGCAATCAAGGAATCAGGATATAAACAGGCTATGCATAGCTTAATCATCATCATCATGTAATAAGCAAAGCGCTAGCATTCTACTCAGCAATGCCTAATAGGTCAAAGAGTCAGGATGGGGGTGAACCTAGAGCATGGTCCTTTATCTCTTCATTTCAGCGTAGTCGACGTCGTCGAAGTAGTCCGGATCCTCCAGGGATCCTATTATATGGATTCATAAATAAACATCGGCAACTACTAGCAAATGAACTCCAAATGAGAATCAATATTTTTCTGAGCTACGGTTGAACATCGGCATCTATCGCGTTCGTCATGATCTTAGAAAAATACTGAAATTGGTTTCATATTTTTCTAAGCTACGGTTGATTTACTATAAATTTCTGAAGTTTAAATCAATTTCTGAATTTATAAATAATTCTGAAAAAGAAAGAGAAAAGAGACGGGACCTGTTTGCAAACTGCCAGGGACCTAATTGTAATTTCAGAAAAGTTCAGGGGCCTAATTGCAAAAGTGCAGTGGGGCTGGGCTGTGCTGACGTCATCATGGGCCCTGATGACGTCAGCGTTGACCGGTCAACGTTGACCAGGTCAACGGTCCAGGTCAGGTGGGTCCCGCATGCCAGGCCGAAGGACCTTTACGCGATTTAAAGAAGGGACAAGGGTTTTTCTATAAAACCGTAGGGGTTCAAAAGGAAAAAGGTCGGCGGGCTGCTGACGTCATTGCTGGCATCAGCATCCGCACAGGATCCAGGTGCGGTCGAAGGCTGTGTGGCTGCGGTGCGGCTCCTGACAGGGGGGGACGCGTGGCGACGAGGGGTCCGCGGTCTGGTGAACTCGGTCCACCGTCAACCATGCCTGCGGTCCACCGTAGACCGAGCCCACGGGATCTGGTGCGGAGGAGGGCGGATCCGGTGCGGCTACCGTAGCGCGGTCGCGCGTGTGGGCGCCTCTGAGCGCGACGCGTGGCGGCGGCGCCGGGGCGCCCGCGAGATGCCCGACCAAAGGCCGGGCAGAGAGCACGCGCGCGCGGCGGCGAAGGCTCAGCAGCGGCGGCTCGATTACGCCCAATCCCGGCGACAAGGCCATGGATTGGCGCCAAACTAGGCGGGATACGCGTTCCGAGGTGAAAACGTTTAGGCCTTGGGCGCTAGGTCTTGCTATGGCGAGATCAAGGTGAGGGCGTTCATGCCCGGGGAGTGCTCGACGGATTTTCCAAAGGGACGTTCGGCGAGCAGGGTGCGGTTTAGGTTCGGGCGTGGCTTGATCTCGCGGGATCCTGCACATCAAGATGCTCAGGCGCGAAGGCCGAGCCACAGGCAGAGATAAGGACGGGCTTGGGTGGCTTTGGCTAGGCTATGGAGGTCTCGTCGGTGTTCAAGCCGGACAGCAAGGGGAAAGGGGAAAAGAGGGTGCGACGGCTCACCGTGCGGGCTCGAAGGTAGGTTCACGCGACGCGGGGAGACGGTCGGGGCCGTGACAGCTTGACGCGGTGCAGGGAGACGGCGGCGTCGGCTCGAGCTCACGGTCCTCCTCGCGGGCGACGTCGTCTTCAACCCGTGGCGGCGATGCTTCGGCGGCGGCGGCGTCCTGGTGCTAGGGTACTTGGCGTCACGAACTCCTCCCCTCTTCCTCTTCTTCTTGCTCCTCCTCTTTTCCTCTTCTTCTGGCTCTTTGTGGTGGCGCGAGGGGAAACCCCAAACGGGTGCAGCTTGGACAGGGGAGAGGGCAGCGGTGCTCTGGCTTTATAGTGGTGGCGCAAGGGGGCTAGGCGCGGGCGACTGCGATGCACGGGTGCGGTTGCGGGGACACGCGGCGGCCGATCAAGGGGCGCGGTGCTAGGGTTGAGGAGAGTCGCGCTCCGCTGGAAAGGGAAAGATGGGGAGGAGAAAGTTATGACAGGCGGGGCCCCCTGTCGGTGAGAGAGGGGGAGGTGACCAGTTGGTGAAACTGGGCCTCAAGGAGTTGGGCCGAGCGAGCGGCTTGGTGGGCTACGCAGGTGGAGGTGGTTCACGGGCTGGGCCACGCGCGTGGGTGGTCGGGCTGGTTGGCTCGGTTGGGCCGCGCAAGGGGTTAGGTTAGACTAGTTTTGGGGTGGAGGGTAGACCTGGTGAGTTAGCTGGCTCAAGTTAGTTTTAATTTGTATTTGAAATTAGGTCTCAAATACAAATCTCACCCAATTAAATCCAAATAAAATTATAAATGGAATTCAACATTTCCGGTTAAAATCCAAATATTCACACTAAGACAAATACACCCTAACAACCAATTTTAATTTATTTTATTATTTTCTAGGAATTTTGGGGGAAATTCACGGAAGACACTCTTATAGTTGTCTAGCTAGGAACAAATCCACGAAAAATTTTTAAATTCACATTTTCGCATTTCTAACATTCCGGACGAAATTTCCGGGATGTTACAAGAATGTCAGTTGGTTCCAGCGCGGTAGTCGCAGGCGGTGCTTCTGGGATCTCCATTGGGTCGGTGGTTGCCTAGGCTGCGGTGTCTACCATGATCTCGCTGTTGCCGACTTGCTGGGACAGCTCAGCGAGTCAGATCGCTTCGCTGTCGCACTCGAAGGAGATCTTAACATCTCCTCGGATGGTGAGGACCCTTTTAGGGGCTGGCATCTTCAAGACGAGGTAGGTGTGGTTGGGGATGGCCATGAAGCGGGCCAACATGGGCCTGCCAAAGATGGCATGGTAAGAGCTCTTGAAGTCGACCACCTCAAAGTGAATGTGCTCGGTACGGTAGTTGTCAGCCGTGCCAAAGGTGAGTGGCAGGGTGACTCGGCCGATAGGGTATGAGGCTTTGCCGGATACTATTTCGAAGAAGGGGTATGTGGCTTCCTGAAGCCTGTCGTAGTTAAAGCCCATGTTGTTCAGCGTGGCCGTGAATATGATGTTGAGGGCGCTGCCCCCATCGACGAGTACCTTGGAGAGTAGGACGCTATCCACCACCGGGGCAACCACCAGGGGGTAGGAGCCAGGTTCTGGCAGATGGATTCAGTGTTCCTCGCGGCTGAAGGAGACCAGCAGTTCCGACCACTGGAGGTACTCAATTGGTCGGGTGGAAACGAGGTTGACCTCCTGGGTTTGGAGCTTCTGCCGGCGCTTAGTCTTGCTAGGGCCGCCAAAGATGACGTTGACCTCTCGATCGGCGGGCTAAAACTCGCCATTGGGGTTGTCTTGCTGCTCCGGCTCTCTGCGGGGTTCTTTGCGCCGCCTCTCGTCGTCATGATGATGGTCGTCGTTGCGCCTGGGATGATGGTATGGGCGGTCGTCACGCCTGTACTCGTTACGGTTGTTGTAGTCGCGGTGACCATTGTATGGTCGGCCGCGCGTCGTTGTAGAGTGGCCCTGCTTGGACGCGCTGCTTCTTTCGTGTGGGGAGGACACCGAGCTCCTGTAGGAGGTTGCAGCATTCGCGGAGGGAGTGCGTGGCGTTCTTGTGGAAGGGGCAGAAGTCGTTGAGGGTGCCGTCGAACTCCTCCGGCAGAAATCAGGAAGCTGCCTTCCCTTCTCCCTCGACTACGGCTACCACGGGCTCAGGGCCCTGCCTTCTTGCCTTTGCCGACTCATGTTTCTTGTCATGGTCGGGACGGTCGTCCTCGTCGACTTGTTTGCCCCTGTTCTTGAACTGGGCTTGTTCGGCTTCGTCAGTGCATGCTTCAAGGTTGACGGTGTCCATGAGTTCTCCCACATCGTTGGGTTCGACCTTGAAGAGTGTGCGAAAGAGCCCTGGCTGGGCGAGTCCGCGGCGGAAAGCGTCGATCACCTCCCGATCTGTGATGTCCGTAAGCTTGTTACGGCTGTCGAAAAAGCGGTTGGCGTAGTCTCTGAGACTTTGCCCTTCTTCTGCTTAACATTGTCAAGGTAGTAGCGCGATCCTGGGGGTGTGTAGCTGGCCTGGTAATTCTTGGAGAATACTGCGCAAAGATCTTGCCAGCTGTCGATGGAGTTGCGGGGGAGGCCTTCGAACCATAGCAGAGCCTCAGGTCCAAGCATGACTGGAAAGCAGGCGGCTGCTTGGTCATTGGATCCGTGCGCCACTCGAACCGCCGTGTGGTACTACTTGAGCAACAGCTTTGGGTCGGAGCGTCCGTTGTACTTCTCCACCTGGGTAGGCTTGAAGCCATCTGGGTAGACAACGGCTCGTAGCCTTGGTGTGAATGCGACAAAGCCGTCGAAGCTGTCGTCGTCGCCCGGAATTCTCTCATAGCGCGGGAGCCGGCC
This sequence comes from Urochloa ruziziensis, assembly GCA_015476505.1. Lineage (NCBI taxonomy): Eukaryota > Viridiplantae > Streptophyta > Magnoliopsida > Poales > Poaceae > Urochloa > Urochloa ruziziensis. The sequence continues at coordinate 25,091,689 of CM027119.1, forward strand.
GGCTTCAACTCTAAGTCGGACGCGCTCTGTGCGCCTTGGTTCCGGGTTTGGTCGGTCGGCATCACGTGGAGCACCGAACTCTTGATCATAGCGGTCGCGGGCCATCAGCTCATTGAAGGCGCGGTGTTCTTCTTCTGTTGCTTCCACCTCGTTGTTGTTTGCGCCGCGTCCACACCTGTTCGGGGGGCCGTAGTCCTCGTCGTACCGGGCGCGTCGCGCTAGCTCAGCTGCGTCGCGTGCAGCGTGGCGGTCCTCGAGGCCTGGCCGAAGATCGCGGGTGGATTGTTTGAGGCAACCGCGGAGATCTCTAGCTGGCTGCCGGTTCCGATCTGCCCGTCGATCGGCGGGCTGACGGGGTTGGTCTTGGGGCTCACGTCTGTTGCGCGGGTTGCGCCCATCGCCATGTTCAGGGTCCTCGTCGTCAGGGTTGTGCTGGTCAACTTCCTCGTTCACCGCCTAAAGTCGGGGCTCATTCTGTCGGCGTCTGTATTGACCCGACCGACTATGGCCTGAGCGATTGCTGCCGGTCCGGCCGGAATAGCCACGTCCGGACTGATACGACCTCTCGACTTGCTCTTCAGCAGCCTCGAGTCGTTCTCTTGCGTGCCGGATCGCCGGGTTGTCGGCTACATGCTCCAGCTCTGCTAGTGCAGCAGCGATGTTTGCCTGAGGCATCCTATAGGCTCAACGGAAGTCGGCGTCAAGGTTTCTGGGTGCGATACGAGCATCGCGGCGCCTGCGGGGGTCATGCCAACCGCCGTTGTGTCGGTTGTCGTTGTCAACGACGTTGTCGTTGTGCTGGTCGTAGTCGTCATCGACATTGTTGTAACGCTGATCGTCGTCGCCGACGGCGTTGTCGTTGGCGAGGTCACCTACAGGGGGTTGCTGTCCTTGGGGTGCTGCAGCCGCAGGGGCTGCAACGGCGGCGGCCGCTGCTTGAGCGTCCCGCGCACGCTAGCGTGCCTTCTCCTAGTTACGGTGTCGCCGCCGATCTCCCATGGAGTCGGTTTCGCCATCCTGTGTGGATCTATCTTCAGATACAAACACTTCTCGTCGCGGAGAGGTGTTGTAGGTTTTCATGTTGGCCTGGTCAGCTATCACCGGGGGAGAACGCTGACGGCGACCTGAAATTCGCCTCCATCTGGAAGTTGGGTTGGGTGGGCTAGGTTTTCAGATGGGATCTGGGCCAGCGGCCTGCGCGAGCCATCCGAGTATGTAGCAGCAGCGTTCTTCAGCACAAGTGGGAACCGAGCGGCCGACCCACGGAGGGCCTCCTCCGACATGGCGATGCAGTCGGAGAGGGTGTTGTGGATGCGATCTAACCCGGCGACGAACTCGTCGGGTGAGGGAAATTTGCAGCGAGGCAGCACGCCTGGGCGGTGGAAGAGCGGGATGACGATACGAGGGTGTGCCAGATAAGGTAAGATTTCCTTTTCTTCTTAAAAAAAAGAGTTCCTTTTGATGCAAGAATTGCCTTTCCTTGATATTGAACATAATGCATAAGAGGATCCATAAAAAACCATATGGTTTTCCGAAAAAAAACTGGGTACATTACCCCCAAATGTATCATCTTCCTAGAAAAGTGAATTCGTTCCAGAAAACCAAAATAACTAGTTATAGTATGCATGAAGGGGTTAAATTCCATTTATTTTTTTACTACACTACATATGTTGGTAAAGCACTTACCTAAGTTATGTAAAATTCATAATTCATCGGTTATTTTAGATAATACTAAAAAACAAGAAACAGTGAGATACAAAAGTGTAAAAGAAAATTGATTCATCGTTTCCCAGAAATTTTGATAAAATTCCGTTGGAAATCCGTTCGGACCTGGAGCTTTATTATGTTCCATCTGAAAAATTGCTTCTCCAATTTCTTTCTCGCTAAAGGCATCAGTGAGTAACTCATTCTCTAGATCAGAAACTTGAGGAATATCTCCTGTGCAATCTTCATCTAGAAGGAAATGGTTGTCTTCTGGAGATCCAAACAGACCTTTGTAGTAATTAGTGATGTATGTTTTTAAATTATCTTCTCCTACAATAACACCCTCATCTATATCTATATCTATATCTATATCTATACTAATCACAGACTCTCTAGAAAATCCCACGTTAATCGGAGAAAAAGAAAATTTTCTAACCATTGATCTATGGTGGGACTAACTCAAAGCCGTTGATATCAAATAATAGGAGAACTCACGGTTAAAAAAAGGGCCCCTGTATCTTATAGAAAAAGAAAAAAAGAAACAAGACACAAACTATGGAAATATTCCACCCCGTTCACAAAAAGGCAAAGAAACACACTCACGTCAAATTCTTCACGGGAACACCATCCAGTCCAACCCTCAGGCTCCTTCATTTTCCCTTTTTATTTGCAAGGAAATAAAGAATCTAAAAAAAATAAAAGATCGTGTCTTCCCTTCTTCCTCGGAGGAAAAAAACAACGACGCCAAACTCTATACCCTCAACTCCACGAACACCTCCTTCCTTCCCTTCTCTTCACATGCTTATTTTGCCATAATCCAAATTGATCAAACTGTAGTTTGATTTGTTCGCTCAATTCCAGATTCTTTCAAATACATGATGAACCTAAGGGTGTCCATCAAGGATTGGAAGACAAGAGGAACGGATGGCACATGAGGGGAGCATCTCTGCGAGATTGGATTTTTTTTCTCTCTCACCTGTGTAGGAACGGGTGGTAGAGGAAGGGAGCATCTTTGCCAGGTTAGATTTTTTTTTCTCACCAGGATAGAACTGCACAATGTCCAGATTTGAATAAGAACACATACGTTTCTTGATTTTTGCCATCAGCAGATGCTTTAGACGTTTAGATTTTGTGCTGGATCTAATATTTGTTTGTATGTAAAGAACAAAGGGATTTCGTCAGAAAGAACATACATGGTTATTGATTTAATTTACCTATTCCAAATATGTTATTTGATATGAAATTATTAGATTTATTAGTTGTCTTATTAATTTCCTAACTCTTTGCGAGATTGAATTTTTTTACTTGACATACCAAAGAATAAAGTGATTTCGTCAATAACATATGCCAAGAATTTTTTTACTTTTATCGCATAAATTTGTTAATCATTATAAATTTTGACAATCTTATCCAATAACCAACAATTAGCCATGTTGAGGGTTACAAGCAGAAGCACACTCAAGATCCTCCTCTCAGCGAAAATGCTACAGAACTAGATATTTAGGTATGACAAATATTTGATAAAGGACAATTATTAATATTTTTCAACTCTTAGCATCATTCATTAAGCATTTCGTGCTGTGAAGCCCCAGCACTATTAACAGCAGTGAGGTGGCATGAAACATTGAGTCAAAGTTGGCGACTGATCTTTGAGAGCTCCAGTGGACTAAATTGCATCTTCGGCAACCAGAATTATAACGGTGGAGGTAGCAAGCTAGGGTCAAATAAGCATGGAAATCAATAGCATAGGAAGGCGGTGTCTGGCATATTTTCCACGTTTACCAAGTACAAGATTTATATCAGATTAGTATGGCTTTGTCATCTACCAGAAGCACACATGTCTAAGACAAATATATGCCGCTTTGTATGCATACACTTATATATATACTTTTCAAGGTATTAACATAAGTTTCAGACATGTTAATAATTAAACACATATACACATGTGTAAACCAAAATTATTTAACATACATGCCAATAATTAAACACATACACATGTGTAAACCAAAATTATTTGACATACATGTCAATAATTAAACACATATACTGACATCTGATCGCTTGGCAAAGAGGAAGCTCCCTCATCCGGACCGTTGTCTGTTGTGTGACCAAGAAGAAGAAAATATTCAGCATTTGCTGACTACTTGTGTTTTGGCCAGACAATTTTGGTTCCACATTCTGAGACAATTTGGGTGGCAAAACTGTGTTCCCACACGACATGAGAGATCTTTTTCAGAATGGTGGAGGAAGAGTGCCAAAAAGATACAGAAAGATAAAAGGAAATGCTTTAATACCTTGGTTGTGCTGGGCGCCTGGATGATTTGGAAGCACCGCAACGCTTGTGTCTTTGAAGGAATCAGACCAAGTTTATGTGTTCTGTTGCAGGCTTTCAAGGACGAGCATCAGTGGTGGTGTCTGGCTGGGGCTCGGAGCCTTAGCTCCTTGAGTGCTGGCCGAGTGGTTGAAGTAGGATAGGTCTCTAGTTACTATAGTTTAAAGGTCACGACTTGTTTCTGGTTTTCTGCATCTAAGAAACCTTTAGTGTTTTGTTTTAGCCCCTCACAGCTCGGCCAGGAGTGAGGGGGGTTCTTTTGTACAGGGCCGGTTTTTTCCTCTCTATTAATATAAAAATATGCAGCTCTCCTGCGTATTCAAGAAAAAAAAACACATATACACGTGTAAACCAAAAGTGTTTGACATGGCGCAGTGCTGCCTGGGATATAAATGAATTAAACATAAGGTTCGGCTGCTGCAAGTAAACCTTCGTGACTCCAGAAACGTCATTCACCAGTCATGCATGTGGTGTTCTGCAACCATCATCACAAGAACTGGAATTTTGGAACATATGCGCTGGAGAGGTAGATCGGAGGCATCATCAAGTGATCAAAATAGAGTCCTGGCTGCTAACAAGCAACATGCACTTAGGTTTACACATGCTGTTAGATATCACATTATTGTGTTACAGATGTATTTTGTTCCTGCTAAGGAATACAATAATTATTTCTTAACTAGCCCGTACGAATGCACGGGTAAACGACTAGTCTTATTCTAACTAGTAAATCATGGTTTTACGATATCTACCATTTGCAAGCAGTTGAAAGTATTTCGTATTGTCATCGCTCTGTGTTAATCTAGTTGCTTTGGATCGCTGAAGCCAATACAACTCCTCCTCCCTAAGATATTTAGATAATTCAGCAGCGAGATAACTCTTATACTCTAACTCTTGAGGTGATAAAAGTACAACTTCAGATTTCCTATCAAGATTATCTAGGTGTTCTAGCAAGAAATATTTTTTCTCCTGTTTTTGCCTACTAAATTCTTAGCCGAACCCTTCAAATGTCTTCGAAGGGGCCTTATTTTATTTTGCCATCTCTACATAGGCGAGTTTCCCCGAGTTTTTCTCTGCCACACCTCGGCCATCAAATCATGGAAGCCATCCTTAAGCAACCATCCCAATTCAAACTTAAATTGGTTTTTGTTGCCTCTATGGGCAACTTCCCCAGTATCCAGCAGTAAAGGTGTGTGACCTGAGAGTTCTCTCGTAAGTGCCTCCATAGTAGAGGTGGGATATTTTTGTTCCCAATCTGCACTGACTAAAATCCTATATGGCTTTTCAAAAGTTGGTACCTCAGCTGAGCTTGCCCACGTGAACTTTTGACCTGAGAGCGCCAGCTCTCTTAGATTCAGCGATTCAATGCAAGCATCAAACAACAACGGCCACCGACTATCAAATCTGTCATTATTCTTTTCTGCTGGATTTCTAATGATATTAAAATCACCACCAACCATTGGCGGTAGAGTTTCTACACTACAAGAATTAACAAACTCTTCAAGAAAGGCATCCTTTTGTTCGGGTTGAGCCGCACCACAGACTACCATTAAAATCCATCGGAAACCATAGCATTTGTTTCTTACATGGAACTTAACAAAGAAATCTCCCACATAAAAATTTTCTACCACAAAAACCTCTACGTTTACACCTAGCAAAATACCATTCGACCTACCTCTAGGCTATATCCAATGCTAGAAAAACTCTCTTCCACCACAATAGGCACTTAACATCTCATCAGTAAAGTCCCTTTCGTGTGTTTCGAGTAAGGCAATGAAATCAAGATCCTTTTGGACAGCAATATCATGAAGAAAATTTGTTTTAGCCAAGCCTCGAAGACCTCTGCTATTTCAAAAAACTCCTCTCATTTAAGAACAATTTGTTTTTTGGATGTGGGTGCTTTGCGAGATTGCTTCGAACTATTATTGCTCACGGTTATATCCTTTGCTCTTTTAGTGGGTATTGTTGATTTTTTTAAACTGAAAACAAGACTTTGATCCAGACTATTATCATCCATTAGCTCCTCTGTTAAGTCCTCACATAGTGCACCAAGGGCCAAATGGCCAATCTCATCGTCTGAAACATCTACATCCAAGTCACTATCCTGACAGGGTTTTGAAACAAAAGGAAGCTTAAATCTTTCTTTTTCTACAAATTTCATAAGCTTAACAAAAGATTGAACAAATTTAGCATATTTACCAATAGAGATACCTATGTTCTTTACATTTTCTGTAATATGCTTATCAGAAAAGGACATAATTGAATTATTAAATAGCTTATCTTCATCCACCTCCAGATTCTTTTTCGCGACAAGTCTTGCCGCCCTTTCAATAGAATCCTCATCTACTGAAGCTTCATGCATTTTGCTTCTTCTAAGCGGAGTTGCAATGTTCTCGGAAGCCAATGTAGACCGTGGTGTAACAAACCCTTCCTGTGTTAACCTCGTAGTATCACATCCTTTGCCCTGCTCAACATGTTGTGCCTCCTTAAGCCCCCGCTAACGCCCTCTCCAAGAGAGGACCAAGGGCCGGTGAAGGATGCATAAGCTCAACATTAATATCTGTGACAACCTGCTCAACATCAGAATCCGCACCAACTGCAAGTAGTGGCACTCCATCACCCAAGTCCAAAGGTACATCACGGTCCTCCTTCCCGATAATCTGCTCTACATCAGAACCTGTACCCACCATATCATAATTTGCACCAACTACAAGTAGTGGCACTCCATCACCCAGGTCCCAAGATACATCACGGTCCTCATTGCTGCCTATGACCATCTCTGCAGCCATCAAGGGAACACTCCCATCCCCCACATCATCCAGCAGGTCATCCTCATCAAAGTTCTCCAAAGTACCATCTCGTTGCTGTTCACCTGTAGGATCATTATGTTTGTTCAAAGATTTTGAGGAGGATGAATCCATCCTTGGTTTCTTATTTGCCTCCCCCATCTCTGTACCAACATCATGGTTTGGATTATCATCTCCATCTTCCTCCTCCTCCTTCTTCTTGTCTTCTGTTGAGCCTTTGTCTGTCCCAAACGGTTCAATTGCAAAACGAAGCTCAAAAAACCTTGTACCAATGACACAATCCATCTTGTTAGGTACGAGAGTTGGGTTAAGCACGGCCACCTTGAATCTACCAAAGTTGCTTTTCCTTGTTGTGACCATATCAACCTTCGCTGTGGCTCCAAACATAGTTCCTATCGCCCACAGCACCTCATAAATTCCAAGCACCCTCGGTAAATTGACTGTCCTCATCCAGATTGTTGGGAGTTCATAGCCAAAATATTCCTCTTCCTCCTCAAACTTTTCAAAACTCAGTCGCATGCTATTTTTGAGATCCGCCGATCCAAAGTTGATAGCACATGTAAAATCCGCCTTTGAGGGGAAAGGCGCCCTCCAAGCATTTGGAGCATGTAGCTGAACATCCCACTCAAACTTTGCTGAGACCAATCTTTTCAAGTGTCCAATTAACTCCTCTTCAGTCAAAGATCCGCCCTCCACCTTAATCAAGACAATGTTCCTATCCACCTTGGACATAGGAATAGGACCATGTAGAATGTGATAAAAACCCAGGTCACCCATAGCATATCCAACAGCGTCTGCCACCGATCTCGGTTTCCTCTTCAACGGACATTTAGCAGCCACATGTTCGTCGCACTCACGAATATTGCAAAATAAAACTACAGAGCAATCTGCTGACACATGTCCTTTAGAACAACACCTAAAACACCGAGCATTTTCGGTTTACCTTTTCCTTTCTTTTTCTTTCTTTTCTTGCCAGACACCTTGTTCTCATCTTTATCATCTACCTCCACCTCTTTACCCTCTCTTCTTTCTATTTCTGTCTGCTGCAAGACAGACTCAGCCTGGCCACCTTTCGGAGTTGTAGCAGCACCACTCGTTTGCATTTGTGTGCCAAGTGGCGGTGGAACATCAGTAGGTGTGCCCATCTGTCGCCTGGCAATATGATGTGGTCGATGTTGCCATTGAGTATTGGTTCCTGTCACATGAACCTCGCTGCCACCACCTATCACATTCGCACCCACTACGAACTGCCTCCCTACAGGATCCGGGCACGTCTGGGTGTTACCACCATGGTGAGCATCGAAAGGAGCTCCGCGGCCCCCATAACCACGGCCCGAATTGTGCCTGCCTCTCCCCCTATCACGGCCTCTTCCCCGCTGCCTCGAGTAACCTCACCCAGTTCCATAGCCACTCCTTCACGGCCCACCGAGAAAACTGGATCGTGATTCAAATTTTGAACCCAATTCTTGCCACTGAACCGTATCTCTTCTGCAAAGTTTTGAAGACTGTTCTTGCAAGACCAGTCGGCTGATCCATGGAGTCTGGGGTTGACATAGCCAAAGCTTTTCCAAGCGCCGAAGGACTATCCACGACCGAAGATGCCGCTGCCAGTTCCTCTTTGGTGTACTCTGCTTGCGTCGCTACACGAACCAACGATGTCGTCGAGATTGAATCCGGTGTAGATGACGAGATGTGTTCGGCGTCATCACCATTTCCCCAGAACCTAGTTGTCCATCCCAAAGGTCTATGCCCAAAAAGAGGATCTCCATTACCTGGTAAGGGTTGTTCCGGCGTCGCCCACACCTTCTCGTCATCAGCCAGCGCATCCACCTCGACGCAAGCCTTTTCCTCAGATGAAAACCCAGCGGCTTGTATTGCTATCTCCTCAGAAGCTAGTGTCGTTGCCCATCGATGGCGAACTTTCACTGATGGCCGCAATCCTCAGCCGTAACCCCCTTATTGCCGATTACAGTGCTAGCTTTTGCCACAAGAATAACATGATAAAATAAAGGAGATCCTTAAAAAAATAAAAAATTTCGTTGCCGGGACTCGAACCCGAGTCTCTCGAGTGAGAGCCGAGTATCCTAACCAGCTAGACTACAACAGATTCTTTCAGATTTCTTCTTCATGTGGAGTGGTGCTGAAAACATTCCCGTTTCTAAGTGCCCGCGCGAGACTCCAGTCCTAGAGTCTTTTACGTGTATGTCATTATAAAAGTTGATGGTAACCTGCGTGCCACTAAAAAGTTTGCAGACACTTATATACCATCGCGTAAACTTTCTTTTACATGATGTGTGCCATTTTTAATGGATGGAAGCTAACGAAGGTGAAAATAGACGGTTTTGCCCTTTTATGGTGGGCCCACCTGTCGTCCCTAACCTCCCTCCCTCTTCTCCCGTTATCACTGCAAAATCACCGAGCAAACCGAATCCTCCTTCGAATCCCGATCCCTCTCCTCCGCCGCCGGCTCGCCTTCTTTCGCCGCCCACCCAACCCCCCATCCACCGATGGCCCGCACGATGCAGCAGCGACACCTGGATCCCTCCAACGGCTGCAAGTGGCGGTGCCCTCCAACGGCCGCGAGCGGCGGTGCTTGACGTCGGTGGTTGGGCAATTGTTTAATTTGTGTGCTACTCGTCCATGGATTGGTTGAGTGAGAAATTAATTCAATCAAGGATTTAGGAACTCAATTTTTGCATGGTGAAACAGAGGTCAACTCTGCCAATCGAGTTCCTAGTCTTGATTGAGTTCCTCGTAAGAGCATCTCCAACAGCTCACCTAAAATGGATAACAATACTTAAAAACGAACAAAATACCTAAAAACAGGCTAAAAACTTGCTATAAGAGCATACATATACGGATATCTATTTTAGGTGATGACCCAAATCTCTCTCCGGGGGACCCAAATATTCCAACCCAAAGAGTGCATTGCTATATTTTCTTCCCCAGGCGGGAGAGCCGAACTGCCAGCACCAGGATCTTTTCGCGCTCTTCGGTCGCCTCGCTCTGCTCCAACTGCCCCGCCTCTACCCGCTGGGCCTCGTCGTCGCTGCCTGCCTTGATTCCTCCGTCCACCGTACGACCCAGCCAAGGCACGACATGGGCCCTATCGTGCAGGTCGCGCCGCCGAACCAGCTCCGACGTGGGTGAGGGTGCCGCCGTGCAGCCAGCTCCGCCGACCCCGCCTTGAGGCCCGCACCACCATGGTTGCAAATCGATCCCCACGCGCCTCCATGGATGCAGAGAGCTAATTTGTGTGCTTGGTTCGGGCGAGTGGGGGTGGAGAGGGCTCGTCAGCATGGAGCTTCAGAGGCGGCAATGGCGGACCGACGGCCACGAGATCTGCGATTCCCGGTGAGAGGAGGCCAGAACTCGATCGAGAAGCAGGGTGGAAGGTTGGAAGCGAGGTGCAGGGGCTCTGGAAACGGGGAATCGAACGGTCACGGCCGTAGGACGGCGAACTCCGTTTCGCGCCGCCGGCCACGACCTTGGCCTTGCGTGTGGGCCTGGGCGTGTAGCCGGCCGGCCCTGCCGCGTCGGCAGCTTGGGAGCCCGACGCACGGGAGAGAGGAGAAAGAGGATCACGACGAGGAGGGGCGCCGGCAGACCGATGGCGGGCCACCGTGGGGAGGAACGAGGGGGCGCCGACGGACCGGTGGCGGGCCACTGTGGGGAGGAACTAGGGGAAGACGAGGGAAGAAGAAGAAGGGTTTTGCAGATTGACCCCTGAAAAGAGATTCCAGTAGCATATTAGTCCTTAATGAAATATAGGTATCCAATTTTAGGTATGCTGTTGAAGAGAAGCACAAAATCAATACCTAAATCTTCTCTCTCCTATACATAAAACTTGTTTTAGGTATCCAAATATACATATGTCGTTGGAGATGCTCTAAGACGGGGGCGCAGGCTTGAGCGGGAGGTCGCGCTCCCCGACACGAGGAGACGGGCGTGGGCTGCAGTGAGCGCCGGCGACATGAGCCCGGTCGGCGGCGTTGACCTCCCTTGCGTGCGCGGAAGAATGGACGGCTGGAGGAAAGGGTTGACAGGTGAGGCACTTGCCATAGAGAGATAATGCTAGGGATAGAGAAGTCATTTTCTATAGGTGGGATCCACCTGTCAGGACTGATTTTTAACCAAGGCGGATGGAATGACACAAAAGTTAAAGTAAGTTTGCACCATGACATACACGTGAGTACGAATTCTTTAGTGACACGTGTAACCATCGACTTTTATTCGCATACACGTAAAAGACCCACACTCCTACTCCCCCCGCCTCCGCCTCGCCTCGCCGCCGACCGCGCTAGCCCACCCATGCCATGCCCTCCGCCTCGCTTCGGAGTTCGGAGGCCTCCGTCTTCCGGCGCTGCCTCCTGTGATCCTGTCCCCTCCACCGCTTTGGCGCTTGCGTTATCTGGGGGCGCTGAGCCGCTGAGGGGTGACCTGCGCGCCTGCCTCACCGCACGCCAGGTGTTCGACCTCAGCCCAACGAGCAAAAAGCTACGCACGCGCTATGTGTCTCCCGCCGGCTGCTCCCTCCACCGGCGGGGGCACGATGCTCGGCGCCCTCGTCTCTGCCAACAGGGCCATCCTGGGCCCAATGCCAACCCACCACAGAGGCACAGAGGTGGACAGAACACGGCCGCACGCACGCCTGGGAGATGCACTAGCCGCCCCATGCTTGTAGGACGAATCCGCAAGAATGTTGGGCATGGCCGTCGGGATGGCCGCGATGGGAATTCTCAGTTTGTACCATCGCCATGCCGGGAGCTGTGCTTCCTGACTAATGCCTATGCTGCTGCTGGTAACTGGGGAATGAGATCTTGCACAAGAGGTCTGGCACCCTTCACGCCCTTGATCTAAATTGATGCAATGCTTGATGAGATAGGCAGGGTTTTTTTTTGGGCCTCAAATGGCACGATACTGCAACTCAAGGAGTCAATTAGTCAAACCATCAAGTTTGAAGTTTGCATCTCACAGCACAGTGGCTGGCAGTGTTCTTTTCTTTCAACCACCTATTAACATGACACCAGGGGCTACTGTTATCTGCCCAACAGGGAGGAATTCAAGAATCAGCAAGGATTGCCACTCTCTCATGAACTGCCGAAGGTAGTGCCCCAAGTATATCCTACTGTTTGAATTTTCTCATGAGCTGCTCAATTTTCCACTTATGAATGCGACGAATCATTCTTCAAGTGCGCTAAACTAGTTATGCGTGCAGTTGTCAAGAGCATCACGGATATGCTCGACAGCATACGCGAAGTTGAGGAACCTAGAACAGCCAACAAAACGACACTCTTGTCATTGGATTATACAAAAATGTTCTCCCAACTTGCAGGCTCGAGGAACGTGTCTCGTGCATATAGTGGGTTACCTTTTTCAATGGATTCTTCATCATCCATACAGGAAAAAGTGACATTGCAGATAATAGAACCCTTTATTATGTCTTACTCACCTTTATCTTACATAACAGGGCAAAATAGACCAACCAATTATTCCTTTTATACTGATAAACTCACTAACCTTTGATGTCCCAGATCTTTATTTTCTGTACTTCTGTCTACTCTGGGTGCCATGTTCTTGTTAGGAGTGAATGATTAATTGTGCTAGTGTTTGACCTTGTGGCGAACAGTAGGTACTAAGTCGCAGTCTGCAACCTGGAAGCTGTTTTTTAAAGAAAAATATTCGAGGCCAACTTCTCACTCCTGATGTGTCCTGTGTCCATCAAATACTAGATAACATTACATCTTACCACTAGTCGATGGTATTCAAGTTCCCTTCTAAAAGCCTAACTTCCTACATGTTCAATCGCCTTCTTCTCCACTCTGACATCAATATTTCACTCCGATATAGCTCTTTCTCAACTCCTTATCTCTCAGCCGTCCCACTCTGTTTCACTTTCAAAACTATTCTCACTGTCCTAGATGGTTCTTTGATGTCCTCCTATTCTTTGATTCAGAACCAAGAGCCTATTGTTTTTCTATTTGCTATAGTAAAGTGAACAGGCCCAAGGACCACACATAGTGCCCATCTTCACCAATTCTTTGCTTCTACATAATTTGTCCTGAAGCAGTGTCTGTACTAATGAGCAACGGCTGTGTTTCACCCGGTATGATCCATCCATATGTGGACCTGTCAATCTCTTTCCAACAGTATGCCGGTGCTGTGTTGGTCCCAGTCCCTTAGGTTAATGTCTTGTTGGACCATGTGCACTTGGTAAAAGTTCATGCAGGACAAACTCTGGATCTTGTCCACCAATTGTGATTAATTTTTCACATATACCCTTTTCTTGATTTTCTTATGGAAAATGACAGGTTCTTATATTGATGTCTACTTCACTTATTCTCCATGACCAAATGGACAGCCGTGGAAGTATCCAATATGGATCTTACTGCTGCAAAAGTTATTCTGCAATTTGTAGGACAAGTGGTAACAGAGAGCAAGTCAGAAACTTAATACCGACTTCCACCTTGACTAGTTGCATGTTTCCTGTATGTACTTATCTTTCATCCATTGATGCTTTCCTCCTAGTAGCTGGTTGGAATATATAAGCCTGCCTTCTTTGTCGACATCGAGGGAGATTTGGGGCTTTGTTCTTAGCCTTCCTTATAGCATTGCAGATCATGAGAGGCCAGAGAGGAAAACAATCAGAGGTAATTTACAGCAATCAGAAGCTATTGTATATAGTTGTATGGATTGTATTGGACTATTTTTCCCCTTTACTATTCTTGATAATGCCGAGTAATCTGATCTGGTTTAAATTGTAGTCATTTTGGCCTTCAGTTGTGATGAAAAAATGGCTAAACATCAGGTCAAAGTTAAACGATTTCAGTGAAGACGAGTTTGATTCAGGGAGCGAAGATAATGGTATGGCAAACTGCATGAATATTCTCTAGAAATTTCTTTGCTTGCATTGTCGGTACCTTTCATTTGGAATTAGAATTTACATATCTTTCTCAGATTCTCGATACCTTCATTTGAAATAAGTTTTTTCATATCTTTACTCAGATGGTAGTGACTTTGGAGATGATAGTTTCTTCGAGATACATGGCAACAAATACTTGATTAGCAAATCATCAGGTACTGAAAAATTATATCCATAATGGCCCATGATGATGTCTATATCTTCATGCCCATTTAAACTTGACATAATCACATTACTGTGGCATGTATTGTAATTTGCATTCATTAATAATTAATTGACAAGTGATGCTTGTGGAGCTACAGTTTCCTTCTTGTTTGCTATATACTTTTTTTTTTTTTTTGGGGGGGGGGGGGGGGGGGGGGGGAGAGGAAACCATTCTTACTGTTCCTAGTGGTGGCAGAACAATGATTTTTCCTTGAACTTTAGATTTGCCTAATAATATCCTGACTTCAACATGCAAAGCTCATATTTATGCTGAATAAGTGGTACTTTATAAACAGAGTTTAGCAACAAGAATTAAATCGATGGTGTTTTCTGTGTTTTCATGATATCTGGTTTAGAAATCTGGTTAGTATTGATTTTAATAGTTATATTTATGATCTTTTAAGACTGATAGGTCGGCTTAAGCCCATCTTGAGCACAAATTGCTTTACATCTTAGATTTTAATACACCGTCAGCACTTTAAGCAAGAAATCTGTCAATATACTTTTTCATGGCCAATCTATAGAACAACAACAATAAGAAAACCTTATTAGTCTTATCTAAAAGAAAAACCTTATTAATCGAACTGTCAGCATGCAGGAAAAAGGAAATTCCTTTTTGGCGGCTCATGCTGGGTTTCATGCCAATCTGGATTCTGGACACCATACTTTAGTGATCAAATTTTTAGAAAGCCTCAGCTGCAAATATCTCAAACAGAACAGAGTAGAGAGTGTTGCTACTTTCATCTGATTTCTTTCCTTGTCCAGTTCTTACAGTCATAGTAATATTTTAATATTTTCTATACTTTATTTGTATTTTTTCTTTCATTGTAGGCCTATGCTTTAACCTGTTGCCTGTAGGGACAAAAGTATAATCCTGGAGGATCAGGATACAGTTGATATGCATAATTTAAGTAGAATACAAATTCATGTCATGTCTATTGTTTTTTTAAGAGAGATCTTAAGAGCATCTCCAAGAGTCTCTCTAAAACTCACTCCCTAAATCATCATTTAGAGAGTCATTTGCATAAAAATCGTTTTCTATATCTAACTGTTTTCCAACAGCTCTTCTATACCTTGCATGCACTCTAGAGAGCTATTCTCTTTTCTATATTTTGCTAGCGAAAAATCCGGAATAAAGAGTGACTATGTTTGAATAACTAAATGGAGAGATTGTTGGAAGGTACCTTTTTAATCAAAATCTTTAAAACTAGCAAATAGGAAGGATTTAGAGAGTCTCTTGGAGTTGCTCTAAGGAGTGGAATATCTCCAAGGATTTAGCTATGGATAGGAGCGCATGGAGACTAGCAATCAATGTGCCTGAAGCCCTAAACCATGATATTTTTTCTGCCTACCCCTAATTCTTCCTTCTGTCTTGTGCCTTTTTTATGTCTCTCTTACCCTTATTTCTTTTGGGTTTCATCTCTAGCCTACCCTAACTTGCTTGGGGCAAAAGGCTATGTTGTTGTTGTTGTTCTATTGTTTTTTTAAACCTTTTCCGGTGCTAAAATTTGCTTGACATTTCTGTGTGCTATATTTTAAGTTGTCCATTCTCTTGCTAGAAGAAAAGGCAATTCCTCCAGTGCGAAGGCTTCAGAGAAGAAAATCAGAGAGTTTACGTGTTAACTACATCAGTAACAAAGATGTGAGGTTTGGCTTTTATGATTTCATCTGTGTTATTTGATGTGTTCCATCTGCTGCCTTTAGATAATGGTGGTTGGCTCCAGGGTGATGACAGGAACGTGGAATGTTGCTGGAAGAGAGCCTAGTGATGACCTTGATCTTGATCAGTGGCTTTGTACCCAAGAGCCAGCAGACTTGTATGTTTTAGGGTATGCACCTCTGCAAAATATGAAAAATGCATCATTTGATTTGGATAAAACTAAGCTATTATTCAATGTTGTCTTGTTTTCCTATACTTGACTGCTTGTTCTTGATTGGCATAATGTGGTGGTCCTTTGACCCATTAACCATGCCATTAAACAAGGTTAGTTACTTAGTTACTGTTTAGAATATACTATTTAAAATGCTTCGCTTATGTTTCAGTTTCCAGGAAGTGGTCCCGTTAAGCGCTGGTAATGTGTTGGGAGCAGAGGACAGTAGACCAATACGGAAATGGGAGGCTCTTATCCGCCAGACACTTAACAGGTCTCAGCAACCCAAGACAATCTGCAAAAGCTACAGTGCTCCACTGTCACCAATACTAAAACATGTTGCTTCAGGCTATGGACATGAATATATGAAATCCGAGCCTGAAGATGAAGTGATAGGAAGTTTAACTCAGTTCAGAGATTGGCAAACTAATACAGCTGAGCTTTGCTGCAACTGGTTGGGTGGCACCAGGTCATTGGACTGGCCAGAATATCCGCTGGACACTCCATCAAAGGTTCTGGTACCAGGTACAGGGTTGAGGCGAGTCACAAGTTTAGGGGTATTTAGCACCAATTTTGTGGAACACCTTCAAGGTCTTGAGTTACAAGATATAGATTTGCATGTTGGGATCAGAAGGCAGTATCATAGCTCGGGAAATCTTAGCATGTTATGGTCTGAACAGCAGGAGAAGCTTGATGTTTTAAATTCTCTTGATCACATACCTGATTTGATGTCAGAAGAAGACTCACCTTCTGTTGTCACTGTTGAAAAAAGAAAATCTTCAAGGCATCGTGCAAACTATGTGCGCATTGTTAGTAAACAAATGGTTGGTATATATGTTTCTGTATGGGTTTCTCGAAAACTGAGGCGACATGTTAACAACTTGGAGGTATCACCAGTTGGGGTTGGACTCCTGGGCTACATGGGCAACAAGGTCATCCTTAGTCCTACATGATTTTAGTTCGTCATAAATCATGTTTTCCTTGTGCAGAGGAAAATGAAGATGCTGATTTTAGTTCGTCATCATGTTTTCCTTGTGCAGGGATCGATTTCCATCAGCATGTCTCTTTACCAGACTCGATTGTGCTTTGTCTGCTCCCATCTCGCATCTGGTCATAAATCAGGGGATCAACAGAAAAGAAACGCTGACGTGTATGAGATTTTACAAAGAACAAGATTTTCTTCCTTGTATGCTGCTGGTCGTCCACAAAAGATTCCTTCACATGAGTACGTATAGGCCACTTTTTGCCCCCATGATGCAGTGTTATTTGAAAATTAGTTATCCCTGAGGTCAGAAATATGCCTTTAGCAAACTGAATAACTCAGACAAGTTATTAAGTTCATTTAAATTATATTGCACATAAAACTGAAATATAAAGGTTTATTGTGGGTACAAGTAGAACTATCAGTAACTTTCATCTTTCAGTAACTTTCATGACCCTAGTGCTAATCATTACCGATTTCATAGCCAAGAAGGAATGCATAGACACTTATTTTGGTGAAAGAAGTAATGCATATTGAGTTATCTCTCCTTGTAATAAAGCTCGCTTGGAAACCTACCATGGTTTTTATTCTTGTTATTTATCTTGAATATATCTAGACTTGTACATTCCTTGTCATTGCAAGTCACTGTTACTCCGTCGCCAAAATATATGAATGTATTTGTTTTCATTCTCATTCGAGTATGGAGTATGGAATGTAATTTTGCAATATGTATTTAGTCCAGGCCACAGGCACACAAGTCTGCTGTTTAAGTTTGCTTCTTTAATGGTAGAAGAAAATTCTGTGGTTAACATAGTTCATTTCTCATAGACTGTCTTTTGACAATATGGATTACATTTTGATAGCATCATGTTGCATGTAGCATGATTTCATTAGAAGAATGTTTTTATTTCGAGTGGTTAATAATCAGATATCAAAATTTTATTTTGGAGCAGTCGAATTTTCTGGTTCGGGGATCTTAACTATCGCATTGATCTGCCTGATGCTGAAGTGCGACATATGGTAGCTATGAAGAGGTGGGATGTTCTTTTGAAGTCTGATCAGGTTTGAAGATAACTTTTTACTTGTTCAATATTGGACAGTCCTATATCTATTACGTAAACAGTGTAGTTTTTGCCAATTCTGAAAATTAAGTGACGGACATTATATTTCAGCTAACAAAGGAGTTAATAAGTGGGAGTACTTTTGTTGGTTGGAAGGAAGGCTTGATTAACTTTCCACCAACTTACAAGTATGAAAGAAATTCAAATAGATACGTTGGTGAGATTCAAAATGAAGCAGAGAAAAGAAGAACTCCGGCATGGTTACTCTCTTTCGCCCATGTTTTAGAATTTTAAGTAGATCAGCCATGCATATGTCTACATAGCAAGTTCAGCATGCATAACATGATCACATTCTTCAAGTATTCTTAATAGATCGGAATCTATTTTGCTGTGTTTCTGAGCTTGAGATTTCTTCTGTCAGAATTCTAGCTACTATCTATCTATTCCAGTAATTGGATGAACCACGTTTCGAAGGTGCTCAACTGTTCAGTGTATTGCAAATGAATCAGGTGCGATCGCATACTGTGGCTGGGGAAGGGTACCAAGCAACTCTCATATTGGAGTTCTGATTTGAGCCTCTCAGATCATCGGCCAGTCAGCGCCATCTTCTTGGTTGAAGTTGAGGTTTTCAATCAGCAAAAACTTGAAAGAGTCTTGAACTTCAATCCTGGATTTGTTTCATAGGGCGGAATATAACATGATGGCGGATCCCTAAGCTTTTTTTTTCAGTTAATGGCGTTGAGCTGAGCTTGAAACTCTGCCATGATTCTTCTTTTGGATTTAGTCTTGTCATGTGTGTAGTAGTTTTGAAGGATCACACAAAGTTGGGGCCAGGATCTTGATATAATGTTGGAAGGGTCGTATGTAACTGAAGTATTGCCCATTGGATTGGACATGGAAATATTTAAGATTGTGAAATGAATTTGAGTTAAAAATCTGTATCGCAATTGAATTAGCTTGAACAATCAGTGGATTGTTCAATTCTTTTCACCCTCTATCTGATTTCACGCATCGTTTTAACTTGGTCAGGAAATGCACATGCTCATCGCCATTATGTAGAATATACTTGCGGCTATTCCTTATTGTGAAGTGAATTCAAGCGCCAAAAAAAAAAAAAAAAAATCCTCAAATGTTGTCACATAAGTATCGCAAACTCAGTGGATTCTTTTATCCTTTCCACTGTCCTATCTGAATTTGCACAAAGTTTCGAGATGGTGAGCAAATTTACATATTCAGGTTTGTAGTAGTCTTAAGCTCTCACCTTCAGCAAGGTAACTAACTTCTAGAGCAAAAGAATTGTGTACCAATATCAACTTAAATCATACTCATACAAGTAAGCAGCGTAGCATTTAAAGGCTCGCAGAGACGACACTTTGTCGCTGCCAACAGGGCTGACTCTACTCTTTTGGGTTCGAAAATTCATCTGCAAAGTGTGCCGGTAATTCCCCACTGTCAGCACACGACAGTATTTCACTTACAGCTAAAGGTAAGAAATACATTGGGCCATCGAAGGGCACACTATCTTGATCTTGAAAGTGTTTTCCAGGCACAAACAAAGACAATGCCCACTATGTTTCTGTACAAATCTCAGCATAGCATGGTTCAGCCAGACAAATGCTCAAAATTGACCTGCCCGGATGTCTCTATCTATGCGATCTGCATTAAGCGTTCCTGGCAGCTCCCTGAAGTCTTCATTAAATATGGAGTATGCACTGCATGGAAGGTAGAACAAATGGAAAGTTAATATTTCAGAGTTGGAAAAGAATAGCTTGCCACTTCCCAATATACTCTTCATAAACATAATGTTTCATCATCTATTTCGGCATAACCTTTTTTATTTTTTTTCAGATGCAAGTACTTGCATTAGTAACAGAAAAAGATTCCCTGGATTTTAGTAGTAGAGAAACATCTTGTTAAGCTGATCAGCATGATGTGCCCAGACAAACTAGAACTGAATGGAATCGACTTATGACTAGAACTGATGAAAAAAATGACTAGCACGGACGAAAGAGAAAATTGTAGAAGAAACAGCGATTTTCATCATGAAAAGCCTGGATGTACGAGAAGTTTTACAGCTATTCTAGCAAAAACACGTCCATAGTTTGAGAGATGGCAGTACGGCTGCTTTGGCACCAGCTTTTGGCCAAAAGGAAAAATAAGTTTGATACTGCAGTATAAACAGTTTTTTAGCTACTGCCATTTGAATTTTTTTTTCTTTTTCACATAGGAAAATATATCTATTCCCCCAAGGAACGGAGCGGGTCAGGATACTGTAGTGCTAATTATACATATAGTGAACTGCGATGTGCACTAGCAGGCCCTCTCATCCATCAGATCAGAATTTGATGGCCATATGGCTAGATCCACTGCCGTACAAGCTGAGGATCTATGTCAACAAGCAATATTCTATGCTACAGTATTACTGCAGGCTACTGTGACAATGAAATCACTGCGCTTCCCTGCAGTACTGGAGAGGCTCCGTGTCTGGAGAAAAAAACGAAGTATGCAAAACATCATAACATATCAAAGAGGCCAAAATCTTTCTGGGGCTGGAGTTGGGGCCCCTAATGTTTGAAGAATTATGGCAGCAATCTGTTATTACTTGTTGAGGCCGAAAAGTAGTTGCTAAACAATTGAATTCTAAGAATAGCTTATTCCATGGTGCAGTAGAACATAATGTCTGAAGTTTATTCTTTCTGAATGGATGGAGGGCCAAATTTTCAGTGTCAACAACAAAGTAATAACAGACTGAAGGGACCAGATAACATACCTAACATCACCTTGTTGTCGCCTTCCGAGATTAAGAAGTATGATCAAGAAACCGGTAGCAAGTATCTGGGTGGACAACAAACAGTAGCATTTGTCAATGAACTGGAATGTAGCAACAATGTTGGGTATTGCAAACCCTTGAAATTGGAAATGGAGATTGTAGCATGGTTTGGCACACTATCAATATCCTATTGCTGGAGCTAGAAACTGATATGTTCAATTCTTCCATATTTGAATGCTTGATTCAGCTCATTGTCAGGATGAGTATAATATGTACGACTGACAATCATTTGTTAGAGATACTAATCACTAAAGGATTCACTTACATATAGAGGTCCAAGGCTATAGCGTTGAGCTATAGGTGCAAATAGGAACCACAATGCAATAATAATCCATGCCTTCATACTGAGCGAGAACAGCGCCATCAAAATGATATCTGAAGAAGCAGACTGCGCGTTAAATTCATCACGCTACCATTTCATTTCAACGGATAATAGAGGCCCACCATGACTGTACATACCAGGTAGCCTCAATTTGTCTCGAAGGAACATGAAGATTTTCCTCTTCCACCAGGTTGTCGTCTGTGGTATTTTGAACTTCTACAGAAATAGGTAGATGGATGATTCGTATGAGCTGTCCAACAAAAATCATAAAACCGTAAACCTCTCAGGAATACTGTGACGAGGCTCTTACCAGCTCTTCCTCTTCCTCCTCGTCATCGTTATCCTCACGGAGATGCTTAGCAGGCGGCTTAGGTGCCACGGCCACTATTAGTGTATCTATAGAAAATCACACGAAAGACTGAAAATTCAGAAATGAACTCCCGTGCTATAGGTCGGGAGCGGGAATAGACAAGTAGGGACTCAAATTGCATCATCCATCTCGCAAATGCCGACTGAGAGGGGGGAGGACAGGGGTTCAGGACTAGGTTACCAACCTCCATCGCGGAGGTTGACATGGGCGTCGTCTTGGCGCGGGAGCGTTCTCCCCCGCAGGACCAGGCGGAGGCGGGCCTCTTCCGTAGCCGCGAGACGGCGGTCGCGCGCGACGCGTCGGCGAAGCTCGGCGACCTGGGAGGAGAGATAGGACAAGCGTCAGGGAGGGAGGCAGCCTAACCTAGGGAGACGAGGAAGGGATTGGAGGCGTTACGGACCGAGAGAAGCGGAGGGAGGCGGAGGGTGGTGGGGCGGGACGGGCCGACGGCGCGTAGCGTGACCTCCACCGTCTCCGGCTCGTCGCCGGCGGCAGCCATGTCCTCTCGAGATTCGTGGTCGATTCTAGTACAGCTCTGGGCCTTGGATCGTTTGGCAACTGCCTCTCCCTCGGTATTATCTTAATTATTAAGCTCATTCCATCGGCAGGTCCGGAGAGTACAGGCCCAGCCCAGGGCTTTTGCACATCTTATCAGGTTTCCTTTTTGGAATAAAGATGGCAACGGGCACAGAATACCCGCGTACCCGCGGGTGTCAGACCCGACGGGCACGGATACGGGCGCCAACTTGTGCCCACGGGTACGGGCACGGGTACAGATTTGTACCCAACGGGCACAAACTGATGGGGTAAGAAAATATCATATCCGCACCCGCATACCCGCCAACCCGCACTGACATGTGGGGCCATTACAAAAGAGGTATATGATCTGCGCTAGGGTTTCATTCACCCACGAATCCACCTGGACCGCACCCACCCGCACCCCACGACCGCGCCGCCTGTCTCCTACTCTCCTCCTCCTCTCCTCTCCAACTGCACACTCACACTCCCAGATCCACCGCCGTCCGCTCCGACACCTCCACGTCCGCCCGCCTTCCGACGCCCGCCGGTCGTCGGTCGCCCGCCCTCCGGTGCCAGCCACCGTCCACTCCGACGCCGGTCGCGCGCCTCCTCGAGCCGCCCCCGCGTCGGCCGCCCCCACCGCCGGCCAAATCGAGCTGCCCCCGCGCCGGCCGCCCCACCGCCGGCCAAATCGAGCCTCTCCCGCGCCGGCTTCCCCCACCGCCGGCCAAATCGAGCGCACCCTCCTTCCCTCGGCCAAATCGAGCCTCTCTCCGTCCCTCGCGTCGGCCGCCGGTGTGCCCGCGGGCACGTGGTACCCGCGGATAGCGGGCACGGGCATGATTTGTTGCCCGTGACGGATAGCGGGCACGGGCACGGGCATGAGCTTTTGCTCGCGGGTACGGATCCGTGAAGCATGTATCCGCGCGGGTATTACCCGTTGCCATCTTTATTTTGGAATGAGAAAAGTACTTCTGACCCCCTTAACTATTACCTGACTTCGATTTGCCCCACTTATCTTCAAAACCGGGTATCTAAGGTCCCCAAACTCTTAAATCCGGCCTTTTTTTCAACCATGAGCGGTTTCAACGGTGGTTTTGACCGGTCCGTTGGCTTTGGCCGACGCGCACGCCACCGTCGATCAACGACTGGTGATGAGGAGGCGCTTAAATGCTCAGCACGAAGAGTCGTACCGACACATGCTTTTTCGCAGCCTAGAGATCACCATATCTTGCCAACGGCGAGCAGCGGCGGAAGAGGCCGCCGGCAGCGGCTCTAGCAGCGACGACGGTGGCTAAGGAGGTGGGGAGAAGGGCGTGCGTGTGAAGTAGATGTTTCTTAGAGCTACCTACATGCTTAGCTTGGACGGAGGATAGTCGGAGTGGCTCGTTAAGGACCCAGTGTGTCCGAGGACCGGTGGATGGTCGCTTCCTGGTGTGATGAGTGATTGACAACGTGGTGTGGACTGATGTTTCCCTTGGCTTAAGTATTGCAGGTGTAGAATGCGGCTTGATTGCATTGGTGTAGGTGAAGAACAGGCGCGAAAGGTCTTAGCCATGGCGGCCTCCGAGGAGCAGAGAGACAAGTAGGCTTGGTTCGAGGGACTCGGTGGCCAGATGGATCAAGTGCGATTCACATGGTGGCAAGAACGAGCGAGGGGACGTGGTTCCGGTGCGAGGTAGCGGCTCACAACCGAAGCTCGTACGCGGACATGAAGCCGGTGCAAGGTGGCGGCTAACAACCGAAGCTTGTACGCGGGGTTTGGTGATTTGGCCACAAAATCATCAATAGGACGGTTTCTTGGTTTGGGCCTCAAAACCAAGTCCGAAGACTTGGCGTGGCAGTAATGGCCCATCAGGAGGAGCCTGGACCGGAGGACACGCTGCGTGGCCGCAAGGTTTGCGTCGGAGGGAAGCAAGCTTGCGGTCGAAGGTGTCCCAGCCGGAAAAAGATTCACAGAAATGTCAAATTTGCCCCTAAGGGGTATTGTGTTGTATGCTTCATGTGAGGGCGTTCTGGACATTTGCAGGGCGCCTATATATATGAGGAGTGGCTATTGTCGGCAGCCATCCCTTGGAGAGTATAGGTGGTAGACATCTCATTTGTTTGTAAGAGGGTCTTTTCTAGGGTTTGAGAGGGAGAGAGAGGAGGGATCTTTGATGTGATCTTTTTGCCATTCTAGCTTTGTTTGTGCTAGCAAGTGGCTTGTAACCGCACATGGTGAAGTAATCCAAAGTTCAATTTCGTGTCATGATTTGAATCCACGAGCTCCTTTTCTTTTTCCTATTTTCGGAGCTATTTTTGGGGGATTTTCGTTCTTCACTTCCTTGGTCGTTTTCTCTCGAATTTTCTTTGGGGGATTCACGTATGAGTGCCTTGTGCCTCTTTTGCTGGTGATCTCTTGCCCCCAAACGCCGGGAATCGCTTTGGATTTGAAGTTTTTGGTATGAACTCGAGTTCTTGGTGTTCTTCACGAGATCTGTGATTCCAGGAGTTCTAGGAGGTTTGAGGCCAAGATCTTTGGGGCATAGCCTCTCCTTGAGGTGTATATCATCTACCCAAAATCTTGTCTCAAGACTCCAAGTCGTTTGGGAGATCCATTCTCGAGTTGACCTTTTCGCTGCGTCGATCAATTGATCCGATCAGTTTTCCTTGGCTTGGTCGGATCAATCGACCGCTAGGACTTCGTAGCCTTGCAATCTCGAGTTGACAGTTTTCTCTGTGTCGATCTATCGATCCGATCGGTTCTTCCTGGCTCGGTCGGATCAATCCACCGCTAGCCTTCGCAGCCTTGCAAACTCTTTGGTAGAAGGTCGATATTTCGATTGAATGCTCCGATCGACTCTCGGTCGGATCATCCGATTGCGCTGAGGGAAAGGTTAGGTTAGTGACTTGACTGTTGACCTATCGATCCGACCGGAGGCACTTGTACTAGTCGGATCAATCGACCGGTGGTTTTCACTCAACAACGGTCGGAGCATAGGCGATCAATCCGACCGATGCTTTTCATGTGCGGTCGGATCAATCGACCTGTGTACTTTTCGCTGATTCGATCTGTTGTTTTCTCATAGTAGCGGTCGGAGCATAGGCGATCAATCCGACCGATCCTTTTCATGTCCGGTCGGATCAAACGACCCATGCAATTTTCGTTGAACTCTTCCTGTTAAGGCCGCGTCTTGTGCTCGATTTGTTCGATTCTTTTTCCGCTGCTTTGATCTAGTTCCTAGGGTCAGTAGCTTCTCAGTAGCTACGTGATCTTGGCTAGATCGTTTGGTTGGCTTGGAGTTGATTTGGGAAAAGATGGATTTGGGAAAGAAATTTTATTGGCTCCCATTCACTCCCCTCCCCCTCTCTGGTTGCCTAATCGGTCCTTCAATTGGTATCAGAGCCGGTTACGGGTCTTTGCGACTCTAACCAGTCTAAGATCCAAAGATGGCGTACCAAGATTGGGGTTCCGGGCCTTCGCACTTCGATGGGAAGAACTATCCGAATTGGGTCGCTCGTATGGGCGCTTTCTTACGAGGCAAAGGAAAGTTGTTATGGGATGTGACCAAAGATGAACACTATGTCAATCCCACCAACTTAGATGCTCAGGATGCTAGAGATAAGTTCGAGGCCAACGCTAGGGCTGTCGATTACTTGTTTCGTGCTTTGTCCACTGAGGAGGTTCGAGCGCATGTACCAGAACCGGAAGGGTTCAAGGCGCGCCGGGAGTACGTGCTACAGATGCGGGAAGATGGGCCACTTCATCGCCGAGTGCCCTGAGGAAATCAAGAAACGCAAGCACCGCCCATGAGATGAGCACAAGCACCGCTCCAAGGACAAGTACCACTCCAAGCTCAAGAACAAGGAGGAGAACACCGACACCTCGTCAAGCTCAAGCAGCGAGGAGGAAGACCGCGGCCACCGCAAGGAGAAGAAGCACACGAACCACAACCTCAATGGGTTTTCCTGCGCCGCTATGAACTTCTGCACCATGGCACATGATTCCAAGAACGTCTCCGACTACGTCTCCGACTCCCACTCCGAGGATGAGGTATTGACCGATCCCACCTCTTTGCGTAAGGAGATTGCTAGGCTAGAGCAATTGGTCGATAATCGGGATGATGTGCTTAGGAAGACCAACAATGAGAAGAGAGAGTTTGGGTCTTTGCTAGGAGAGTCCAAGGAAAGAGTAGCTGAGCTTGAGGTCTTACTTTCTGAGACTGGAAAGAAGGCGATGGATTTTGAGTCTTTGCTTGGTGAGTCTAGAAAGAGAATAGCTGAGCTTGAGTCTGAGATTGGTGTGCTGAAAGATGCTCCTCTTGTGTCTGATGAAATTGAATGCTCGTTTTGTGATGTGCATCTAGCTGATCTAGTAGCTCTTAAGGACAAACACATGACATGCCTTGATGAACTAGAAAGTGCTAGGGTTGAGCTTGCTGAGTTGAAGTCTAGATCTTCTTTGCTAGGTGCTTGTACTTCATGTCCTGCTTTACATGCTCAGTTGCTTGAATCTCGTACCATGATTAGTTTGCTTGAAGCTCAATTGAAATCTCCTATTGCAAATTCTTGTTCTGCTTGTGATGTTGTCGCTTTGAAGAACGTTGTGCTAGAACAATGTATTGATCGTTTGCAAGATGAGAATGATGAGTTGCGACAATGTTTGGGTTGGTTGTCGGGTCGCGAGCCACAGCTTAAGATGTTGATTGCTGGGTTCAAGAGAGCTGATGGTCGTGGTCTGGGTTCTAAGAAAGCTGGTGAGAGTAGTGGTGATAAAGAGAGAGAGCAAGCTAACCCCACCACAAACATCCCAACACCACAGAAAGCTTCCCTAAAGAACAACTTCACACCCAAACCCAACCACCTACTGAACAAGCTTGACACCACTCCAGATCCTTCCAAGTTTCCACCAAAGACAAACAACTTCCAGAGGAGAGTGACCTTTGTGAGGAGTGGGGTTTACCAGCCGAGAGAGAGACCACAGCCGAGAGAAACCCCAAAGCCAAAACCAGTCCGCTTCCATTGTGAACATTGTGGAAGGGATGGTCACCTACAAGAGTTTTGTTGGAGGAAGAAGAGGGAGGTGAGTCGAGAGAAGGAGATGGGTAACAGGGACAGGTACTACTCTTCCCGTAGTGTGCCTGTGTCTCGTTCACCCTTGCCTAGGAGAGAGGCTTTTGTGCATACAGTTCCTTCGTTTGGTAGTCGTGGTGTTCCAGCTGTGGCAGAACCGCTCAAATTAATCCAGCTTAAGTGCGCTAACCTTCCATTGGTGGTCACGCAATTAAATCGGAGTAAGTTGACAGTCTTGGGTCGAGCCCGATGCAACCACGAACAGTTACCTCGATCGAAACAAGTCGTACAAATACCCACTCGAAGGTGGGTCCCAAAGGTTACAACAATCCACAAGTATTAAATAGGTCCCACTTGAGGTAATTTATTACAAACCGAGTTCAATGCATAAAGTA
This sequence comes from Urochloa ruziziensis, assembly GCA_015476505.1. Lineage (NCBI taxonomy): Eukaryota > Viridiplantae > Streptophyta > Magnoliopsida > Poales > Poaceae > Urochloa > Urochloa ruziziensis. Next base: position 25,119,060 of record CM027119.1, read on the forward strand.
ACGGTTATTCAGAGTTTCAAAAGCAGCAGAAAATAAACTAATTTATTCGACGGGAATGTTGTCACGTGAAGCCGTCGTGACATCACTCAGAAGCATCCTCGTCCCACATGACAGTCCAGCCAGGAGGAAGGGTGGTTGGCCAGGTAAGACCTGCAACCATCTCCTCAAGAGCACTACCTGAAAACAATTGAACAAGCAAGGCTGAGTATACTAATACTCAGCAAGACTTAATCGTCGGGTGACAGCTACATCACCAACTTCTATACATACAAGGCTTTTGGCTGGTGGGTTTGTTTTGCCAAAGAGCGACTAAGAGTGGATCCTTACTTTCAATATTTTAGCATCAAGTTCTAGTTAAAGTTAACCATTCTACGTAAGCAACCTGTACTAACCAAGCAAGTGGAGCAAACAATTAAGCAAGCATCAAGTTTCTTTCCATCATGTTCCACTTTCGTTACTCGGTGCGTCAAGAGGTCAAGTAGTCTCATTAGCTGCGAGAAACAAACAGTTCGAACCGATTTTAACCTTGCAAGGTGGACCTAAACACTCGGATCATCGCACTCAGCCAAAGGCTAGCGCTACCAGGCAGTTCCCATCAATCCCCTAGTCGCGTCCAGGACCAAACTCCCCCTGGCATACGAGGTCTAAGGCTGGCCGAACCAACACTTAAGCCCCTCGTACTCACATGTTCGAGGCATGGGGAAGAAGTTTCCGGAAGGAGCAGGAAAAAGTCCGCACCCTGAAGTCATGTAGGTACTAAACTTACCGACCCCATAGAATCGACAAGTGCTTAGTACGTTCAAAAACTTAACCAACATCGCCGTCACTCTTCGACCTTAGCAACTTTTCATAAACAGACGGGGCATCTACATGACCAAAAATCCCCGTCCGTCACCCTTATGATTACAACATAAGTAAAGCTGTTGATTCCTATATCTCGCGAGTGACAGGAAATCACTCGACTTTTACCGTGTCCTTAAAGCATGGCAAATATCGACCTATCATACTAGTATTGCAAAGCATAGGTACCTAGGATCATGCAACTAGGGTTTCAATTCAACTCCTGAAACATAAATGCACAAGCAAAACTTAACAAACATAGTTGCAAGATTTCGAAACATAGGACATGCTCTGGGGCTTGCCTTCGGGCACAGTGTTAGCTTGGGAGTCCTCGGCAGCAACGTTCGGGTCTTGCTCGACCTGGATGACGTTCACCTCGCCTTCAGCTTGGCCTTCTCCTTCAGCGGGGACCAGTTCATAGTCTCCATCAGCGAGGGCTTGTTCTACACGAATGCATATGCAAAGAAAAACATGATCTTATGTCGAGTCATCACAGTTGCATGATGATGGACTCGGGGTGTATTTAGTGACACATTCACCTGGACAATTTTGTCTGATCTTCCCTTTCTTTAACAAAGGTTGTAATTACTCATTAAAGTATTTGGGGTTTGTTGATGGTGATTGTGTACACATATTATTTAACTTTGTTTTCATCATAAAACAACAAGGGTGTGTGTGTGTGATGTGTTTAGTTTATTTAACAATTTAAAGAAGTGACTTATTCTTATTTAGCCCCTTTTAAGTAATGAAATTTCCATAATTTATTCTGGCAGTTTGGTTCATGATTATAATGTGAGAACATTACAGCATGCTCTTTGTGGTTTACTTGATTTACTGACAAAAAATTAGGCCAAGATCATGCACACATCTATCACAACAAAATAAACAAGAACAACATACTAACATCAAGAATAAATCCTAATAAATCACACTATCATCAAAAGGTCCTTAGAAGTTTATCAGAGCCTATCCTAGCCTAAACAAGGTGACATGCCAAAGGGTAGCTCCAAAAGATCATAGGATCTCGCTGTTTTAATTACCCAAGATTAAAGTGTTATGATTTAAAGGAGCAAGCTAAATAGATTAAACTGAGCTCAAACATCTACCACAGATACAACATGATGTAAACAAGTTACTGCAAAAATTTGGGATTTAATTACCGAACAGATTAATTACTAAAATTCATAGACCCAGATGTGTGATGACAGCTTATATAAATCACAGCACAAAATTTAGTGTGCAACTATGTGCCAACTTTTTACAGGAGCCTAGATATTTCACCAGCTACAACATATCCAAAAACTAGCACAAACAAGGCAATAGATTTAAAACTGTGCACAAATTTAAGTTTGAACAGATTTGAACTTAATTTAAAATCTACATAGAAAACACCTATACATGCTTTCTAGGAAAGGTAGAACACAGCACCTGGAGTACAGCAAAATTGGGTTTGCATTTTTCTGATTGTTCTACGATTTTTAACTGATTTTTAAAGTTTCAGGATTTGAATCCTAGATCTGAAAAATCTATTTACAGATTAGCCCCTGGAAACTTGCGCTAAGACCCCTGGAAAGATTTGTGGCTTTGCAATGTGGTCCCTGGACCATGGCCGGCGGCGGGTTGGCCGGATTCCGGCGAAGTGGGGCCATGGGGCTCAACGAGATCATGCTAGAAGGGCTCACCGCCTCACCTCGAGTGGATTCCGTGCAGGCTCGGCGGCCGGAGGTGGCGTGGCGGCGGCGGCGGCTCTGTCTTCCCCAACGCCGGCGGTGGCGCTGGCGGGGAAGCTTTGCTGAAGCCTGAGGAAGCTCGAGCGGGGTGAGGTGAGGGCGAGGGAGCGTGCGGGAGGCAGTGGCGCGGCGTGGAGCGGCAAGGTCGCCGGCGAGGCAGCCTGGCGGTGAGATGGGGTGCGGGCGGAGCGGTTCCGCGGCGAGGGCGAGCCGCGCCTTTTATAGGCGGCCAGGGCAAGGTTTGGACAACGGCTCGGAGTGGCAAAGCGGCCACGCGGAGGCTCGGGCGGCGCATGGCTTGGCAGCCACGGCGGAGAGGGCACGCCGGTCGGCGGCCTGTCGCGGCGGGGCGGCGCTGGGCGGAGCGGGTCGGTGGCCGGTCGGGAAGGCTCCGGCGCGGGTTGGCGAGTGGCTGGGGTCCACGGCGATCCTGTCGCTAGTCTTGGTTGGGGCAGCGGCGCAGCGGGTCGCCGGCGGATCGACGGCGGCCACTTGGCGTGCGGGGAACGCGCGTCGCGTCCGGTCGAACGCGCTCGCGGGGACAGAGCGGCGCTGTCGGGGCGGTCAGCGGGGACAAAGCGCGGTGCAGTTAGTGCGCGGGCGCGGCCTCGGCATCCGCGTCAGAGACCGGCTGCCGCGTGGCAGCGCGGTCGGGCGCTGGAACGCGCGGCGCCGGAGAGCGCCGGCATTTCGTCGAACACATGCCGGGCGTCCATTCAACCCAAATTTCTCTGAAATTTTGAACTGGAGTTCAAAATCTCCAAAAAGCAAAGTTGTGTCCCAGATTACCAGCTACAACTTTTGCAAAGGTTGACCTATGAAAAAGTGTATGGATTCGAGGGAAAACTGAGGAGAAGAACCGGTGAACTTCGGTGTCGGCCAACGGTGAACCTTTGAGTTTAGCTGACTTCGACTGGATTTTTGGGGCTGAAGCACTCAAAAACTCTCCAGGGCGATATTGACAAAGTTGTGTCCCATAAAAAGATGAACAACTTTCATATTGGTACATTTTTGAGTTCTTAAATGAAAATTTGAATTCAATTCATGCCAGCCAGCAAAGGTCCAAAGTTCACCGAGATTCAAAGGGTTTTGGGTGGACTTTTCTTAAGTGAAATTTTAGGTGGGGCCAAGGTACACTTAATTAACCTAAGACAAGTTGTTTAGCAGGTGATTAAGTTAACTAAACACCTATATTGTCACAGCCTACCCCCTTAAATAGAATCTCGACCCGAGATTAGAGTGTAGAAAGAACTAGTGTGTGTAATAATGCTTACGATCATGTAGTAGAAGGAAACCCGGAAACTTGGTGTTCAGATAATTCTCCGTTTCCCATGTGGCCTCTTCCTCTGTGTGATGATTCCACTGTATCTTGTACATTTTAATGATCTTTCTTCTTGTTCCTCTTTCTTTGCGGTCAAGAATTCGGAGAGGGTGTTCCACGAGAGCCAGGTCGGGTTCCACCCATGCCAAGTCTTGATCGACAATCTCAACCTCGGGAACTCGAACACACTTCTTAAGTTGAGATACATGGAAAACATTGTGGACAGCTGACAGCCTCTCAGGAAGTTGTACTCGGTATGCTACCGGTCCACAGACTTCTATGATCTCATAGGGCCCAATGTAACGAGGTGCCAATTTTCCTTTTACTCCGAACCTTAGTACTCCCTTAGTGGGTGAGACTCGAAGGTAAACATGTTCTCCCACAAAGAACTGTAGGGGCTTCTTTCTCTTATCAAAATAACTTTTCTGTCAGGATTGGGCAGCCTTCAAGTTAGCCTGAATCACTTTCACTTTCTCCTCTGCCTCGGTCACTAGGTCAGTGCCGAACATCGGTCTCTCGCCGGTTTGGGACCAACTCAACGGAGTTCGACATCTCCGGCCATACAGTGCCTCAAAAGGTGCCATCTTCAAACTTGCTTGGTAGCTGTTGTTATATGAAAACTCAGCGAGGGGCAAACATTTATCCCAATTCTTGTCAAAGTGTATCACACAAGCTCTCAACATATCCTCAACTATCTGATTAACCCTTTCGGTTTGGCCATCTGTTTGGGGGTGGTACGCGGAACTGTGGATTAACTTGGTTCCTAGTGATTTATGCAGGCGCGCCCAGAAGCGGGATACGAACTTAGGACCTCTGTCTGATATGATTGTTTTGGGCGTGCCATGAAGACGATAGATTTGGCTGAAATAAATGTCAGCATACTCCTTGACGGTGTAGGTGGTGTGGACTGGAATAAAATGTGCGGTCTTGGTAAGTCGATCAACAATAACCCATATAGAATCATGCTTCTGGGAAGTGAGGGGCAATCCAACTATGAAATCCATGCTTATATCCTCCCATTTCCAGGAGGGTATTGGAAGGGGTTGTAACATTCCAGCTACCTTAAGGTGTCTGGCCTTAATTCTTTGGCAAGTATCGCACTTCGAGACGTACGTGTCAATGTCCCTGTTCATTCTCGTCCACCAAAAATTTTGTCTCAAATCTTGGTACATTTTGCTGCTCCCCGGGTGAATGGAAAATTTGGAGAGGTGAGCCTCATCTAAAATTTCCTTTCGGAGTTCCAGGTGTTTAGGTACTACTAGACGTTCCCCAAAATGTACTATCTCCTTCTGATCCAATTGGAAACAACGATACTTCTCATCTCCTGCAGAAAGCCTTTCTTTAATGATCCCAATGCATTTATCTTGAGATTGAGCGGCAGCGATCTTGTCGTAGAGAGTTGGTTCTAAGGAAATGTTATTTAGTGAGCCATGAGGAACAATCTCCAGACTAAGTTTCCTCATTTCTGCGCATAGAGTCCGGTTGTAGGTTTCTGCGGTGAGACAGTTGCAATGTGCTTTCCGACTCAACGCATCTGCTAGAACGTTGGCTTTTCCCGGATGGTAGAGTATCTCCAAGTCATAATCCCTGACCAATTCCAACCATCTACGTTGCCTCATATTCAGATCTGCCTGCGTAAGGATGTACTTGAGACTTTTGTGATCGGTGTACACTTTACACTGTGCTCCCATGAGGTGGTGTCTCCAAAGTTTCAAAGCATGAATCACGGCTGCTAATTCAAGATCGTGCGTAGGGTAATTAATCTCATGTGGGCGAAGGGCTCGAGAATCATAAGCAATGACTCTGTTATCTTGCATGAGAACACATCCTAACCCTATGCCTGAAGCATCGCAGTAGATGTCATAAGGCTTCGTGTTGTCAGGCTGTGCCAGAACGGGGGCCAAAGTAAGGAGTTGTCTCAAGGTGTGGAAAGCTTCTTCACATTTCTCCGTCCATTTGAACTTAGCTCCCTTCTTGAGTAGTTCAGTCATAGGCTTAGCTATCTTGGAGAAGTCAGGAATAAAGCGACGGTAGTACCCTGCTAGACCAAGGAAACTGCGAATTTGGTGAACAGAAGCGGGAGTTTCCCAATCCAAGACCTCTTGTACTTTCCCGGGGTCCACCGAAATGCCTTCCTCAGAAATTGTGTGCCCGAGAAACTTGACACTGTCGAGCCATAATTCACATTTAGAGAACTTGGCATAAAGCTGATGATCTCTAAGTGTTTGCAGAACAATGCGAAGATGCTCGGCATGTTCTTCCTCATTTTTGGAGTAGATCAGGATGTTGTCAATGAAGACCACGACAAATTTGTCAAGATAGGGCTTGAAGACCGAATTCATGAGATACATAAAGTAAGCAGGTGCATTGGTGAGTCCAAAACACATGACCAGGTACTCATATAGACCATACCTAGTAGAGAAGGCGGTTTTAGGAATGTCGCAAGGACGGATCTTGATTTGATGGTACCCAGAACGGAGATCAATTTTTGAGAAGATTTTCGCACCAGCTAATTGATCGAAGAGAATATCAATGCGGGGCAAGGGGTATTTGTTCTTGACAGTCACTGCATTGAGAGGGCGATAGTCCACGCATAACCTCAGGCTTTTGTCCTTATTTTTAGCAAAGAGGGCCGAACATCCCCAAGGTGAGGTGCTAGGTCAGATAAAGCCTTTTTCAAGCAACTCTTGCAATTGCGTTTTCAATTCTGCCAACTCTATGGGTGACATCCTATACGGTCGCTTGGATACAGGAGCGGTACCAGGGTGCAGCTCGATAACGAACTCAATGTCCCAGTCAGGGGGCATGCCTAGCAAGTCCTCTGGGAAGACATCAGGGAACTCGCAAACCACTGGAATATCCTCCATTCGAAGTTCGACCAGAGAAAGGATATGGGAGCTCGTGTAGACTTTGTGCGGCAGATAGAGATCCGTGCGGCCTAAGAGTGGCGAGTGAATCTCAACTACCCTCTCAGGAATATCAAGTATGACCCAGTGTTTAGCCATCCAATCCATTCCCAATATGATATCCATTCCATCCAATCCCACGCTAATAAGATCAGTTTTAAACAATTTGCTGCCCATAAGTAGTGGTACTCGATTTGACCTTTGATTGGTTGAGACCTTCCCACCAGGTGTAGTGATTAAGTAGGGGGTGGCAGTTTGGGTGAGATTTAGTCCACTCTTGGTGCAAAACCTTGTGCTGATAAAGCTATGCGTTGCACCGGAATCAAACAGTATAACAGCGGGGTAATTGTGGACATAGAAAGTACCCGTCATAACTGGCGTTCCCTCGGGTAGTTCTGCAAGGGTGGTGAAGTTGATCCTCCCTTGACGTACTTGCACCGTCTGCTTCCTTTCCTTGCCTTGGTTCTGCTGCCGGTTCTGGGGACAGTCTCGGATGTAGTGCCCAGCCTTTCCGCACTTGTAACAGGCATTCCCATTGGTGGGGCGAGCGGGAACCTGGTTATTACCCCGTGGAGCCGTGGGCTATTGCGGGGCAGGAAAACGGTTCGGTGCCTGCTGAGGTGGCCGAATCACCCAACGTCCCTGCTGTCCTGGCCTCTGAGGGTTGGAGGTAGGAGTGTTCTGAACAATTCGGAACCTTTGATTTGATGGAGCAGCCTGAGTCATAGGGGCCTTTCTCTTTTTCTCGGCCTTAAGGGAAGCAATGGCATCCACTTGAGTAATGGCTAGGTTGACTAGCTCGTTGTAGGTAGCAGTCCGGATAGGGTTCAGGCGTTCCTTGAGCTTGGCACTGAGGCCTCTGCGAAAGTGGTCCATTTTCTTTTGATCCGAGTCAGCGTGGGTACTGGCATATTGGCACAAATTGTTGAAGGTATGTGCATACTGTGACACAGTCCTAGTGCCTTGATCCAGTGCCAGGAATTCGTTCAACTTTCTCTCAATCATGCCCTTTGGAATATGGTGAGCTCTGAAGGCGGTCTTGAAATCTGCCCAAGTCACCACAGTGTTCTCAGGAAGGGTAGCTAGGTAATGCTGCCACCAGATGAGCGCGGGTCCTCCGAGTAGTTGGGCTGCAAACTTGGCCTTGCTCTCCTCTGAGCATGGTGCGAGCACGGAGAACTTGGACTCCACAGAGCGAATCCAAGCATCGGCGTTGAGCGGGTCAGCTGCTTCACTGAAGGTGGGCGGCTGGGTGCTCAAGAAGTGCTCATAGCGGGCAACGTGGGGCTGAGCATCATGGTGTCCCTCTGGGCGTTGGTGCATCAGCTGTCGCTGCACATCAAGCATCTCCCGCATCATTTCGGTTTGGGTGACGAAAAACGCCTCCATTGGATTTTGCGGGGGCTGCGGCAGTGGTGGCTGGTTTGCTTGGGTGCCACTGTTTTGCCCAGTGGTGAAGTTGGTGCGGCGGGTCGAGTCAACCATCTGCAAAATCATTTACTCATCAGCCACATGATCTTGAAACTCGTATACCAGGTAAATAAGGCAATCATGTGCGAAATTAGTAAACATTCGTCGCAGAGTTTTCCTGATCAGCAAGGCTGTCAGAGGAGAAAATTCATATCTCTCAGGTTACACGCCTAACAATTATGAATTTTTGCCAGCTGCTAGAGAATTTAGTGAGCTACAACTTTCGTGTAACGCTCCAGGTCAGACTCGCACTCTAGCTAGAGCAAAAAATTCGAAGTTCACGTCTCTGTTTTTGCGGTTTTCAGAACGGCCGAGGCTCACAAAATCGTATCTAACTCTTCCGATTATTAACCAAAAGGGCTGAAATTTTGCGAGCATCATCCATATGAAATTCCTTACAACTTTGGTATTCATCATTTAGCCCAGAAATGAGGAATGCATGCATTAAAAATTCAAATCACTTTCAGCTGCAGACTTTAGCTGTTACAACCATATCGAATCGACAGCTCTAGGGTCAACTCCTACCCTAAGTTACATCATGGTCAAGCTGCACAAAAGACATACTCAACTCGAAGCTAGCCTATTACATCACTGTCCAAAAGTAGGCTACGCTGAGGAGTAACACTGCCAATCATCTAGAAGTCGTCGAGGTTGTTGACCGAAGCCTCACTCTCGGCGGGTGAGCCGGGGGTCGTGGGTAGAGGTGGTAAGTCACTGAGGGTATCCGTGCTGGACATGCCCTGAACCTCCTCGGGGTCTATCTCTATCTCCATAGGCTCCTCCTCCTCCTCATCTACCATCTCCACGTCCTGCTCTAGAGGAACCTGCTGCTGAAGTGTCCCTATGTGCTGGTGAGCGTCCTCAACATCAAGGTGGAGGTCGTGAACCTCGTCCTCTAGCTCTCCAACACGGTCAAGGAGCCCAACCTGCTCATTGTGAAGCGAGTCTATCTCCTCCTGCATCACCTCGATCTGGCCTAGGTGGGTAGCACGCTCCTCCTGCATCTCGGCCATCTGTGCCAAGTGAGTCTCTCGCTCGTGCTGAAAGGTGGTGACCTGTCCAAGCAAGTCTCCAATCTGAGCCTGGAAGTTGGCCATAGCCATGTCTGTGTCGGCAGCCTCCATGGTGAGAGTGGTGTAGTCGTACTGAAGCTGTCGGAAGGACCGGTAAGTAGACATGCCGAACTCAACCGAGTCAACCAGTCCTCCCTGAAGCAGTGCAAGAAGCCTGGAAAACGTGTTCACATACCGTGCTAGTCCCTCAGCGGTAGGAACAGCACCAGTCCACTCCACAACCGCCCTCACATGAGCTCGATGCTCCAACCAAGCCAGTTCGTCGGGCTGCGCGGTAGTAAGCAACCCAAGTGGGTAAGTCATCACCTCCACGGGGCGAAAGTCACAGAAGACGTTCAGCACCCGCAGGGCAGCGAACTCCGCGGTGTCAGTCAACCTGTGGCCTATCACCTCGGCGTCGAACAACGGCCACTCAAGATGGTGGGGGTGTGGTGGCATGTAGACCCTGGTGATGCAACGAAGCACACCATCCTCAAGGTGCTCGCGGCACGAGTAGAGGGGTGGTGAGGCGAAGCCGGCGGTGCTCAGAGCGTCCCACAAGATAGAGGGAAAACCCTCTCAAGCGAGGCACTCGGAGTGGAGAAAACCGTCCGCGCCAAACACAAAGCAAGCCGCGTCTGCCATCCGTAGAAGAGGAATCAAAGGAACCGAGTAAGAGCTGTGTGGAAGTAAAAAGAGATCGGGACAGCGGTGGGAAAACGAACGTAACTCCGAAACTACCCAACTAAAGCTCCCAAATTTTACCAGGTCGTTTTTAAGGTTATTAACCACAAGTTTGGTATTCAGAGGTTGCTTTGGTTTTGAGTTTAAGATGGGTGAAACACTTAGTTTTTAACTTGCTGCCTGCCAGATTTTTCCAGCAAACAGACAGCTCTTGTTTTGGTCATAACTCCAGTTTTACTTATCCAAAAATCCTGAAATTTTTACAGAAGCTTGCTTTTGAAATTATGAACAACTCTCATTTATGGTGTATAGCCATATGAGATGTTTTAATGACCCGAAAAATTCGGACCAGCAAGAAACACAGTTTTGACAGACTTTTGAAAATTTGTGAGATTCACGATTTTTATTTCCTTTTTGCCTCCAGTTGACTTTAACAACTTTTAAGGTGATTAACATAATGCAAAAGAACTAAAATCATCCTCACAAATACCAAGAAGCCTTGGTGCATGTGGTTAGTTGCCGGTGGCGAGGCACAATATATGTCTCTCCCTATAATAGCTAGTCGTTACTCAGACCATCGCAACCCTAACGAACGGAGTCAGTGTACCTGCAAGAAAACCATGAACCTTCCGTGCCAGCACGCCACAAAAGCGTCCCCATTCATTACCGTTCATTTATAAAAACGGTATCCATGCGCTCAACACTGCATGGACAGTGCATCTAGTCTAGGCCGTACGCTCCTTTTGAATAGAGCACACAACCCTTCGCATAACTCGTGATGCGGCATCATGCACATGTCTCGAACATGGCGAACAACCAGGATGATAGGCTCATTTGAATTAGACCCATACCATCAAGACCTTGCTCACATATAAAACATGTGGCGACTCATACACAACCGTAATGATAGGTTCCTTGGAATGGAGATCCTATCACCCTTCGTGCACGCGGGGCACGAAAACCAGCGCACGTATAAAACACGTGGGCAAAGGTATGCTGGACAGGTTAGTCAAATATAACATAATTAGCAAGCCACCTGAAACAACCCGAAATTCCCTCTAGGGCTTCACTGTCTAGTTAATCCTTAGCGATCCAACGAGTTTTCACAAAGTACTAGTTGGTCAAGTTTTATTCCGAAACAAGTGTTGGGACCGTGCGAACCTCTGGTGCACGACTTTTTGCTCTGATACCAGCTGTGGCAGAACCGCTCAAATTAATCCGGCTTAAGTGCGCTAACCTTCCATTGGTCGTCACGCAATTAAATCGGAGTAAGTTGACAGTCTGTCGGGTCGAGCCCGATGCAACCACGAACAGTTACCTCGATCGAAACAAGTCATACAAATACCCACTCGAAGGTGGGTCCCAGAGGTTACAACAATCCACAAGTATTAAATAGGTCCTACTTGAGGTAATTTATTACAAACCGAGTTCAATGCATAAAGTAACGGTTATTCAGAGTTTCGAAAGCAGCAGAAAATAAACTAATTTATTCGACGGGAATGTCACGTGAAGCCGTCGTGACATCACTCAGAAGCATCCTCGTCCCACGTGACAGTCCAGCCAGGAGGAAGGGTGGTTGGCCAGGTAAGACCTGCAACATCTCCTCAAGAGCACTACCTGAAAACAATTCAACAAGCAAGGCTGAGTATACTAATACTCAGCAAGACTTAACCGTCGGGTGACAGCTACATCACCAACTTCTATACATACAAGGCTTTTGGCTGGTGGGTTTGTTTTGCCAAAGAGCGACTAAGAGTGGATCCTTACTTTCAATATTTTAGCATCAAGTTCTAGTTAAAGTTAACCATTCTAGGTAAGCAACCTGTACTAACCAAGCAAGTGGAGCAAACAATTAAGCAAGCATCAAGTTTCTTTCCATCATGTTCCACTTTCGTTACTCGGTGCGGCAAGAGGTCAAGTAGTCTCATTAGCTGCGAGAAACAGACAGTTCGAACCGATTTTAACCTTGCAAGGTGGACCTAAACACTCGGATCATCGCACTCAGCCAAAGGCTAGCGCTACCAGGCAGTTCCCATCAATCCTCCAGTCGCGTCCAGGACCAAACTCCCCCTGGCATACGAGGTCTAAGGCCGGCCGAACCAACACTTAAGCCCCTCGTACCCACATGTTCGAGGCATGGGGAAGAAGTTCCCGGAAGGAGCAGGAAAAAGTCCGCACCCTGAAGTCATGTAGGTACTAAACTTACCGACCCCATAGAATCGACAAGTGCTTAGTACGTTCAAAAACTTTGAGGACCCGGTGTGTCCGAGGACCGGTGGATGGTCGCTTCCTGGTGTGATGAGTGATTGACAACGTGGTGTGGATTGACGTTTCCCTTGGCTCAAGTATTGCAGGTGTAGAATGCGGCTTGGTTGCATTGGTGCAGGTGAAGAACAGGCACGAAAGGTCTTAGCCATGGCGGCCTCCGAGGAGCGGAGAGACAAGTAGGCTTGGTTCGAGGGACCCGGTGGCCGGTGGATCAAGTGCGGTTCACATGCTGGCAAGAACGAGCAAGGGGACGTGGTTCCGGTGCGAGGTAGCGGCTCACAACCGAAGCTCGTACGCGGACGTGAAGCCGGCGCAAGGTGGCGGCTAACAACCGAAGTTTGCGCGCGGGGTTTGGTGATTTGGCCACAAAATCATCGGTGGACGGTTTCCCTTGGTTTGGGCCTCAAAACCAAGGACCGAGGACTCGACGTGGCGAAGATGGGCCGTTGGGCTGCTGGGCTGTATGTACCCGGCAGTGCCGAGTTGAACAACTCGGCAGTGCCGAGTACATGCACCCGACTGGGCTGGCCCAAGAACGGCGTCGAGGAGCTTCGATCCGGAGGACACGCGGCGTGACTGCAAGGCTTGCGTCGGAGGGAAGCTAGCTTGCAGTGGAAGGTGCCCGAGCCGGAAAATATCTGAAGACCAAATGTCAAATTTGCCCCTGAGGGGTATGTATCACTTAGGGGTAGTTTAGTCTTTAGGACACCACCACTTGGACTACTAATAGGCCCCTTCAGGGCTGGTGGCTGTTATCTCTTTAGTTATCTTTTATTTGGCTTGTTTAGTTTTCCTCTTCCTTTCATCCCCTCCACCTAGAACTACTTCGAATCATTCCTAGTTTGTATAGGTGAATTCATGGTTATGTGATTGAGATTGTGCAGTTCATCTTTGTGCCATGATTTGATTTCCCGAGCTCCTTTTTCCTTTTCTATTTTCGTGGGTATTTTTGGAGCTATTTTTGGGGGATTTTCGTTCTTCTCAATCTAGGGCGTTTTCTCTCGGATTTCTTTGGGGGATTCACGTATGAGTGCCTTGTGCCTCTTTTGCTGGTGATCCTTTGCCCCCAAGCGCCGAGAATCGCTTCAGATTTGAGATTTTCGGGATGAACTTGATGTCATGGTGTTCATCACGAGATCTAAGTTTTCGGGAGTTGTACTGAGCTAGAGGCCGAGATCTTTTGGGAAAACCCTCCACTGGAGGTCTAGATCATCTGACCAAAATCTCGCCTCAAGAGCTCAAGCCGTTTGGGAGATCCATCCTCGAGTTGACTTTGGGGCTGTGCTGTTTGCGTGTACCCGGCACTGCCGAGTTGTGAAAACCGGCACTGCCGAGTACATAGACTCGAGGGGTGCTTCTGTGCTGTGTGTATTCGGTAGTGCCGAGTTCTGAAAACCGGCAGTGCCGAGTACACACACCCAGTGGCTGTTTCGGTGAAGTTTTTGGATCGAGGATTCTTTCTGTGTTTCCGCTGCATGTTTCTTGTTCCTAGGGTCAGTAGCATCTCAGTTGCTACGTGATCTTGGCAAGATTGTGATACGAAGTCCGGAAGTGATTTTGGGGTGAAAGCCGAATTGATTTGGAGAAGAAAATTTTATCGGCTCCCATTCACTCCCCCCCTCTCTGGTCGCCGTTTCGGTCCTTCAATTGGTATCAGAGCAGGTTACGGGTCTTTGCGACTCTAACCAGTCTAAGATCCAAAGATGGCGTACCAAGATCGGGGTTCCGGGCCTCCGCACTTCGATGGGAAGAACTACCCGAACTGGGTTGCGCGTATGGGCGCTTTCTTGCGAGGCAAAGGAAAGTTGCTGTGGGATGTGACGAAAGATGAAAACTATGTCAATCCCACCAACTTAGATGCCCAGGATGCAAAGGATAGGTTTGAGGCAAACGCTAGAGCTGTTGACTACTTGTTCTGTTCTTTGTCTGCCGAGGAGTTCGAGCGTGTTTTGGGCGAGGACCTAGCTTGCCAGATCTGGCAGAAGCTCAAGGTAGCCCACGGTGGTGATAGCCATGTCAAGGCTAGGCTGTTCTCGATGTACAGGAGAGAGTATGAGAACTTTGCTCATTTGCCAGGAGAGTCTGTTGATGCTTTGTTTCAGCGTTTCACTTCGATTGTCAACAACATGAAAGCCAACATTACCGTGCTCCCATACTCGGATCATGACCGAGCTATCAAGCTCCTGCAAGCACTTGATAGATCCGTGTGGGGTGCCAAGGTTGAGGCGATCATGGAGTCGGCAAACTATGAGACTCTTTCTGTTGACGAGCTTTTCTCGAAATTGAAGTCTTCCGAGGTTGACAGGCAGTTGCTTGCCAAGGCTAAGAGTCCGACTGATCCTCATAGTCTGGCTCTAGTCGGTGGCTCTAGGATATGGACATGCTAACACTCCTAGACACTTTGCTTTGTCTTCTCTTGTGTCCCTTCCAGATGAAGAGTATGAGGTGCTGAGCGAGGAGGATCTCGCGTTGCTCACGAGGAGGTTCGAGAGGATGTACCAGAACCGCAAGGGTTCGAGGCGTGCCGGGAGTACGTGCTACAGATGCGGGAAGATGGGCCACTTCATCGCCGAGTGTCCCGAGGAGATCAAGAACGACTACAACCGCAAGCACCGCCCGCGAGACGACCACAAGCACCGTCCCAAGGACGAGTACCGCGCCAAGAACAAGAACAAGGAAGAGAGAAGATCCAAGAACAAGCACGGTGGACACAAGAAGCACAGATCTCGAGCGATGGTGGCTGATGCGAGCGACATCGACACAAGCTCCACCAACACGTCGTCAAGCTCAAGCAGTGAAGATGAAGACCGCGGCCGCCGCAAGGAGAAGAAGAGCTTGAACCGCAACTTCAACGGCATCTCCTTCGCCGCCGTCGACTACTGCACCATGGCGCACGACTCCGTGAAGGGCAAGGACGACTCCGACTCCGACTCCGAGGATGAGGTATTGACAGATCCCACCTCTTTGCGTCAGGAGATTGCTAGGTTAGAGCAGTTGGTCGATAACCGCGATGATGTGCTTAGGAAGACCAACAAAGAGAAGAGGGAGTTTAGGTCCTTGCTAGGAGAGTCCAAGGATAGAGTGGCTGAGCTTGAGACCTTGCTTTCTGAGACTGGAAAGAAGGCCATGGAGTTTGAGTCTTTGCTTTGCGAGTCTAGGGAGAGAGCAGCTTCGCTTGAGTCTGAGATTGCTGTGTTGAAAGATGCTCCTCTTGTGTCTGATGAGGTAGAATGCTCGTTCTGTGATGTGCATATTGCTGATCTTGTTGTGCTCAAGGAAAAACACATGAACTGCTTGGATGAACTAGAGAGTGCTAGAGTTGAGCTTGCTGAGTTGAAGTCTAGGTCATCTTTGCTAGGTGCTTGTACTTCTTGTCCTGCTTTGCATGCTCAGTTGCTTGAATCACGCACCATGATTAGTTCACTTGAAGCACAACTTAAATCACCCATTGCGAATTCCTGTTCTGCTTGTGATGTTGTTGCTTTAAAGAATGTTGAGCTAGAACAGTGTGTGAATAGATTGGAAGGTGAGAACGATGAGCTGAGACAGTGTTTGGGTTGGTTGTCTGGTCGTGAGCCTCAGCTCAAGATGTTGATTGCGAGTTTCAAGAGAGCTGATGGTTGTGGGCTTGGTTCTGAGAAGGTTGGTGAGAGTAGTGGTGAGAGAGAGAGATCCAGAGAGCTCCACCGCAAACATTCCCACAAACCCACCAAAAACCATCCTCAAGAACACCTTCACACCCAAACCAAACCACCTGCTAAACAAGCTTGACACCACTCCAGATCCTCCCAAGTTTCCACCTAAGTCAGAGAACTTTCAGAGGAGAGTGACCTTTGTGAGGAGTGGGGTTTACCAGCCAGAGAGAGAGGGCACAGCCGAGAGAAACCCCAAAGCCAAAGCCAAAGCCAGTCCGCTTCCATTGTGAGCATTGTGGAAGGGATGGTCACCTTGAGGAGTTTTGTTGGAGGAAGAAGAGGGAGGTGAGGAGAGAGAAGGAGGTGGGGAACAGGGACAGGTACTACTCTTCTCGTAGTGTGCCTGTGTCTCGTTCACCCTGGCCGAGAGGCGACGCTGTTGTGCGTACAGTTCCTGTGGTTGCTAGTCGTGGTGTTCCTGCTGTTCGTGAGTTTGCTAGGCGGCCTCCGTTTCGCGGTCAGTTTGGTTCAGGGAGGTTCGACCGTAGCTTTGAGGCTAGGAGAGAGTCTAGGCCACGTTTTCCCCCGCGTGGTGCTAGAGGTCCGACGATGAGAGACGAGAGGGTGTCACGCGGTAGAGTTGATTTTGCTAACCCTTCTTTTGAGCAGATGGCCCGACACTGGTTTGACTCGTTCTGTGCTAACCCCAGTGTCGAGTCATTTGCTCATTCTCGTTCTCGGTTCTGATTGTGCAGGTGGGAGGCTTGGAGAACTTTTGGTTGATGGATTCTGGCTGCTCGAGACACATGACAGGTAATGGTAAGTGGTTCTCCAGTCTCACCCCGGTGGTGTCCTAGGCAGTACATCACTTTCGGGGATAAGGGTAGAGGTAGAGTTTTGTCAGAGGGTGCTATTCAGGTGAGCGACACTTTCATGTTGAAGCGGGTTGCACTTGTCAAGAATCTTGGTTTCAATTTGCTCTCAGTTTCTCAGCTTCTTGATGAGGGTTATGAGGTTCGCTTTAAGCGTGGTGATTCGAAAATTCTTGATTCTCGAGGTGACCTTGTGTGTATGATCATTCCTGAGGGACAGATTTTTCGTGCTGATTTTTCTCGATCTTTTGGTCCTTCACGTTGTTTGATCGCTGGTACTTCTTCTGAGCTTTGGAAGTGGCATAGGAGATTGGGTCATGTGAGCTTTGATTTACTCACACGCTTGAGTGCTCTTGACCTTATCCGAGGATTGCCCAAGCTCAAGTTCGAGAAAGATTTGGTTTGTGCACCGTGTAGGCATGGAAAAATGGTTGCTGCTTCTCACCCACCTTTGACAGATGTTATGACTGAGCGTCCAGGGGAGCTTTTGCACATGGATTTGGTTGGCCCCGCTCGAGTTCGTTCAGTTGGTGGGAAGTGGTATGTTCTTGTGGTTGTTGATGACTTTTCTCGGTATGCGTGGGTGTTCTTTCTGGCGTCGAAGGATGAGACTTTTGATTTTGTTCGAGATCTGATTTTGAGGTTGAAAAACGAGAGTAATGGTGGTGCCATGAGAGCTATTCGTAGCGACAATGGTACGGAATTTAAGAACACTCGTTTTGATGCCTTCTGTCGTGATCTTGGTCTCGAACATCAATACTCTTCGCCATATGTTGCTTGTCAGAATGGTGTTGTTGAGAGAAAGAACAGAACACTTTGTGAGATGGCTAGGACGATGCTAGATGAGCATAGGACTCCTAGGAAGTATTGGGCAGAAGCGGTGAACACAGCTTGCTATGTGTCGAATCGGATTTTCCTTCGTGCTTTCAAGAAGAAAACTTGCTATGAGCTTTTCCATGGTCGTTCCCCCCGTGTGAGTCACTTTCGGGTTTTTGGTTGCAAGTGTTTCATCTTGAAGAAAGGAAATTTGGACAAGTTTGAGTCTCGTTCGATGGATGGAATTTTTCTTGGTTATGCTAATCATTCTCGAGCATATCGTGTGCTCAATCTTGAAACTAACCAAATCATGGAGACTTGCGAAGTCACCTTCGACGAGACCATTCCGTGTAGCTCTTCTGCTTTTGAGTGTGCAGGTGATGATGACTTGGGACAGCCCATCTTTGAGGAAGAACAGCCTGATGATGAAGATGATGAGGAATTTCAGGCACCGTGTGGAGATCGTGTACCTTCTACTTCCACTACTACCACGACGTTCGACGACGGCCCCTCTGCTACACCTTCGTCGAGTCGCGCACCAGATCGAGTTCAAGTGGAAGCTGATGTTGAGGGGGAGGCAA
The DNA here is from genome assembly GCA_015476505.1 of Urochloa ruziziensis. Classification (NCBI taxonomy): domain Eukaryota; kingdom Viridiplantae; phylum Streptophyta; class Magnoliopsida; order Poales; family Poaceae; genus Urochloa; species Urochloa ruziziensis. The sequence goes on from CM027119.1 coordinate 25,137,235, forward strand.
TCTCGAGGCGAGAAGCTCCCCGGCTGGTACAGAGGGATCATCCACCTTCGAAGATCATCGGGAACATGGATGAACGCACTACACGGTCGAGGTCACAGAACATCTCTCATTATGCTCATTCTGCTTTTGTCGCGTCTTTTGAGCCCAAAAATGTTGGACACGCTTTATCTGATTCCGATTGGGTCAATGCCATGCATGAAGAGCTTGAAAACTTTGAGAGAAATCAGGTGTGGAAGTTAGTAGAACCACCTCCAAATTGCCATCCCATAGGAACCAAGTGGGTGTTCAAGAACAAGAGGGATGAGAGTGGTGAGATTGTGAGAAACAAAGCGAGGTTGGTTGCTCAGGGGTTTTCGCAGCAGGAGGGGATAGATTATGAGGAGACATTTGCTCCTGTTGCCCGTTTGGAGGCAATTCGGATCCTTCTAGCATTTGCAGTTGCTAAAGGGTTCAAATTGTACCAAATGGATGTGAAGAGTGCCTTCTTGAATGGGGTGATCGAGGAAGAAGTGTATGTGAGGCAGCCCCCGGGTTTTGAGAGTGAGAGATACCCACACCGAGTGTACAAACTCCACCGAGCTTTATATGGCCTAAAGCAAGCACCCAGAGCGTGGTATGGTAGATTGAGAGGGTTCTTGCTTAGCAAGGGGTTTGTGATGGGGAAAGGTTGATAAGACGCTCTTCTTGCTGAGAAATGGCAAAGATCTTTTAATCGTTCAGATTTACGTGGATGATATCATTTTTGGTGGCTCTTCTCATGATCTTGTTGCCAAGTTTGCAGACGATATGAGCAGGGAATTTGAGATGTCGATGATGGGAGAGTTGCAGTTCTTTCTCGGGCTGCAGATCAAGCAAACCAAGGATGGGACATTTGTGCACCAAAGCAAGTACACCAAGGACATTCTCAAGAAATTCGACATGAGCGATTCCAAGCCGATGACTACGCCGATGAGTACGACTACAGCTTTGGATGCGGATGAGGACGGAGAACCAGTGGACCAGAAGGAGTACCGGAGCATGATCGGCTCCCTCCTCTACTTGACGGCGACGAGGCCGGACATACAGTTCAGCGTGTGTCTGTGCGCTCGTTTTCAGGCTTCACCGAGGACTTCACATCGTCAGGCCGTCAAGAGGATTTTCAGGTATCTCAAGTTTACTCCTGAGCTGGGTCTTTGGTATTCTGCCGATTCCACTCTTGCACTTCATGGTTTTTCTGATGCGGATTTTGCTGGATGTCGTGTTGATCGCAAGTCTACTTCTGGTCAGTGTCAGTTTCTTGGATCGTCTCTTGTGTCTTGGTCTTCTCGCAAGCAGTCTAGCGTAGCCCAATCCACCACTGAAGCCGAGTATGTTGCTGCTGCTAGCTGTTGTTCTCAGTTGCTTTGGATCACATACACCTTGAGAGACTTTGGCTTAGACATGTCCCATGTTCCACTTCTTTGTGATAGCACCAGTGCCATAAGCGTAGCCAAAAATCCCGTGCTTCATTCCAAAACCAAACACATAGAAGTGAGGTACCACTTTCTGAGAGATCATGTGGAGAAAGGAGATATTGAGCTTGCCCACGTTTCTACCCAAAACCAGCTTGCAGACATTTTCACTAAGCCACTTGACCAAGTCACCTTCACCCGCTTGCGAGGGGAACTTGGTGTGTGTGCGGTTTTCTGAGCTGAGTTTTTGGAGGCTTCTCTTGTAGCATATGTATATTTGTGTACCATCTTTGTATCTTGATGTATATTTTTTCTTGCTTTTGTATCTTGATTTCATCTTTTGTATCATATCTTAGGATGAGCTTCTCCTATATGCAGTGATTGGTACAACTTGCTACATTTTAGAGTTTAGGCAGGCTGGCTAGGGATTGATTGGATGGATGGCTATGCTCTTGATGGTCTTGATATATATTCTGTTGAGATAGCTTCTTTTCGAATTAAAATGACAAACTGAACTTAATTCCTACACCCATGAGTAAATGCCTTTGCATGTCTTGTTTGAGCCGAAATGGCTATATCTTGCTTAAGATCATGTTAGGGTGTGATATTCTTTTCAATTGGGTCAAAGACCTTTGTCATTGTAAATGTTTAGCCCATGCTTTATCTTGTGGAGGAGCATAAGCTTCTTTCTGTCGCAAAGACATTTCATGTACCATGCTTAATTTGAAAAACTTGAAAAATATGATGTCTATGCATGAAAGAAGAAAGTTGAGAAAAAGATATATTTGCAGAAAATTATGCTCATGCTTCTATGCTTTCACCATTGCACACACTTGCACACATGGGTGCTAAGCGGTTGCATGTTGTTTGCCGGAGAAGTCTCCCATGAGAAGTAAACACATGGCTCCGTGCTTTGACATGACATGAGGTAGAACTTGGGCGTTTATGATGATCTTTTGTCAAGAATGTTTGTCCTTTCATGATTGTGGTGAGATGTAGTTCACTTTTGCTTAAACAATCCATGGTTAGGACTTTGCTCATGTGGTGACTTTTTTTTTTGATAAAAATCCACAATTGGCTCATGGCTTTGTCAATTGGATATATGTCTTCACCTTCTTGATGGCAATGCCCGTATGACATGATGAACTAGCTTGTATGCCTCTTCTCTAACTTGTAGCATTTTGTATTGCTCATTGTATATTTGAGAAGCTTGTAGTTGCATTTTTGCATTTTTGCTGTGCTGCCTGTACATACTCGGCAATGCCGACTGGAGCAACTCGGCAGTGCCGGTTCTTGTGCTTATAGTTGCATTTTTGCAGTTTCGTTGTGCTGGTTGTGTATACTCGGCAGTGCCGGTTTTCACAACTCGGCAGTGCCGAGTACACGCAACTCAGCGTCGATTTTTGCACTTTTGGTCTTTTCTGACCTTGATTCATGCATTGTCAACAAGGGGGAGAATATCTTGAGCATTTCTAAAAGAAGAGGGAAAATTTTCTGGAAAGATTTTGAAAGTTTGTGCAAGATTGCATTTTCTAAAAGAGAGGCACATGTGAGTCATTTTTGAGTGTTTTTAGCACGCACAAGTTTACTTGTTCAGGGGGAGTTGCATCAATGCAGGGGGAGTGCTTTGAGTATTCTGAGAAGTGATTTGGAGATTCGTGACTTGTTTTGTGTTTTTGCTCTTTTGCCGATGGTGTTGAGCCCTTTCGCTTCTTCTTGAAGGGTCGGCGTTTCTGGAGCTTTCTCTTGCTAAGTGACTTTTGATTTGGCTTGTTCTTGCTTTTAGTCACTTGCTTGAGTCTTGTTTTCGATTTCTTTTACATTTTCTTTATATCATTGGTTACTATGTGTGTGTTGTCAATGCACTCATCAAGGGGGAGATTGAGGACCCGGTGTGTCCGAGGACCGGTGGATGGTCGCTTCCTGGTGTGATGAGTGATTGACAACGTGGTGTGGATTGACGTTTCCCTTGGCTCAAGTATTGCAGGTGTAGAATGCGGCTTGGTTGCATTGGTGCAGGTGAAGAACAGGCGCGAAAGGTCTTAGCCATGGCGGCCTCCGAGGAGCGGAGAGACAAGTAGGCTTGGTTCGAGGGACCCGGTGGCCGGTGGATCAAGTGCGGTTCACATGCTGGCAAGAACGAGCAAGGGGACGTGGTTCCGGTGCGAGGTAGCGGCTCACAACCGAAGCTCGTACGCGGACGTGAAGCCGGCGCAAGGTGGCGGCTAACAACCGAAGTTTGCGCGCGGGGTTTGGTGATTTGGCCACAAAATCATCGGTGGACGGTTTCCCTTGGTTTGGGCCTCAAAACCAAGGACCGAGGACTCGACGTGGCGAAGATGGGCCGTTGGGCTGCTGGGCTGTATGTACCCGGCAGTGCCGAGTTGAACAACTCGGCAGTGCCGAGTACATGCACCCGACTGGGCTGGCCCAAGAACGGCGTCGAGGAGCTTCGATCCGGAGGACACGCGGCGTGACTGCAAGGCTTGCGTCGGAGGGAAGCTAGCTTGCAGTGGAAGGTGCCCGAGCCGGAAAATATCTGAGATCAAATGTCAAATTTGCCCCTGAGGGGTATGTATCACTTAGGGGTAGTTTAGTCTTTAGGACACCACCACTTGGACTACTAATAGGCCCCTTCAGGGCTGGTGGCTGTTATCTCTTTAGTTATCTTTTATTTGGCTTGTTTAGTTTTCCTCTTCCTTTCATCCCCTCCACCTAGAACTACTTCGAATCATTCCTAGTTTGTATAGGTGAATTCATGGTTATGTGATTGAGATTGTGCAGTTCATCTTTGTGCCATGATTTGATTTCCCGAGCTCCTTTTCCTTTTCTATTTTCGTGGGTATTTTTGGAGCTATTTTTGGGGGATTTTCGTTCTTCTCAATCTAGGGCGTTTTCTCTCGGATTTCTTTGGGGGATTCACGTATGAGTGCCTTGTGCCTCTTTTGCTGGTGATCCTTTGCCCCCAAGCGCCGAGAATCGCTTCAGATTTGAGATTTTCGGGATGAACTTGATGTCATGGTGTTCATCACGAGATCTGAGTTTTCGGGAGTTGTACTGAGCTAGAGGCCGAGATCTTTTGGGAAAACACTCCACTGGAGGTCTAGATCATCTGACCAAAATCTCGCCTCAAGAGCTCAAGCCGTTTGGGAGATCCATCCTCGAGTTGACTTTGGGGCTGTGCTGTTTGCGTGTACCCGGCACTGCCGAGTTGTGAAAACCGGCACTGCCGAGTACATAGACTCGAGGGGTGCTTCTGTGCTGTGTGTATTCGGTAGTGCCGAGTTCTGAAAACCGGCAGTGCCGAGTACACACACCCAGTGGCTGTTTCGGTGAAGTTTTTGGATCGAGGATTCTTTCTGTGTTTCCGCTGCATGTTTCTTGTTCCTAGGGTCAGTAGCATCTCAGTTGCTACGTGATCTTGGCAAGATTGTGATACGAAGTCCGGAAGTGATTTTGGGGTGAAAGCCGAATTGATTTGGAGAAGAAAATTTTATCGGCTCCCATTCACTCCCCCCCTCTCTGGTCGCCGTTTCGGTCCTTCAAACTTAACCAACATCGCCGTCACTCTTCGACCTTAGCAACTTTTCATAAACAGACGGGGCATCTACATGACCAAAAATCCCCGTCCGTCACCCGTATGATTCCAACATAAGTAAAGCTGTTGATTCCTATATCTCGCGAGTGACATGAAATCACTCGACTTTTACCGTGTCCTTAAAGCATGGCAAATATCGACCTATCATACTAGTATTGCAAAGCATAGGTACCTAGGATCATGCAACTAGGGTTTCAATTCAACTCCTGAAACGTAAATGCATAAGCAAAACTTAACAAACATAGTTGCAAGATTTCGAAACATAGGACATGCTCTGGGGCTTGCCTTCGGGCACAGTGTTAGCTTGGGAGTCCTCGGCAGCAACGTTCGGGTCTTGCTCGACCTGGACGGCGTTCACCTCGCCTTCAGCTTGGCCTTCTCCTTCAGCGGGGACCAGTTCGTAGTCTCCGTCAACGAGGGCTTGTTCTACACGAATGCATATGCAAATAAGAACATGATCTTATGTCGAGTTATCACAGTTGCATGATGATGGACTCGGGGTGTATTTAGTGACACATTCACCTGGACAATTTTGTCTGATCTTCCCTTTCTTTAACAAAGGTTGTAATTACTCATTAAAGTATTTGGGGTTTGTTGATGGTGATTGTGTACACATATATTATTTAACTTTGTTTTCATCATAAAACAACAAGGGTGTGTGTGAGATGTGTTTAGTTTATTTAACAATTTAAAGAATTGACTTATTCTTATTTAGCCCCTTTTAAGTAATGAAACTTCCATAATTTATTCTGGCAGTTTGGTTCATGATTATAATGTGAGAAAAATTCAGCATGCTCTTTGTGGTTTACTTGATTTACTGACCAAAAATTAGGCCAAGATCATGCATACATCTATCACAACAAAATAAACAAGAACAACATACTAACATCAAGAATAAATCCTAATAAATCACACTATCATCAAAAGGTCCTTAGAAGTTTACCAGAGCCTATCCTAGCCGAAACAAGGTGACGTGCCAAAGGGTAGCTCCAAAAGATCATAGGATCTTGCTGTTTTAATTACCCAATATTAAACTGTTATGATTTAAAGGAGCAAGCTAAATAGATTAAACTGAGCTCAAACATCTACCATAGATACAACATGATGTAAACAAATTACTGCAAAAATTTGGGACTTAATTACTGAACAGATTAATTACTAAAATTCATAGACCCAGATGTGTGCTGACAGCTTATATAAATCATAACACAAAATTATTGTGCAACTATGTGCCAACTTTTTACAGGAGCCTAGATATTTCACCAGCTACAACATATCCAAAAACTAGCACGAACAAGGCAATAGATTTCAAACTGTGCACAAATTTAAGTTTGAATAAATTTGAACTTAATTTAACATCTACATAGAAAACACCTATACATGCTTTCTAGGAAAGGTAGAACACAGTACCAGGAGTACAACAAAATTGGGTTTGCATTTTTCTGATTTTTCTACTATTTTTAACCGATTTGTAAAGTTTCAGGATTTGAATCCTAGATCTGAACAATCTATTTACAGATTAGCCCTGGAAACTTGCGCTAAGACCCCTGGAAAGATTTGTGGCTTTGCAATGTGGTCCCTGGACCATGGCCGGCGGCGGGTTGGCCGGATTCCGGCGAAGTAGGGCCACAGGGCTCAACGAGATCATGCTAGAAGGGCTCACCGCCTCACCTCGAGTGGATTCCGTGCAGGCTGGGCGGCCGGAGGTGGCGTGGCGGCGGTGGACGGCGGAGCTTGGCAGCGACGGCTCTGTCTTCCCCAACGCCGGCAGTGGCGCTGGCGGGGAAGCTCGGCTGAAGCCTGGAGAAGCTCGAGCGGGGTGAGGTGAGGGTGAGGGAGCGTGCGGGAGGCAGTGGCACGGCATGGAGCGGCAAGGTCGCCGGCGAGGCAGCCTGGCGGCGAGATCGGGTGCGGGAGGAGGGGTTCGGAGCGGCGAAGCGGCCACGCGGAGGCTCGGGCGGCGCATGGCTTGGCAGCCACGGCGGACAGGGCACGCCGGTCGGCGGCCTGTCGCGGCGGGGCGGCGCTGGGCGGAGCGGGTCGGTGGCCGGTTGGGAAGGCTCCGGCACGGGTTGGCGAGCGGCTGGGGTCCATGGCGATCCTGTCGCCAGTCTTGGTCGGGGCAGCGGCGCAGCGGGTCGCCGGCGGATCGATGGAGGCCATTTGGCCCGCGGGGACAGAGCGGCGCTGTCGGGGCGGTCAGCGGGGACAAAGCGCGGCGCAGTTAATGCGCGGGCACGGCCTCGACATCCGTGTCAGAGACCGGCTGCCGCGTGGCGGCGCGGTCGGGCGCTGGAACGCGCGGCGCCGGAGAGCGCCGGCATTTCGTTGAACACATGCCGGACGTCCATTCAACCCAAATTTCTCTGAAATTTTGAACTGGAGTTCAAAATCTCCAAAAAGCAAAGTTGTGTCCCATGTTACCAGCTACAACTTTTGCAAAGGTTGACCTATGAAAAAGTGTATGGATTCGAGGGAAAACTGAGGAGAAGAACCGGTGAACTTCGGTGTCGGCCGGCGGTGAACCTTTGAGTTTGGCTGACTTCGACTGGATTTTTGGGGCTGAAGCACTCAAAAACTCTCTAGGGCCATATTGACAAAGTTGTGTCCCATAAAAAGATGAACAATTTTCATATTGGCATATTTTTGAGTTCTTAAATGAAAATTTGAATTCAATTCATGCCAGCCAGCAAAGGTCCAAAGTTCACCGAGATTCAAAGGGTTTTGGGTGGACTTTTCTTAAGTGAAAATTTAGGTGGGGCCAAGGTACACTTAATTAACCTAAGACAAGTTGTTTAGCAGGTGATTAAGTTAACTAAACACCTAGATTGTCACACCAGCTAGTCGTGAGTTTGCTAGGCGGCCTCCGGTTCGTGGTCAGTTTGGTTCAGGGAGGTTTGACCGTAGCTTTGAGGCTAGGAGAGAGTCTAGGCCACGTTTTCCCCCGCGTGGTGCTAGAGGTCCGATGGTGAGAGACGAGAGGGTTCCACGTAGTGACGTTGATTTTGCTAACCCCTCTTTTGAGCAGATGGCCTGACACTAGTTTAACTCCTTCTGTGCTAACCCCAGTGTTGAGTCACTCGCTCGTTCTCGTTCTCGCTTTTGATTGTGCAGGTGGGAGGTATGGAGAACATGAGCTTGGTGACTCTTGGTCTTTTTGCCTGATCATGGTTTGATTGTTCTCCACACCTTTTTGGATGGCCTCGATGTGGCCTTTGTACACTTTGTATTGTGAGTATATCTTTTGTACACTCTTGTACTCACTTGTGTATCTTTAGCTTTTGGATTGCATGAGTTTGTGGGTTTGCTGTGTTGGCACTTTGGTTGTGCATTTTATGGGGAGTTTGATGTTTGAACCTGAACCTTGGATTTGCATTTTGGTTGCACATTCCAGGGGGAGCTTTATGGTTATGCTTTGATCATGCTTGTGCATTGAGTTTGAGCTTGCCCATGTTTCTACCCAAAACCAGCTTGCAGACATTTTCACCAAATCACTTGACCAAGCTACTTTCACCTGCTTGCGAGGGGAACTTGGTGTGTGTGCGCTTTTCTGAGCTGAGTTTTGGAGGCTTCTCTTGTAGCATATGTATATTATTGTACCATCTTTGTATCTTGATGTACCCTTTTTGCTTTTGTATCTTGATGTATAGTTTTCTTTCTTGCATCTTGTGATATATCATGCTGCATTTGTATCGTATTTTAGGATGAGCTTCTCCTATATGCAGTGATTGCTACAACTTGCCACATTTTAGAGCTTAGGCAGGCTGGCTAGGGATTGTTTGTATGGATGGCTATGCTCTTGATGGTTTTGATATATATCCTTTTGAGATAGTCTCCTTTTGAATTAAAATGACAAACTGAACTTAAACTCTTTTCACCCATGAGTAAATGCCTTTGCATGTCTTGTTTGAGCCGAAATGGCTATATCTTGCTTAAGATCATGCTAGGATATGATATTCTTTTCAAATGGCTATATCTTGCTTAAGATCATGCTAGATCATGCCTTTGTCTTGTTTGAGCCCATGCTTTATCTTGTGGAGGAGCATAAGCTTCTTTTTGTCGCAAAGACATTTCATGTACCATGCTTAATATGAAAAACTTGAAAAATGAGATGTCTATGCATGAAAGAAGAAAGATGAGAAAAAGATACATTTTGAGAAATATTTATGCTCATGTCTCTATGCTTTCACCATTGCACAGACTTGCACACATGGGTGCTAAGCGGTTGCATGTTGTTTGCCGGAGAAGTCTCCCTTGAGAAGTGAACACATGGCTCTGTGCTTTGACATGACATGAGATAGAATTTGGGCGTTTGTAATGATCTTAGTCAAGAATGCTTGTCCTTTCATAATCTTGGTGAGATGAAGTTCATTTGTGCTTGAATGATCCATGTTTAGGACTTTGCCCATGTTGTGACATTTTTGATAAATTTGAACAACTTGATCATGGCTTTGTCAATTGGCTATATGTCTTTACCTTCTTGATGGCAATGCCCATGTGACATGATGAACTATCTAGTTTGCCTCTTCTCTAACTTGTAGCACTTTGTATTGCTCATTGTATTTTTGAGAAGCTTGTAGTTGCATCTTGTACTTTTTTGCCTTGATTTGTGCATTGTCAACAAGGGGGAGAATTTCTGGAGCATTTGGAAAGGGGAAGAATTTCTGGATAATTTCTGAAAAAGATTTTGAAAGTTTTGTGAGAGTTTGAGCATTTTCGAGTGTTTTTTGCATGCACAATTCACTTGTTCAGGGGGAGTTGCATCTTTGCAGGGGGGGTGCTTTGAGTGGTCTGAAAAGTGAATTGGCTTATGTTTTGTGATTTGCTCTTTTGCCGATGGTGTTGAGCCCTTTTCGCTTCCTATGGAAGGGTCGGCATTTTCTGAGTTTTCTCTTGTGAGTGACTTTGATTTGGCTTGTTCTTGCTTTTGGTCACTTGCTTGAGCGATTGTTTTCGATTTCTTTTCCTTTTATTTTATTATCATTGGTTACTATGTGTGTGTTGTCAATGCACTCATAAAGGGGGAGATTGAGGACCCGGTGTGTCCGAGGACCGGTGGATGGTCGCTTCCTGGTGTGATGAGTGATTGACAATGTGGTGTGGACTGACGTTTCCATTGGCTCAAGTATTGTAGGTGTAGAATGCGGCTTGATTGCATTGGTGCAGGTGAAGAACAGGCGTGAAAGGTCTTAGCCATGGCAGCCTCCAAGGAGCGGAGAGACAAGTAGGCTTAGTTCGAGGGACCCGGTGGCCAGATGGATCAAGTGCGGTTCACATGGTGGCAAGAACGAGCGAGGGGACGTGGTTCCGGTGCGAGGTAGCGGCTAACAACCGAAGCTTGTACACGGGGTTTGGTGATTTGGCCACAAAATCATCAGGAGGACGGTTTCTTGGTTTGGGCCTCAAAACCAAGTCTGAGGACTTGGCGTGGCGGTAATGGCCCATCAGGAGGAGTCGTGCGCGTCAAGGAGCCTGGACCGGAGGACACGCTGCGTGGTCACATGGTTTGCGTCGGAGGGAAGCAAGCTGGCGGTGGAAGGTGTCCCTGCCGGAAAAAGGTTCGCAGAAATGTCAAATTTGCCCCTAAGGGGTATTGTGTTGGATGCTTCATGTGAGGGCATTCTGGACATTTGCAGGGCGCCTATATATATGAGGAGTGGCTATTGTGGGCAGCCATCCCTAGGAGAGGATAGGTGGTAGACATCTCATTTGTTTGTGAGAGGGTCTTTTCTAGGGTTTGAGAGGGGGAGAGAGGAGGGATCTTTGATTTGATCTTTTTGCCATTCTAGCTTTGTTTGTGCTAGCAAGTGGCTTGTAACCGCACATGGTGAAGTAATCCAAAGTTCAATTTCGTTCCATGATTTGAATCCACAAGCTCCTTTTCTTTTTCCTATTTTCGGAGCTATTTTTGAGGGATTTGCGTTCTTCACTTCCTTGGGCGTTTTCTCTCGGATTTCTTTGGGGGATTCATGTATGAGTGCCTTGTGCCTCTTTTGCTGGTGATCTCTTGCCCCCAAACGCCGGGAATCGCTTTGGATTTGATGTTTTTGGGATGAACTCGAGTTATTGGTGTTCTTCACGAGATCTGTGATTCCAGGAGTTCTAGGAGGTTTGAGGCCAAGATCTTTGGGGCATGGCCTCTCCTTGAGGTGTATATCATCTACCCAAAATATTGTCTCAAGACTCCAAGTCGTTTGGGAGATCCATTCTTGAGTTGACCTTTTCGCTGCGTCGATCAATTGATACGATCGGTTTTCCTTGGCTTGGTCGGATCAATCGACCGCTAGGACTTCGTAGCCTTGCAATCTCGAGTTGACAGTTTTCTCTATGTCGATCTATCGATCCGATCGGTTCTTCCTGGCTCGGTCGGATCAATCCACCTCTAGCCTTCGCAGCCTTGCAAACTCTCTGGTAGAAGGTCGATATTTCGATTGAATGCTCCGATCGACTCTCGGTCGGATCATCCGATAGCGTTGAGGGAAAGGTTAGGTCAGTGACTCGACTGTTGACCTATCGATCCGACTGGAGGCACTTGTACTGGTCGTATCAATCGACCGGTGGTTTTAACTCAACAACGGTCGGAGCATAGGCGATCAATCCGACCGATGCTTTTCATGTGCGGTCGGATCAATCGACCCATGTATTTTTCGCTGATTCGATCTGTTGTTTTCTCACGGTAGCGGTCGGAGCATAGGCAATCAATCCGACCGATCCTTTTCATGTCCGCTCGGATCAAACGACCCATGCAATTTTTGTTGAACTCTTCCTGTTAAGGCCGTGTCTTGCGCTCAATTTGTTCGATTCTTTTTCCGCTGCTTTGATCTAGTTCCTAGGGTCAGTAGCTTCTTAGTAGCTACATGATCTTGGCTAGATCGTTTGGTTGTCTTGGAGTTGATTTGGGAAAAGCCAGATTTGGGAAAGAAATTTTATCGGCTCCCATTCACTCCCACCCTCTCTGGTCGCCTAATCGGTCCTTCACTCGTCCGCGTGGAGCTCCGTGCGGTGCCAATGGAAGCCGGCCCGAGATCTAAAATCTCTCGTGAACAGTGGCCGAAATTGGAAGGAGGTGGGGGGAGGTTTGAAAGGACCAACACTAGGCCTAGAGGAGAGTGAATAGGCCAATCTAAATTTTTTCCTGAAAATTCTCACAAAGGCTGTCAGGACCGGATGATCCGGTTGGTATTGGAGCGGATCTTCTGGTGTCCGGAAGATCAGGTGCAATACCGGATGATCCGGTTAGGATGAAAAACTTGTACGAGATTCAAACTTTACTTATATTTTGATGATTACCTTTTAATACAAAGATGTCAATAGATGTATAGAAGCCTGCAAATATGATCTACACAAGCACAACACTACTACAAAGTAGATCGGGTCAAATCAAACTTAAGAACAATAAAAACAACAATAGCAAGAGGAGACACAAGATTTGTTCTCGAAGTTCACTCCACTAAGGAGCTACGTCTCCGTTGAGAAGCTCACAAAGAGCCGGCCTGTCACTAGCCCTTTTCTCCCTCAATCAACCACAAAGGAAGATTGAGTCACTTACTATTGCTCTCACAAAGAGAGGGAGAAATACAAACTTCCGGAGGCTCAACCACAAGAGGATGGAAGCTCACCGGCACCTCTAACCGTCTAGGAGCAAAGCTCCAAGGGTAACAAACGCGAATCGATGAATCAAAGGATTCTTCAAGTCTTCTTGAGATGAACAATTGCAAGCTCACAAAGGTACTCAGGAACTCAACCCCAAGTCACACTCACACCCTGTCGGTGCCGGAACCGCGCGGGGGTCCAAACACCTGCAGAAAAGTGCGCTGTGTCCCGTCTCTCGATGGTTGATGCAAGGGCAATACGGCGACACGAGGTTTATCCTGGTTCCGATCTTCCGATCGTACGTCCAGCAGGGTGTGCTTGCGCACTTGTATTGCCTCGCACCGGGGGTGCTCGTAGTAGGGGGCTACAAGCTTGGCGGGAGAGGAGGATGAGACTCCAAGTCCCTTAGAACAAGTGAGAGTTGTGTTCTTTGGTGAACTAAGTGGTGAGTGTGTGAATGAGTGTCTCTGCTGGTCCCCCGTTCTATGGGGCTGCCTCCTCCTTTTATAGTTCAAAGAGGGGCGGTTACAAATAGTAAAAGTACAGTACTTAGTACAGTGACGGCGTACGACGGGGCGTGACTGCGGGCGTGACCTTTGTCTGGGCTCGTGTTGTCGGATTAGGCGACTCCCCGGCGTATGGCGTTCTGGCGCAAGACGCGACGTTCCCTGTACATGACGTGCGCTCCTTGTGCTCCTGATTTTATGGGCTGGCGTGGGTCGTCATCATCAAGTACATCAGGCCACGGGCTCGTTCGAGGGCTCCCCCTGTTCGTTCGAGGGGTCCCCGTACCGGAGTTGGTGGAACAGGGGAGCGTGACAGTACAGGGCTGTCACATCCCCCGGGCTCGTGACGCCACACGGGTTCATCACGCCGTACAGCGTAGAGGATGACCGCATGGAGTCAGGGATGACCGCACGGTGTCGGAAGTGACCGCACGGCGTCAGGGATGACCGCACGGTGTCGGAAGTGACCGCACGGCGTCAGGGGTTGGCGGAGATGACCGGGGATGGGCTGATGATTCGCTGCTTGACTTCCTCGCCCCAGGCCGTGCGGAGCCATTTAATGCTCTTGTCCATGGGTAGGTGAGCCGTCAGTGGGCCCTCGAGCGAGGGGTCTCGAGCGAGGCGGAGTTGGGCATCGAGAGCGGCCTCCGGGCCTCGAGCGAGGCGGAGTTCCGCCTCGCTCGAGGGGTGCAGGACACCCTCGAGCTCGACAGTGGATCAAGACTTCCCCACTTGTTTTTCGCCGGGTTAATTGGTTCCAACGGTTTAGTTGGTGATTACCGTTGTCTTAGGGCCTCTCCCAGGATTGGCACCGACAGTAGCCCCCGAGCCCATGCAGTGATGGGTGTCAGACCTGCATGGGTTAGAGTTCTTACTGAAGTTTTGGGTGCTTCGAGGTCCCTTCGCAGAACTTTTCGTGGGGGCGCGCTAGCGCACCCGCGGGTGTAGCCCCCGAGGCCTTGGAGGAGTGAATTGCATCGTCCAAGGTCTTATTCTCGCCCTTAGACTCCAGGTTGTCTTGTTTCGAGCCATCATGGGTCGTCTCTTATGGACCGAACCCTGACTCGGCCAATTTCGCGAGGCCTTTGACCATGAGTTTCGACCCTCGTCGCCCCGTCACGGGAGGAGGGGGGACACAGTTCCATGCTACCCATGAGCGGGCCGCGAGTCATGGACGTGTCGGTGAGCTGTTAGCGGGTGGTTCAAGTGGACGTCCGTGCCCTGTTCGTTTAGGGTCGGCTCGCGGTCCGGAGACACGTCTCATACAGAACAAGCTTACAAAGGCACACCAGGCAAGGCTCGGTCCCATTCGTTAGGACCGAGGGCTCGATGCGCTCCCTCGTTGGGATCCTTCAACTGGCCTCCTTTGTTTAGCCTTGAACGCGGATCAGGACATCCTCGAGACCTTGAGGCCTTTGTTCGAGGTTGAGCGTGTTCGTGCATGCCCCGTTCGCCCCTGACTCTGTTTAATCTGGAGAGCCTGTCGAAACTCTCGACGAGAGCCAGGCTTCGACCCCCTGATCAGTAAAGCTCGAGCGACATATGCCTTACCTGTGCTGGTGCGGAGCGAGGGAATATTCGCTGGCGGTTTGGCTGGGGCGGGGTCCGAGGCGTCCGGTCAGGCAGTCATGGCCAACGTGGCGCGGCCAGTTCGCAGTGGCGCGCCTTTTCAGGCGAGAGCGGTGCTGGCGGGGCGGTTGGATTAGACGTGCTACAAGACTCCGCGACGCCTCGGGCGGCCACAGTCATAATTGTGCTTTTAAGTTGGCCCACCACGTTTGCGGGGTCCACTTGTCAGCGACAGGGTTGAGTGCGGAGTTAACGCGTGCCCGCAGCCGCGTTTTACCCGCGGCCCGGTAAAATTTCGTCGATAAATACGGGGAGAGGAGGGGTCAGTTTCCCTTACCTTAGCTCAAACCTTTGTTCCCTCCGTCTCTTCGTTCCCCTCATCTCTTCGCGCTTGCTAGCTCTCGAGAGCTTAGATCCAATCCGTCTCCACCCCCCTTTCTCAGCCATGGTGACCTTGAGGGAAGCTGCCCCATGGAGCCCGTCCACCGCCGACAAAAACTACCTGGAGTCGCTCGCTGCGAGAGGCCTGCTCCCCAAGATCACTTCCGCTGACCAGCCGGAGTGGATGGCGCCGCCATCCTCGCACAGGGTGCCGGCTCCACCCCAGGGCTACATCGTGAGCCTGGCTCGCCTGCACGAGCGCGGGTTTGGATCTCCTCCCGGGGATTTCATCCGCGCTTTGTGCACGTACTATGGGGTGGAGCTCCACAACTTCGCCCCGAACGCCATCTCCCAGGCGGCGGTGTTCGTCGCGGTATGCGAGGGATACCTGGGGGTTCCGGTGCACTGGGAGTTGTGGATTCACCTGTTCCGGGCCGAGCTCCACACCGTCGCCACTGGGGCCACTGGGGTGCGGAGGCTCGTCCGCGCCGGCAGCGTCATGTTCCAGCTGCGGGAAGGGAGAAAAGATCTCTACATCCCCACCACCATGACGTCCAACAACGCGGACTGGGACAAGGGGTGGTTCTACCTGCGCAACGACGGTAACCTTCTCCCCCCCTACACCGACAAGATCGTGGCGGAGAAGCCGCCCGCATGGAACTGGGGGGTCTCCCCCAAAGCTCGTCAAGACAAGCTGGGGATCTTCACCACAGCGCTTCGATCCCTGGCGAAGAAGGGATTGAACGCCGCCGCCGTCATCGCCAACTTTCAGCTGCGGCGGGTGGTTCCTCTCATGCAGAGGAGCCTGCCCCTCTACCAGCTGACGTCGAGGGCCCCTTTCGAGGGCTCGAGGATGGCCCAGGAGCCGCTCTCGGCTGCGGAGGCGGCCCAGCGGGCGCGGCGCGCCGTGGACTGCACCAAGATGGCGGTCGAGGACGACGTCCTTTGGGCCATCAAGATGCGCCCCGACGAGGGCTACCTCACCTTCGTGAGTTTTTTCCCTTCTCTTTTGAATCTTTTCGCGCTCGTATCGAGTTTCTTAAGCAACTAACTTTGTATTCTCAGGGGCTGACCCACAAAGGGCACCGATCAGCTCCCTCTCTCCCTGATGTCCGCGAGGCCAACCGCCTGAACGCCGAACGGCAGAAGGCGCGTAAGGACGCGGAGAAGGAGACGCGCCTCCGCAAGCAGCGGCGGAGGGATGAACACCAGAAGGAGAACCGGAGGCGGGAAAGAGAGGGTCTCTCCCCGCTGCCGACCCCCGACAGCACACCCGAGCCAGAAGAGGACGACTCGTCAGACGACGAGGTCTTCTTCGAGTCGGGGACGGTGGCGCGCGCTGCTGACGTGCCCCCCCTCGTGGCCGCGATGCCCGGCGCGCCCCCACCCGTGGCTGCGGCGCCAGGCGCGCCCCCGCTCGTGGCCGCGGCGCCAGGCGCGTCGGGTGCGACTGTCCCGGCGCCCGCCCCGCCGGCGAGGGCTGGGGCTGCTAGCGAGCGAGCCCCCGCGCCTGCGGCGCAAGCGCCTTCGCGCCGCTCCCAGAAGCGGAAGCTTAAGGGCGTCAAGCGGTAAGCGTTTCATCCCCCTTCGACGGCTCGTTCTGGTCAATGTCTGCGTCGATTTTCTAACTTTTTGATTTGATTGTCTTAGCGGGACCTCCACCCCCGCCGCCCCCACGCTTGCTCCCGTCAAAGCCCTCAAGACGAGGGTTCACTCGACACCCCACTCCGAGGCCCCGCCCTCACGCACGACGCGGGAGGCGGAGGCCTCGCTCGTGGCCAGCTACGAGGCGGCCATGGCCAGGGGGGTCGAGCGAGCTCGGCGGGAGCTTGGCCTCGAAGGGGCCGCGGAGGAGCGGGACTTGGCCCCCGCTGGGGTCGTCGGGCAGGGACGTCCGGGAGAGCCCGCGGGCCCAGGCGAGGAGGAGGGAAGGCGCGCGCGGAGCGAGGTAGTCTACATCCTCGCCGACGAAGAAGACTTGGCGTCAGGGTTCGAGCCCCCGTGCGAGGTGCAGGCGCTCCACATCTCCCTTCGCCCCTATATATGAACCTCTGTCGTCGTCAACCAAGGAAAGGAAAAAGAAGGCAAACCTTTTTTGAATAATAAGAAGGCAAATTTTGTTTGTCACCGTTGCACGTACGCGCTAGCAGACTAGCAGTAGCATATATACGCGAGAGCCGGCCGAGAGAGGGAGGCATATATGGCGGAGGAGGACGCGGTTGGTGCAAAGAGACGACGACGGTGCACGGGCGGCGGGGGTGGGGACATGATATCGGCTTTGCCGGAGCACGTCCTCCAGGAGGTCTTATCCCGCGTGGGCACCGTCAAGGACCTGTTCATGCTCGCCGCGACATGCCGCTGCTGGCTGGGCCGCTTCACCGACCGGGCCTTCCTCCGTGAGATCCTGCAGGGCCAGGGTCGTCAGGGCCTCCTGGGCTTCTTCTTGCAGGACGCCAGCCAAGGAATGAGGATGGGGACGGATGCCTCGCAGCAGCTAGCCTCGGCCTGCTCCTTCCTGCCGGCGCCCGGGTCGCCGCTCGGGCCTGGCCCCACGGCTCGTGCCCTCACCTCCTCCTTGGTCGCCGACGGCGGCGGCGCCTTCGACTACGCCGTGCCCCTGGCGGCGCGCCGTGGCATCGTACTATTGCAGCGTGTCCCCCGCCGCCGCGACACCCACCTCCTCCTCGGCGTCTGCAACCCCGTCACGGGCGAACGCCACCTCCTCGCACCTTTGGACTGCAGGGACCCTACTGACGACATGTGCGGCTACGCCATCATCACAGCCGCCGACGGCTTCACCTTCTCGCAGCTGCTCGTCGCCACCGTGGATCCCTCGGACTGGGCGCTGCACCTCCACTCGTACTCCGCCGCCACGCGCAGATGGAGCGCGCCCACCCTATGCCCGGTCAACGCGCGCTGCCTCTCCCTGGCGGGCCAGAGATCCGCCATCGTTCACCAGGGCGCGGCGCACTGGCTCTGGCTGGGATCCCAACGAGCCCGAGATGACGGCGGTAGCAGCCTGTACAAGCTCAGCGTGCAGCTGGGAGCAGCAGGGCCTATCTGCTTTGCCTTTACAAGGATCCCCGTCCGCGGCGGAGGCAACCCGCTCCTCTGCGTCACCGGAGACGGCAAGCTTGCGATCGTCTGCGTGCATTTCTCGCACGTGGCTGTTTCCGCTTGCCTTGAAGCCGGCGGCGGCCATGCGGAGTCGTGGGAGCGCACCGCCTTCACCATACCAGCCGCGGTGCCCTATCCAGACATATCCCCGCTATGGCAGCCCAAGGAGAAGTGGTTTCAATTGAGCCGCAGGGGCTCAATGCTCGTGCTCTACAGGAGCAGCGCCGTCTTCATCCTCGACCTTCACAGCAAGACCGTGGAAAAGGTCATGGACTGCTTCCTGCCCCTGTTCGCGGATAAAATGAACCGGACTGCTGTGCCCTACGAGATGGACTTGGTCGACTTCTTCATGCTCAAGCTTGGTGGTCGTCTAAGCAGAACATCATCAGGATCGTCATGCAGCTTGTCTTGGCAACAAGCCGTACCAATCAGTAGCGCTACCAATCAGAGTCACACACAGAAAGACTCCTCCGTCAAAAATAATACTGTAATAAAGACCAACGGATTGCTGAAATGGATGTCTAATTAGTACTAACATTTCTGCATACGACAATTCTAATTTAGCAGTGGTACCACCATTAACAAGTGCCACCGTTGTTAACATGTCTCCCTGAGGATACGAGAGTAGCACATACAGTACCAACTAGTCTTGATTGCTACTTCATAAATAAATAACCTGGATTGCTGACATGGAAGCAGGGGTTGCGTGCTGCAGCTGGGCAGCAAACTTACTCAAGGTCTTCATCGCCAAGAGTCCTGGTCCGCAAGGGTAAACTGTTAGCAACAATTCTAAATGTAACCGATACCAAATTATGACAATTTGACAAGAGAAATCAAATGGACATACTTCTCCTGAGTCGATAACTCGTCAGCTCCTGAAAAGTCCTTGTTTTGTTCACCCTTGGGCTTCTTGTTACCAGAAGGTGCCTCAGCATCTAATCCTCTCTTCTGGCCAATAACTCCAGCCTATAGTATAAACAAAAGAATAATTTTATCAGGTGAAATAATTGCAAAAAAGGAGAGACTAAAATCCTCTACTGGCTTCTGCAGACCTTGGATGTAGTATTCTTTTTGTCTTCTGGACCATTCACTCCTTCATCTTTTGTAAACTCAACAGCATAACCTTCTGTTTCTGTAAAATTCAGTATTGCAAGCAAAGAATTGAAAACTAAAAGTAAGAGAATGCAATTGGAACCTTTGTGTAAAATTATGCATTTTTTAATATCTTTGAGATATATGGCACATATAGTTAACCTATGAACTATTTACATAAAGAATCCTAAGTTTCATAAATGCAAACTATTGAAAATCATTTATGTGACGAATGAAATGCTACTTTGTGTTGGGGGTAGACTTCAGAAGGAACCCCCCTCCCTCCCCTGGGGGCGTTTGACCGTATTTTCAGCTTTGTCTTCATGTCTGATGAAATTTCAGGGTCAGGCGCGGTCCAGAAGAAGGGCGCTGGGATCTCGAAGGAGAACCCGAGGGCACCCTCGGGTCCAGAACCAGGGATGGCGTCCAGCAAGTCGCGCTGAAGGAACCCGAAGATACCTTCGGAAGAGCGAGCCGAGTCCCACATCGACTCGAGAACGAAGATCGCGACGGAAGGCGAGGCGAGTACAAAAAACCGAAGACACCCTCGAGTTTCCAACGGGCCCCAGCTGACGGAAGCGTTCCCGTGGAGTGTAGAGTCTGTAATGTCCAAGAATATTCCGGGGATCAAGCAGTTGCTTGGGACAGGATTGTAATTGTACTTGATGTCGGTTCGCCTTCCTATAAATAGAGGAGGGTTTGTAACTAAAAGGGGATCTTTTTTGGTTGGAATATATGATTTAGTTACATTGCTTCGGAGTTCCGGGTGTCGGAGTCGTGTCCATTTCCGAAGGGGCCGCATCCATCGCTTTCCGCCCCCTCCTCGGATTCGTTTTTAGGCTGTTGGTGACGGAGTCCACTCCGGGGCCGTCCTACACCCAACACTTTGGACCATCCCAATATGACAGTATCAATTATTTTTGAAACGTTGATAGCAGTTAAAACAAACTTACGACTAAAAGCATATTTTCAATGTCACAAGTAGGTTGAGTAAATAAGCTGCTAATAAAAAATAATTGCAGAACCAGTGTCCAGCCATAACAAACAGTACAAGTACCAATCCTAAATGGAAAAGGCCAAAGGCGGGATCTATTTTATAGCAAAATTAGTGCAACCTAGACACCTACCGTCCACATTCACTAACTTAAGCTCAATGGTGCCAGTTTCCAAACTAAAGACCGCAAGCCTTACTTTTAGGCTGAATATGATATATTGAGGGTTCAGTAACACATGTTAAATGTTTGTCCAGTACTTCCAGTTAACTAGCATATACCCACAAAAGAAATTAGTCAATATGTACAAGAATAAATGATTTACGGTATGATTTGTTTCTACTGCAATTTGTCGTTAGTCATTACTATATAAAGCATGCATGACTAATAGAGATTAAATGTCAATATGTACAAGAATAAATGATCTACGGTATGATTTGTTTCTACCGCAATTTGTCGTTAGTCATATAAAGCATGCATGACTAACAGAGGTTAAATGTCAGCGCACCTGTTTTCTTGTTGGATTCTTCTGGCATTGAAGGCATGTAGTAGTGCGAGAATGGAAGCACAGCTAGAGAGCGACCACTGGGTCCAATTGTCTTCGACGAGCCAACATCCACACTGAATATCCTTTCTCCTGAGTCAATGAAGATGGTTTCTTCCCCCTCAACAAAACCAACTACTGCAGGATTGTACGTTGGACTGATTGCACCAGAAGAAAGGGTGGTGTCCAAGTTAATGTCAGAAGTGAGAGCCCACACTGGAGGTTCGTTGTCACCAAGTGTCCATAGACAGATGTTGTTCTGCCCATTCATTTCGCCTTCATCTTCATCTTCATCTTCAGCATCTTCATCAGCATCTACTGTGGTTCCAGCCCATGCAAGTCCTTCTGAAGTGGCGAGAAAGATCCTTGAGTCAGGATTAGCATCTTCTGGCCCAAGCACCACGGACAGTTCCTCAGCATCAAGGTCAAATTTGAGTGCCGCTCGCACCTCCTCTCCCTCCAGGGCGTGCATCTCCAGGGTGAAGTACAGCGCATCCCTATGAATCACGGGCGGACTCCGCTCTATCAATGGATGATCAGAGTGATAACGAGCATCCTTCAATGCATATGCATCACCCCACTTGTCTGTATCTGAGCTACACACACTTTCCCAAGTCTCGTTGCCTTGAAAGAATGTGATCTGATTGAAGGAAGTAAGCTCATCTTGACACCCCACAAAAATCACACGGAAATCATGAAGAGAATAGCAGTTGGGGTCACTGCAGTGAGGGGAGTCCGCACAAATCACCGCCCCAGCATGGTACTGATACGGGCGCGGGGGCTCAGGGAGCAGGAAATGCTCCCCGCTAACCGGGAACCAGACAATCAAATCAGGCGTGTTGCGAAAGAGGAGGACACGGCCCTGGCGGGCGTCGAGCGCGTACCAGTTGTCGGTGCCGACATCCGGCGAGAGGCGTGGGTAGGGTGGGGCGGTAGGAACAAAGCGGTCCATTTCATGACTCGCTTTGGCAGGGCAAGAGAGAAAGTACCCAGGAAGGGCGGCCTGCCATGGCGTGTGGCGTAAGCTCGGCGGAAGGCTTCCTTGGTGAGGATCCCCAGCCACCTCTTGCAGACCGAAGCGAAGTTGACGAGACGCGCGGGGTCGGAGGGGGGGACGCGAATGGCGATTTCAGTCACCATTTCATCGATGGAAGCTACTTTCTCCATGGCATCGAGGGCGGGGAAGGTGCGCGAGCGGGGTGGAAGGAAGAGAGTGCGAGTGGAAGTGGAAGGAAGGATAGGAAAGAGTTTGGCTGCCGGAGGTAGGAAAAAAAGGAAGGTGGTTTGAGATCTAGGGTTTGGGTGCCGGAGGGTGCGTGAGTGGGGGAAAAAGGGAAGGTGGTTTGAGGTTTAGGGTTTGGCTGTCAGAGCGTGCGCGAGTAAGGGGTCGAACGAAAAATAGAATGTGGCTCGAGATCTGAAAGAAACAGAGGAAGGTGGTTTGAGAATTGAGATTGGTTTAGTGATGGCTCTGTCGCTACTGTTGGGCCGCTCGTGGGCTTGGTCGGCTCGTTCGGCTCGCTTGTTGCTGTCGACCCAAGCAAATCTCTATGCGTATTCTTTTTATAAAAAAAATCTCTGTGCGAGACCGACAGGAAAAAAGTTACAGCACTAGCAACTTAAATACAAAGTGGCTTAGGCCAGTTTCAATAGAGAGTGTCATAAGCACTTAAATATCATACCACATTAGCAAATTTATTGACATGGCATATTCATTTATGAAAAGAGAGGAGGAGTGTCATGAAATCGGAGAGGAATGTCATCACCATGACACTCTACTGGCACAGTTCTCAATTTTTCAATCTTGACAACCGTGCATGACACTCCATTCTGAGAGACGAATCTTTTGAGCCTAACTAGACCGTCATTAGACAATAAATTGCTACAGTAACGTATTGAAAAAGCTTGTGATTCGCAGCTCTTCAACTGAAATAGCATCATCCCAATGAAATGGCCATGTTTAGTTCCCTCCTAACTTTCCATCGAAAATGTCACGTCAAGAGAATTTTACATGCATGAAGTATCAAATGTAGACGAAAAAATTAATCCATTACATGAATGGAGTGTATGTCACGAGGCGAACCTAATGAGCCTACTTAATCCATGATCTGCAACAGTAGTCATCTGCTAATTATTGACTAATTACCCTTTAATTACCCGTCATTAGATTTGTCTCGCGATTTTCTGTAATTTGTTTTATTAATAGTCTACGTTTACTACTTCTAAATGGTATATTTTCTTTGACGTGACTTTCCATCGAAAACTTTTCACCGGAACTAAACACGTCCAAAGAGTCAAAAAGCATTGGTATATTGTATCCACATAGCACAAATGAATACCCATTCCAGGTCTCTACAATCTGCGCTGCTTATACAAAAACTTCTATACCTCCCTCTCTTGAGAGGAAAAAGCTCTCATCGCAAACAAAGTTACAACTTCACAGTAGCAGTAGTCCATCCACTTCGACAACAAGGTGAATGGTGATATGGTCAGCCAAACCGCATCAAGCAAATAGCCGCCTTCTCCGCCTGCCTGCTGCCTTCATCTGTAGGCTGTCAGCGGACTCACCGTGCACCACCTCGTCGACTAGCTCCTTGAATATTGACCTCTCGATCTCCAGCACCATCCCCGGGAGCTCCCTGCTGAAGCTCGTCCATCCCTGCAGCCTCTCCAGGATCTCTGCATCAGGTATCACGTTGCCTTCCTTCTGCCAGATGCGTGATTGCTCCACCTCCAGGTCTTCGATTCCTGAAGATAAGAATTTCACCAGTTGCTGCCCACTAAGAGTCTTTGCAGGTAGATCCCTCACTCTGGTGAATGAGCTGACCGAATAGACTGCAGTTTCCTTCTCAAACTTCTGAAGGAGAAGCTCATTCACAGTGTCAAACATCAGCTTCCGGTGTGCTCTCTTAGGATCAGACTTCGCACCGCTTCTGCTCTGATGGATGCCATCAGGTTTACTGACCCATCCTGCCTTTCTTTGCTCCAACACGTGGAACAGGTCAGGGTTGATTGGGTAACCAGAAGAGTGGAGCTGCAGGTCTGCCTGTCCTGAACCTAGGCCTTTCATCAGAAGACCTGAGGCCAGTAGTATCTCTGACACGTAACGGTGGTCTGGGCTTTCTGTCTCACACAAGAAAGCAATGTGGTCAACCGGAGGGGCATCCTCATCCTTGTTCACACTAAGCTGCTGGAGCTTCTCAAGCAAGCTAGCAACATTAGCGAGCTTATTGTTCTTGGATTGCACAGCAACCTCCATTGGCTTCGTATCAGAAGCTTTCCAGGGTTCCTCTGATGTATGGCGCTCATCATCTGCAGGTTCCAGGGAACAATGCATCGGCCAATGGGTTAGTCTCAGCAGTAAAAAATTCAACAAACAATCACAAACGCAAGTTGATCATTCTGGCACATCAGCGAGTCAACTCAGCAAAGAGCTCAAACGGTTTCTAGTCATTTTCATTTAACAGATCTTAATGTTGCTGTCATGTACATTTCACTCACTGTTGTCAAATTTGCGAATCCATTATAACCAATGTAAATAATTACAATTGAATTTGCCATGAAAGGAATTGATTTATTTGCACATCATTGATGATTTGATGGATTACGTAACAGTCCATGAATATTGATGCATTAGTAGTAAAACTTAGAATTTTTGTTCATGAAGCTAAGATGCATAGGGACTAATCATATATGCATTATGTTGTGCTTCAGATACTTAGTAAGGCATGTTGATATCAAGGATACATAAGAATATTGAATTGGTGCGTGCAAACTGCAAATAAAAGTACTTGTTTCAGTAGCCACTTCAATTCTTTCCATCCTAGAGGACAAATGTTAAGGTTGTAGTAATTGCGAATTATGCAACATTACTCTAGCCAAGATGGAGTGCACTAGAAGTACCACAAAACCCCATATGATTATACTTGCTTACTGTGCCAGGATGCACTGTCACCTATGAATTTTGGCATCATTTGTGCACAATACTGTTGAATTAATATATGCATGCATTGGCAGTTTACAAATTGGAGTGCACATAAAACTTTCAGTTCAAATGTCGCTTTTACAGTGCAACAGACAATTCAGAATGGACCAAAATTGACTAAAACATTAACGAAGTGAAACAAAAACCATATTTGAGCTTCCAGTTGGTATGGTTAACAAGCAAGAGTTTGTAGAGTGGTAGAAAGATGATCTTACCAGCAGTAAGTGAATTTGAAGTCCTGCTGCTAGGAAACAAATCCTCCTGGTCAAATGATGAGTCCAACACAGAAACTGGACTTGGCCGTTCAGAGATAGCAGCGGAAGGCTCCACAGATGACACGTCCTTGCTTGCATCATATGATGTTTTCTAAAAAAAGAAAGATGCAAACCATAAAATTAGACATGCAGCATTGTAAATTGGATGATTTAATTTGTCATTATTGTTTTCTGACTCAACTATCCAAGGAAAGAGATTTTCAGAAGACCAAAACCAGGTACTATTTCCATTATATACTATTATTCAGTCAGATTAGTTAAGTATTGGAAATGATATTTTTATCTTAAAATTAGTGACCATTTAGAATGAAAGCATAATTGGGGGGAAAAAAATCCTACCACTTTTTGCGGATTCCTTCCTGATGGAGTTCCATTGCCTTGCTCAAAGTTAGAAACGTTCACGTCTGTAGACCTGTCATTGCTTATAACTTCTATATCCACCTCTGAAGCAACACACATACTGCCATCTGACCTTGTGGACACATCATTGCCTTGCTGATTCAGGCTCCTTGTCCTGTTATTCAATCCACTGGGTATGCCATCATCACCTTCTTGAGAACGCGCAGGTTTTCTTCTGAATTTGCTTCGGGGTGACACAGTGTCCAAATTATTCCTATCTGCAGATTGCCTTTGGCTTTTGTTAGGCTCAGCAGAATGAATAGGTGGTCTAGCCCTCCGCTCTGAATCAAGTTTTCTCTGTTGTAATCTTGGGCTAGTTGAATTTTTATTCTTTTGCAAACTTATACTACTGTCTCTTGGCAGCTGCTGTCTTCTAGATGAGCTCTCAGTAACCAGCAGTGAAGTAGATTTTTGCTTGTTGCTGATATCGTCATTCCTTCCATTTGATTTCCTGTCGTAAGAAACAAGGGGTTGAGAAGTAGGGACCCTAGGACTCCATTTCGCATGTTGCTCTTTAGCTGTCCTATTGATTGTTGAAGCTTTCCTTTTATCAGTGCTATTGCCTGTTTGCAGCTGTGGAAGATCAGATGAACCCCCTAATGGAATGACAGAAGAATTCACTTCACTGAAAAAGTTTGCAGATTTTGATGGCTTCATGATCACAATAGGAGATTTGAACGAGCTTTCTGCATTGCTCTCTTCAGGCAACATGAAGTTGGTGTTACTGTTCAGTCTCATGCTCAGATTGGTCATCTCTTGCTGTTGGTCATCATGGTTTCCATCATATAGCTTTGACATAGATGTTTCCTCCCGTTTCTTTTTTTCCAATAGTCCTTTTGCTTGCATAGAATCTAAGATCTGTTTAAGCGCTCTAAGGTCCTTGTTTGATTGCTGAAAATCAAGGTCCTTGAGCCGCTTCTCTATGTCGCTGAAGACTGATGCAACAGGTTCTCTTCCATGGGCTCCTTTTGATCCCTTTGGTAGTTTTCGAGGTAGGACAATCCTTTCTTGTTGCTTCCACGGTGCAGTTTCAACAGGAAACTTAGAGTTGGGTAAATTTCTTACTGGTGAATCCTGGCTCCTTTGTTGTCGAGGAGCAGGCTCATTGCGCGATGAGATGCTCAAGGGATTCAATGTGACCTCTTGCTTGCTCTCTCTGGCTGCTTTGCATGCCTGTGATGATGCAGTACTTTCATTATGCTCAGGCAACTCTTCCAATCCCATGAGCTTTGCAACAACACTAGGAAGACGCTTGCAGGAAGGCTGTTCCTGCTGAGTCTCCAAGGCTGCATTGGATCCAGCAGCATTGGTGCTGCTTCTATCTACAGAACTCAAGCTTGGCTTCAATCTAGGGTTCATTTCACGATTCCAAAGGTTACCTTCCTTGATGTCCAGTGACAGCCTTGGTACCTCCCTCAGTTTTGATGCTGCTTCCTTCCCATCATACGAGAACCGAGGAGCATCATATGAAAGTCTTGCATGATGACCTGATTCAGACGGAGTCCAAGAGGCTTCCCTGAGCTTGGCTAGCACTCGAAGCGATTCGTTGATGTCCATGAGACCCCTGCTTTTTCCTTGTGTACTGTCGCGGGGAGGCCCATCCAATTGCCTCGGTGGATCTCCAAATTTGAATGGGTGATCATTTACTTCTTCCCCATTGCAAACTCTGACTGACAAATCACGGCTATCCTTATATATTGAATCCTTCACAAGATTTTTTATACCGAGAGTTGGCAAGCTGGATTGAGCTGTGGACATGTTATCGGTTTTGTTAAGAACATCATCAGGGTAGTCAAGTCCATTCTCACTGTCAAAAGAGCTCTTGAGCATCGGCGAGCACTTGAAAGGCCTCTCTGGAAATAGCATTCGGTCAGTGGATGATAGGTCTTGTTGGGTTGACCTGTTTCCATCAAGGGAGGAAAATGATGAAGATGGTGACGATGAATATGAGGTTTGTGATAGTTCTGCAGCTGGTGCTCTCTGGTTGTCAGCCCAGGTTTTGCTCAGGTTCTTCTCCTGGATGCAATTTTGGTAACTCAATCAGGATTTGGATGTCAGTTATAAAAAAAGCATGTGTAACAACTCTGCGGCATCTGCAAAATTCAGAAACTTACAGGGACAATCTGGGGTGAAAATCTTGTGCAGTCTCCCCCTACACTTGGGCTGCTGGACACCCCATGGCCTGCTGCAGGAAGTGAAATGATTCTCAGGGCTGAGCCAGACAAAAGAAGGATGTATGGTAGTTGTTACAACAAAAGGAAAAAAAGGAAACATTAGTCACATGATGCAGAAAAGAAACAAAGTGTCGGCATCACTGCCAAATTAAAGGAGCAAATTCAGGGAACTAATTTTTCCTTTGATCTAATGGATGGTGTGTAGTGTGTACAGCGAGGTGCCACCATTCTCTCAGGCACAATTTTCTTATCTGAAACAAGGTTCCTACTCTGTCTCCAAGGGCTAGTTTATGACTTTATGTCGGCGGCGATGCTGATTTGAAGAGAGTTAATGGGCGTGAAAAGACGGTTCTTGGTGTATCATCAGCCGCCACCAACTTTTCGTCCACAAAAGAGGCGGTTCATCACCAGTTACAACCAACACATCTTGGCCGAAAAAAAGCGGCATTTCATCAGTTACCAACAGCGCCTAGCAGCAATTCAATTCATTGCTGGGTTGGTTGGAATGAACACCAAAGTCTGGAGAACGCATCTGCAGGGACTGAACCTGTTGGTTGTCCATGCTGAAATCACAAACAGGGCCTGATGACCTGATCTAAGTCTTGAAAAAAGCTTTGTTCTTTGCCACCCACATTCCAAGTAAAGATTACAAGGCGAAGAGACCGAGGTCGAAACAGGCGGCATCCAAGGCATAGATCACGGCTTGAAGCACACAGAAGCCAGATTGCCGTCGCTGCAGTTGCAGAACAGAGAAGCCGGCAAGAGAAGTGAAGAGAAGGCAGAGCAAGGGAATCGAACCTGTCGGGGTTGGGGGGAGGAGCCTCTTGTGGGAGGATGCGAGCGGGTGGCGACGGTCGAAGGCCTGCAAGATCCCGGTGACGCATCCCACCTGCCGGTGGAACTCCGGCCGCCGGTCCTCCGGCAACGCCCCCAGATACTTGGCCGGCATCCCTTCCGCTCTTGCCGCTGCGGCCTCAAGTAGGGGAGGAAGCACAGGGGAATCCGGAAATGCAGCAGCCTGTCCCCCTCGGTAGCAGCAGGTCGGAGGTCAAGGAGAAGGAGGCGTCATCCGCGGCTGTCCCGCCGCGTTTCCCGGAGGTGGAGGTGGGGGACCTCACCGGAGACGCTCCAGGAGGGGGGAGCACGGGTGAGCATCAATTGATCGATCACGACGGCCAGCCACCGGTGCTGCCTCTCACTTCACTCACTGCCCAGCTCCGGCATCCACCTAGCACTAGCAAGATGCCAAGATGGCCGGGAGGGAGGAGGGAGGAAGAGTAGAGGAGTGAGAAAGTGAGAACACAGCAGAGGCTGGCATTGCGCTGCATATGACTTTGCCTCTCTGTCTCTCTTTAATTAAAATTAATTAAGATGGGAGCTTAACCATGGCATGAAGGTTAAGGTGAGGTGACAAGTCAATAATGATCCTGATGGTTGCAATTACAGAAGGCAGGTAGCTCTCAACCTTAAGGGCTCGTTCGGTTTCATTGGAATGGTTCCACCTCGATTGAGATCAATATAGTACAAACTTTACGATATTTACAATGAGAGACCGGGATTTATTCCAGGTGAAGAACCAATTTACTCATGATATGGACAACAAAAGACCTGGATTAGTTCCCCACCTCTTGACTAGTGGATTAATTTCCGGTCTCTTCTTGTCCCTATCATGGGTAAATTGGTTCTTCACCTGGATTAAATCCCGGTCTCTCATTGCAAGTATCATAAAGTTTGTACTATATTCATCTCAATCCGGGTGGAACCGTTCCAACGAAAGCGAACGAACCCTAATGGGGGAGAGAGACGGGGGAGACTGACAAAATATGGTTGGATTGCACTGCCATGGCCTACCTCTTGTGCTTGCTGGGACCAAAACCAGCCATGCAATTGCAACCCATTCTCTCTCTTCTGTCCTCAGCGGCAGCCCATGTGCCCCATCGCTCCTCCTAGAGCGCCTGTACGTGTACACCCACACCAATTTTAGCATCTGGTGGTGTGAAGGACCGAAGCCAACCAAGACCGGCGAAGAATTGGTTGGTTGGGTTCAGTTCAGTAGGGGGAGAAATTCTTCCTTTCCTGACAGCCTGGTTGCTGGGTTCAGTAAAAAATCTAATCTAGCTAACGATGTGGATCATTGCTAATCATCTGTACTGCCTCAAACAAGTGACCTCACTGCACTGCATCATCTTGTGATTTCTGTTTATGGTCAAGGAGGCATTGAATGCACGGGCCAGCTGCAACAGTGTATTCATGGTGTCCATACCACCGAGTCGTGCCGTTGAAGCATGCAGTGATGCCAACAGCACGCTGCACAGACCAAAAGCAATGCCAGTCACCACCTACAGCACCAATGACAAAACCCTATTGAACAAATGAAGGGCAGGGCTCCCTCGGGCTCCACCGGCGGCTCCGGACAGAGCCCTGCCTGGCTCCACCGGCGGCTCCGAGCAGAGCCCTGCCAAAGGTTTTTTTTGAGCGGCTTTAGAGGTGGATCCGGGGGTGCAACCGTTTTCGGCTTGCACTGGGGAACAGAGTCACAAATCGTGGCTTCGCCCGGCTTCTCCCCGACCCCACAGTGCCCAGGACGAGGTTGCCCCCGGCGCCTGGAGGAGGAGGCCGGCGACGACGTGGGGAGGCGGCACGTACGGCGCCCAGCGGTGGCGCGGGGAGGCGTCGCGTGGAGAAGGAGGAGGCCGGCGGCGGCGCAAGATGCGACGCGGGGAGGAGGAGGAGGCCGGCGGCGTGGAAGACTCGGGAGAGACAGAGATGGAGAGAGACGAGTGGATAAGGAAGAAGGAAAATGAGGAGAAGAAGAGAGGAGAAAAAAAAGAAAAGGAAAAAAGGAAGTGCACTTTGCCAAACGTTTTATCCATATCTAACATCCAGGTGA
This sequence comes from Urochloa ruziziensis, assembly GCA_015476505.1. NCBI lineage: Eukaryota > Viridiplantae > Streptophyta > Magnoliopsida > Poales > Poaceae > Urochloa > Urochloa ruziziensis. The sequence continues at coordinate 25,167,780 of CM027119.1, forward strand.
AGCCATTTTGCCAAACGTTTTTCAAAACGGATTCAGCTCCACTAGTGGATCCGCTCCACCAGAAGATCCGGAGCCGGAGCCGTTTTTGAAGGATCCGGAGCCCTGCCAAACAGGCCTAAATATCCAAGGTGACGTTTTCCTAAAGAAAAATGATTCACTGTTGATGCCTAGACACTGTAAGTTCCGAGTTAGAGCATGATCTTGCCCGGTAAAAATGTTAGGCTGAATAAAGAAGGAAAACAAAGATAAGATCACCAACGGTATAATTAAGTGCTTCCTCCTAATGAAATACGTGCTAAGGTATATTCGCAAAAATATAGTATAATTAAGCGGTAAGGATGATCTTGCCCGGTAAAAAAGTGAGGCTGTATAAAGAAGGAAAACAAAGATCATGTACACCAACAGTATAATTAAGCGGTGAGTAAGGAGATTAAAGAAAACACAGAGGGCATGTTTGTTGGTTAGATACAAAATTCATTAGATTTTGGCATGAGCCAAAACTGCCCCTCTTTACGTGCTGCTTGAAAACAACATATACTGTTGGGAGTCAGTTCATAAGGACGGTGCAAATAAGAGGTTGTAGCCTTGTAAGTGTTCATGATGAACTGATGATTAATTTGCCCCACTGGACTGGATCTCCAGTATCCGATTGAGCATGAAAGAGGCAGCCCAACATTCATTATTTGCCTCATTGAGTACCTGCAACAATGATTAGCATCACTCATCAACAGCTGACGCGTATTGCTTCGGTTTTTCCAGTTATCGGATATATGCATACATGTATGTTCTGATCCAAAGTCTATGATGTATGAGTATGATCCTCTAATTTTCCACAAGAAAACATTATGGATGAGCATTCAGGATGAAAGAGATACGCCATCTATTCCACACAGGGGCACAGGGCCCGGCCCACTTGACTGCTAACCAGCAGCTAATGATTAAAAATTAAATAGATGTACATGTACCATACGGACTCTTGCCGGCACTGTTACTGTATACATTAATGCAGAGATTTTCGAAGAACAATGGTGGTAATAAGAACAAGAGTTATAACCATACGCCTTCTCCTTGCACCCAACACCTGACAGTATCCACATCACTGCTAGCTTAGGCTAGCTAAGAATCAAGTAAAAGCTAGAGGTAAGGTGGTGGGCAAGATCTGATGTTTGTCTCCATCTTTACCTTTCCAGCGCCTCTCCCTGCCTTTTTCCTGGCCGGGAATCATGATGTGCCATTCATTTGATGGTACTAGTAACGCCATTCAAATCAGTCCCTGGAGGTTACTCAATTCAGGGCAACATCTACTGCAAAAGTTCAGATCCATTCAGATGCTCATTGCTTCATTTCACTTCTGACTGACTGTTCACTGTCTTTTACGCCAAATCTACGGCTTCTGTACTGGAAGGAAATCGTCATTCACAGCTAGGAAGGGAATGAAAATGAAGGACTTTGTAGCATGCCTAGGGATATGATTAAAATGTTCATTAGTACTTGTATTTGGGGGTGCCACCACCACATGGGAAAAGAGGAGTTGGTGGTGGCAAACTGTCAAGGCAAGGCAATTGCTATGGCGAAGGCTATCAAGGCTGGAGAAGGACAGGACACAAGAGCATAGGAGAGGTGTGCCTCCACAGGGCTGAGGCCACCACCAATAATATTTGCAATTGCAATGCATCTTCAGGGCAGAACACAAGTGACCTATGTACAGCACCAGCTAGACTGGCTGGATGGCACATGCTGCTGCTGCATGCATCTGCATACCATATATCTTTTTTCTTTCTTTTTCCCCTGCATAAGTCATCAGAAGGTTCCACCAGCACCCATGTGATCTCTATGAGGAGCGTAGTCTGAGAACCAGCAGCATGGTAGGTCATGGCTCCTCCTCCTCGGCTCCTCCTGATCTGATCATCCATAGCTGACTGATTGATCCCCTTAACAAACAAACTAGTCAGTAGCAAACAACCCAAGCCAAGCAACCAAGCAATTCTTTACTCTTTGATTCCTTCACTTGCATGCAATGCGAGTCCAGTCAAAAGAACAGATATTTGTAGCTGTCAGAAAAGTATTGCAATGCACATGACAGCCGTCTATCTCACATTCACATGGATGGAGACTAGGCCAACATATATCATATCTAAACAGCTCTCCCGATCAAAGGATGCATCGAGATTGCAGCAATATATACCGTTAGAACAGGAGATCGGTTTAGCTATTCAAGGTATCAAAGATGATTAGTTTAGTTGGATGGAATTATTTTTTTTCTCTTGCAGACACAGCTCCACCTCTCGATGTAGTGAACCATGCATCTTTTGGCCCGTTGGCCGTATGCAACGGCATGTCTTCCAGCCTTTGCTTCGACCTTGGGTCGTTGAGAAGAGGCAACAAATAAGAAAAATATCATCAGCCGCCTTCTCGAAAAATACGAGGTTATTAAAAAAAACAACTGCGCTAAGTACTAACCACTGCTAAACAAGACAAGCCATTCTCATCAGGATAAAAGGGAGGGGTTGCTGACTGTACACGACTACACTAGAACAGTGGATCCACAAGAGTTAGCCATCTGGAACAGATCGAAAAGGAGCAAAAAGAAATGTGTGGAGTCTGTGCGATATATCGCCCAAAGGGAAAGGAGAAAAGGATGGCTTTTCACAAGCCGCATGAGACGACCGAACCAAATGCAGCCTCCCGAGAAGGGGCCTCATCCGTGAAGGTGATGTGCTTGTTGTTTTACCATCCCTGCAGACAAGTTGCGCCAAATCTTCATGATGCTGTGTGGTGTGGTCCAAGTCTCCCAAGGTAGACGTTTTTCGTCATGTCTCATGGTGCACAGCCATCCACACCAATATATCAATGAATCCATGATCAGTGCAGTTTGCAACACCAGTTTAGGTATCTACCTAAGGATCCCACAAGTGTTGCAGTGTGGTGTAGAAAGAAGCATATATGAAGGCATGCATTTATTGTTGGGGTGCTATGTGCTCTTCAGAATTGCTTAGGCCATGTTTAGTTCCCACCCGAAATATTTTCATCCATCACATCGAAGGAGAATCTTTAATGCATGAAGTATTAAATGTAAACGAAAAAGGTGAAAAGTTATATGGATAGACTGTAAATCGCGAGACGAATCTAATGAGTCTACTTAATCCATGATTTGCAACATTAGTGCTACAGTAATCATCCGCTAATTATGGATTAATTACCCTCTAATTACCATCGTTAGATTCGTCTCGAGATTTTCAACCTATCCATATAGCTTTCCACCTTTTTCGTCTACATTTACTGCTTCTAAATTGATAAAATCAAAACCCGAAATCTTTTCACGAACTAAACACGGGCTTAGATCACAAGTCTCCTTGCCATTAACGTACACTGCATTGCTATTGCAACCGAGTGGATTGTGAAGCGTAACTGTAAGCAATCAGCAGCATTCTTGGCATATGCAACGTACAGGCAAACAAAGAAGCCTTTTTTTACTCAGGTTTCGAGTTTATTAGCAAAGGTTTTTTTTTTTTCCTTTGAATCTTTCATCACAAATCGACTATCATGTCTTCTCTATAGAAGCCTTGCCAGTTACAGGTAACATCAGAAAAGAAGCTTGAGCTGAACCAAAATTCAATATGCAGTACTAAGGATGATATGTAATTAATGCAGGCAGGCCAACAATTCAAATATGCAGTACTAAGGATGATATGTAATTAATGCAGGCAGGCCAACTTACAAACCGCATAAACAAAAGAAAAAAAAAGGAATACTTAGAGCATTTGTCTTTGTGATATCAGAAACTCGTAATGGCTTAGCAATTGAAGATTTCAGCCGGATCAGGTGGGAACTCCTTGTCTTCTAGGATGTGCTGCAGAGTCCTGTGACCACATCATGCTGCACTTTCAGCAAGGGACTCGTGACTCTGTAACCTGCACTAAACATCAAGCAGGCTCATCAGGCACTTCATGCTGCAATCAGTACCCTGGACAAGGAGCATCAGTGCATCACAGATTTAGTGACTGCTCGCCATTAGATTGGATCTTCAACAACGGCATCCTGAACTGTCTAAAGGAGTTGCATACATGGGTGCTCAGCTGGTAAGGTTTCTTGTGGTGGAAGCTGCCCATCATGGTCGAGTCCTCGACTTGACACCGGTGCTCTCATTTTTCTAGGTTTATTTCAAAATTTAACCGGTTGAAAGTCTTTTCTATTAAAAAAAATATTGCTTTAACATTTTCATATTTTCTGTAATAAAAAGTTGAATCACCAAGCGTAGTAAAAAAGGGATGAGTTAATAGAAGAATGTTCAACCAACAATTTTTGTTAAAAAAAAGTTGAGGCTTTTGCGTTTATGCCCTCGTTTCGAAGTGAAATGGTGATTTTACCCCCATTTTTTCAACTTTGTGATTTTGCCTCTACTATTTCAAAACGAAGAATGAGTTTACCCCTGTTCCGTGAAGACCATTTAACAGTGTTAAAATGGGTACGAAAAGACAAAATTGCCCATGTAGATTTCCCCTATTTTTTGGAGTTCTTTGTGACTTTATCCCTGTTTCAAAAAAACTGACAGCATTTTCACTTGTTTAAAATCGAATTTTCTCAACCAAACTCCTCACATTTTCATATTTTTTTATTCGGAACAAATTTTTGACAAAAAATTATCTTCATCAGGACACAACTTAAATCACAGAGTATTGGACTATACGATGGTGTGCAGTGCTTCTTGCCGATCTAATCTACTGCAACGCACAGAGTGGATCAGAGCAGCGGCCATCCACGCTCGCGCCGGCCCGCCGCCGCCGCACTCGTGCGCAGCGCCGCTTCCTGCGCTGGGGCTGCTGCCTCGCGCTTGCGCGCATGCCGTGCGCATGCCGCGCGCTGCCGCCTGCCACCGCCTCTCGCGCCCTCACAGGGGCCGCGCCGGCCGCTGCCTTGCGCGCGCACGGAGCCTGCTCGTGCACACCGCCGCCTTTTGCGCCGACGGGTCACGGGATGCCACGACAGGCCTAGCCTGCCGTCGCGCCGACCGCCGTCTCTTGCGCCGGGGCCGCTGCCTTCCAACCTGAGGACCCGGTGTGTCCGAGGACCGGTGGATGGTCGCTTCCTGGTGTGATGAGTGATTGACAACGTGGTGTGGATTGACGTTTCCCTTGGCTCAAGTATTGCAGGTGTAGAATGCGGCTTGGTTGCATTGGTGCAGGTGAAGAACAGGCGCGAAAGGTCTTAGCCATGGCAGCCTCCGAGGAGCGGAGAGACAAGTAGGCTTGGTTCGAGGGACCCGATGGCCGGTGGATCAAGTGCGGTTCACATGCTGGCAAGAACGAGCAATGGGACGTGGTTCCGGTGCGAGGTAGCGGCTCACAACCGAAGCTCGTACGCGGACGAGAAGCCGGCGCAAGGTGGCGGCTAACAACCGAAGTTTGCGCGCGGGGTTTGATGATTTGGCCACAAAATCATCGGTGGACGGTTTCCCTTGGTTTGGGCCTCAAAACCAAGGACCGAGGACTCGACGAGGCGAATTTGGGCGACTGGGCCAGAGTGGCTGCCAGGGGCGGTTTAACCGCCTCCCCCTGGGCCGGCCCAAAATCGGCGTCGAGGAGCTTCGATCCGGAGGACACGCGGCGTGACTGCAAGGCTTGCGTCGGAGGGAAGCTAGCTTGCAGTGGAAGGTGTCCCAGCCGGAAAAATCTTCGCGGAAAATGTCGAATTTGCCCCTGAGGGGTATGTATCACTTAGGGGTAGTTTAGTCTTTAGAGCAGCACCACTTGGACTGTATAATAGACCCCCTAGGGGCTGGTGGCTGTCATCTAAGTAGTCTAGTTTTATTTCCCTTGCACTTGAACTATTTTCCTTTAGTTTTTCTTTCTAGTTTTCCATAGGCTAGCCAAGTGCTTCACCGGAGAAATCTTTGAGAGGGTTGGATGAAGGGAGGATAGCTAGCCTCTTTGTAAAGAAGTTGACCTCGTGATGTATGGAAGATTTGGCTTTCTTGTATCCCTCTTTGTGTGATTTCGTTGTTCATCCCGTGGCTCTTTTTGGCCCCTTTGGGAGATTCTCGATTCCTTGTGTTTGAGGTCGTTTCCTTGCGTGTTTGTTTGGGGGATTCACACATGAGGTCGTGAACACTCTTTTCCTGGTGATTTGCCCCCTCAAAACGCAAAGAATCGCTTCGGATTTGGGGATTTTTGGATAAACTCGGGTTGGAAGTGTTCTTCACGAGATCTGAGATTCCGGGAGTTCTAGTGTGTTTGAGGCCGAGATTTTTGGGGAATATACTCTACTGAAGGTGTACATCATCTCCCCAAAGTTTCGTCTCAAGAGCTTAAGCCGTTTGGGAGATCGACTCACGAGTTGACTTTTTCCCGAGAGCTCCCAGTTTGACCGCCCCCAGGAGGTTAAACCGCCCCCCTAGGCGGTTAAACCGCCCCTAGGGAGGTTAAACCGCCCCTGGCTGGGTAGAGAAGGATTTGCCTCGTTTCGGTTCGTTTTGTGTTCGTTTCGATCGATTCGAGTTCCGCTGCGTGTTTCTTGCTCCTAGGGTTAGTAGCTTGACAGTGGCTACGTGATCTTGGCAAGATCGCTTTCGGAGGCGTTGGAGTTGATTTGGGAGAATAGCCGGATTGGTTGGAAAGAATTTTTATCGGCTCCCATTCACTCCCCCCCTCTCTGGTCGCCGATTCGGTCCTTCAATTGGTATTAGAGCCGGTTACGGGTCTTTGCGACTCTAACCAGTCTAAGATCCAAAGATGGCGTACCAAGATCGGGGTTCTGGGCCTCCGCACTTCGGTGGGAAGAACTACCCGAACTGGGTTGCGCGTATGGGCGCTTTCTTGCGAGGCAAAGGAAAGTTGCTGTGGGATGTGACGAAAGATGAAAACTATGTCAATCCCACCAACTTAGATGCCCAGGATGCAAAGGATAAATTTGAGGCGAATGCTAGAGCTGTTGACTACTTGTTCCGTGCTTTGTCTGCCGAGGAGTTTGAGCGTGTTTTAGGCGAGGACCTAGCTTGCCAGATCTGGCAGAAGCTCAAGGTAGCCCACGGTGGTGATAGCCATGTCAAGGCTAGGCTTTTCTCGATGTACAGGAGAGAGTATGAAAATTTTGCCCATTTTCCAGGAGAGTCTGTTGATGCTTTGTTTCAGCGTTTCACTTCGATTGTCAACAACATGAAAGCCAACATTACCGTGCTCCCATACTCGGATCATGACCGAGCTATCAAGCTCTTGCAAGCACTTGATAGATCCGTATGGGGTGCCAAGGTTGAGGCGATCATGGAGTCGGCAAACTATGAGACTCTTTCTGTTGATGAGCTTTTCTCGAAGTTGAAATCTTCCGAGGTGGACAGACAGTTGCTTGCCAAGGCTAAGAGTCCGACTGATCCCCATAGTCTGGCTCTAGTCGGTGGCTCTGGTTATGGACAGGCTAACACTTCCAGACACTTTGCTTTGTCTTCTCTTGTGTCTCTTCCAGATGAAGAATATGAGGTGCTGAGCGAGGAGGATCTCGCGTTGCTCACGAGGAGGTTCGAGCGGATGTACCAGAACCGCAAGGGTTCGAGGCGTGCTGGGAGTACGTGCTACAGATGCAGGAAGATGGGTCACTTCATCGCCGAGTGCCCCGAGGAAATCAAGAAACACAAGCACCGCCCGCGAGATGAGCACAAGCACCGCTCCAAGGACAAGCACCACTCCAAGCACAAGAACAAGGAGGAGAACACCGACACCTCGTCAAGCTCAAGCAGCGAGGAAGAAGACCGCAGCCACCGCAAGGAGAAGAAGCACAAGAACCGCAACTTCAACGGGCTTTCTGGGGTCGCTATGAACTTCTGCACCATGGCACACGACTCCAACAACAAGAACGTCTCCGACTACGACTCCGACTCTGACTCCGAGGATGAGGTATTGACCGATCCCACCTCTTTGCGTCAGGAGATTGCTAGATTAGAGCAGTTGGTCGATAACCGTGATGATGTGCTTAGAAAGACCAACAAGGAAAAGAGGGAGTTTAGGTCTTTGCTAGGAGAGTCCAAGGATAGAGTGGCTGAGCTTGAGACCTTGCTTTCTGAGACTGGAAAGAAGGCTATGGAGTTTGAATCTTTGCTTTGCGAGTCTAGGGAGAGAGCAGATAAGCTTGAGTCTGAGATTGCCATGTTGAAGGATGCTCCTCTTGTGTCTGATGAGGTTGAATGCTCGTTTTGTGATGTGCATATGGCTGATCTTGTTGTACTTAAGGAGAAACACATGACTTGCTTGGATGAACTAGAGGGTGCTAGAGTTGAGCTTGCTGAGTTGAAGTCTAGGTCATCTTTGCTAGGTGCTTGTACTTCTTGTCCTGCTTTGCATGCTCAGTTGCTTGAATCACACACCATGATTAGTTCACTTGAAGCACAACTTAAATCTCCCATTGTGAATTCATGTTCTGCTTGTGATGTTGTTGCTTTGAAAAATGTTGAGTTAGAGCAGTGTGTGAATCGCTTGCAAGATGAGAATGATGAGCTGAGACAGTGTTTGGGTTGGTTGTCTGGTCGTGAGCCTCAGCTCAAGATGTTGATTGCGAGTTTCAAGAGAGCTGATGGTTGTGGTCTTGGTTCTGAGAAGGTTGGTGAGAGTAGTGGTGAGAGAGAGAGATCCAGAGAGCTCCACCGCAAACATTCCCACAAACCCACCAAAAACCATTCTCAAGAACACCTTCACACCCAAACCAAACCACCTGCTGAACAAGCTTGACACCACTCCAGATCCTCCCAAGTTTCCACCTAAGTCAGAGAACTTTCAGAGGAGAGTGACCTTTGTGAGGAGTGGGGTTTACCAGCCGAGAGAGAGGGCACAGCCGAGAGAAACCCCAAAACCAAAGCCAGTCCGCTTCCATTGTGAGCATTGTGGAAGGGATGGACACCTTGAGGAGTTCTGTTGGAGGAAGAAGAGGGAGGTGAGAAGAGAGAAGGAGGTGGGGAACAGGGACAGGTACTACTCTTCTCGTAGTGTGCCTGTGTCTCGTTCACCCTGGCCGAGAGGCGACGCCTTTGTGCGTACAGTTCCTGTGGTTGCTAGTCGTGGTGTTCCAGCTGTTCGTGAGTTTGCTAGGCGGCCTCCGTTTCGCGGTCAGTTTGGTTCAGGGAGGTTCGACCGTAGCTTTGAGGCTAGGAGACAGTCTAGGCCACGTTTTCCCCCGCGTGGTGCTAGAGGTCCGATGGTGAGAGACAAGAGGGTTTCACGCGATAGAGTTGATTTTGCTAACCCCTCTTTTGAGCAGATGGCCCGACACTGGTTTGACTCTTTCTGTGCTAACCCCAGTGTCGAGTCATTCGCTCGTTCTCGTTCTCGCTTTTGATTATGCAGGTGTGAGGTATGGAGAACATGAGCTTGGTGACTCTTGGTCTTTTGCATGAACAAGGTTTGATGGTTCTCCACACCTTTTTTTGGATGGCCCCGATGTGGCCCTTGTACACTATATATTGTGAGTATATCCCTTGTACACTCTTGTGTTCATCTGTGTATATTTAGCTTGCTTTGTGCCTGTATCTTGGTTTTTATGTTTTGTGTAGCATATTGTACATTTGTTTATCTGGTATCCTTTTAGTTGGTATCTTTTGTTGCATTTTGCTCATTTGAGATTTTTTCTTCCTTTTATGATGGAGCTTTCTATTTGCTTTTGTACACCTTCTCTAGTTTTTCTAGGTGTCTTTGATTGAGGGGGAGCTCAGCTTTATTTAATGGGGAGAAATTTGCTCAAGTTGGTTTGACAAGGAGATGACTTTGTTTATAGCTTTTTGGATTGCATGAGATTGTGAGTTTGCTGCATTTGCATTTTGATTGTGCATATTATGGGAGTTTGAAGTTTGCACCTGAACCTTGGATTTGCATTTCAGTTGCACATTCCAAGGGGAGCTGATGATTGAACCTGAACCTTGGATTTGCATTTCGGTTGCACATTCCAGGGGGAGCTTTGTATTTGTGCTTTGATTGCGCTTGTGTTTTGAGATTGAGCTTGCCCATGTTTCTACCCAAAACCAGCTTGCAGACATTTTACTAAGCCACTTGACCAAGTTACCTTCACCCGCTTGCGAGGAGAACTTGGTGTGTGTGCGGTTTTCTGAGCTGAGTTTTGGAGGCTTCTCTTGTAGCATATGTATACTGTTGTACCATCTTTGTATCTTGATGTATATTTTTCTTGCTTTTGTATCTTGATTTCATCTTTTGTATCATATCTTAGGATGAGCTTCTCCTATATGCAGTGATTGGTACAACTTGCTACATTTTAGAGTTTAGGCAGGCTGGCTAGGGATTGATTGTATGGATGCCTATGCTCTTGATAGTTTTGATATATATTCTATTGACATAGTCTCTTTTTGAATTAAAATGACAAACTGAACTTAATTTCTTCACCCATGAGTAAATGCCTTTGCATGTCTTGTTTGAGCCGAAATGGCTATATCTGGCTTAAGATCATGTTAGGGTGAGATATTCTTTTCAATTGGGTCAAAGACTTTTGTCATTGTAAATGTTTAGCCCATGCTTTATCTTGTGGAGGAGCATAAGCTTCTTTCTGTCGCAAAGACATTTCATGTACCATGCTTAACTTGAAAAATGAGATGTCTATGCATGAAAGAAGAAAGATGAGAAAAAGAAATATTTGCTGAATTTATGCTCATGTCTCTATGCTTTCACCATTGCACACACTTGCACACATGGGTGCTAAGCGGTTGCATGTTGTTTGCCGGAGAAGTCTCCCATGAGAAGTGAACACATGGCTCCGTGCTTTGACATGACATGAGGTAGAACTTGGGCGTTTATGATGATCTTTTGTCAAGAATGCTTGTCCTTTCATGATTTTGGTGAGATGAAGTTTATTTTTGCTTAAACAATCCATGGTTAGGACTTTGCTCATGCGGTGACATTTTTGATAAAAATCCACAATTTGCTCATGGCTTTGTCAATTGGATATATGTCTTCACCTTCTTGATGGCAATGCCCGTGTGACATGATGAACTAGCTTGTATGCCTCTTCTCTAACTTGTAGCACTTTGTATTGCTCATTGTATATTTGAGAAGCTTGTAGTTGCATTTTGTACATTTTGCCTTGATGTGTGCATTGTCAACAAGGGGGAGAATTTCTGGAGCATTTCGCAAGGGGGAGATGTTGCTAAATCTTTGAGAAATTTTTTGCTCTAGACATTGTCAAAAAATTGTGTGAGAAGGAAGAGTTTTGCCAAAATGAGGTTTTCTGAAAATTTGCGAAGTTTCTGAGAGTTTGATCATTGGAATATCTTGCTGGGCATATTTGGAAGGTTTTCAAGTTGGAACGGCATTGTTGCGAGTTGATTTGTGCAATTTTGGCACTTTTGACCTTGGTCATCTGCCAGGGGCGGTTTAACCGCCCCCCCTGGGCGGTTTAACCGCCCCTGTGCTGAGTGCACACGAGTTGTGAAGATTTGAGCCATTTTCGAGTGATTTTCGCACGCACAAGTTCACTTGTTCAGGGGGAGTTGCATCTTTGCAGGGGGAGTGCTTTGAGAGTCCTGAAAAGTGAGTTGGAGGATTTGAAGTTTGTGATTTGTGCTTTGTGCTTTTGCTGTTTTGCCGATGGTGTTGAGCCCTTTCGCTTCTTCTTGAAGGGTCGGCGTTTCTGGAGCTTTCTCTTGCAGAGTGACTTTGTTCTCGGCTTGTTCTTGCTTTTAGTCACTTGCTTGAGTCTTGTTTTCGATTTCTTTTATATTTTCTTCATATCATTGGTTACTATGTGTGTGTTGTCAATGCACTCATCAAGGGGGAGATTGAGGACCCGGTGTGTCCGAGGACCGGTGGATGGTCGCTTCCTGGTGTGATGAGTGAATGACAAGGTGGTGTGGATTGACGTTTCCCTTGGCTCAAGTATTGCAGGTGTAGAATGCGGCTTGGTTGCATTGGTGCAGGTGAAGAACAGGCGCGAAAGGTCTTAGCCATGGCGGCCTCCGAGGAGCGGAGAGACAAGTAGGCTTGGTTCGAGGGACCCGATGGCCGGTGGATCAAGTGCGGTTCACATGCTGGCAAGAACGAGCAAGGGGACGTGGTTCCGGTGCGAGGTAGCGGCTCACAACCGAAGCTCGTACGCGGACGAGAAGCCGGCGCAAGGTGGCGGCTAACAACCGAAGTTTGCGCGCGGGGTTTGGTGATTTGGCCACAAAATCATCGGTGGACGGTTTCCCTTGGTTTGGGCCTCAAAACCAAGGACCGAGGACTCGACGAGGCGAATTTGGGCGGCTGGGCCAGAGTGGCTGCCAGGGGCGGTTTAACCGCCTCCCCCTGGGCCGGCCCAAAATCGGCGTCGAGGAGCTTCGATCCGGAGGACACGCGGCGTGACTGCAAGGCTTGCGTCGGAGGGAAGCTAGCTTGCAGTGGAAGGTGTCCCAGCCGGAAAAATCTTCGCGGAAAATGTCGAATTTGCCCCTGAGGGGTATGTATCACTTAGGGGTAGTTTAGTCTTTAGAGCAGCACCACTTGGACTATATAATAGACCCCCTAGGGGCTGGTGGCTGTCATCTAAGTAGTCTAGTTTTATTTCCTTGCACTTGAACTATTTTCCTTTAGTTTTTCTTTCTAGTTTTCCATAGGCTAGCCAAGTGCTTCACCGGAGAAATCTTTGAGAGGGTTGGATGAAGGGAGGATAGCTAGCCTCTTTGTAAAGAAGTTGACCTCGTGATGTATGGAAGATTTGGCTTTCTTGTATCCCTCTTTGTGTGATTTCGTTGTTCATCCCGTGGCTCTTTTTGGCCCCTTTGGGAGATTCTCGATTCCTTGTGTTTGAGGTCATTTCCTTGCGTGTTTGTTTGGGGGATTCACACATGAGGTCGTGGACACTCTTTTCCTGGTGATTTGCCCCCTCAAAACGCAAAGAATCGCTTCGGATTTGGGGATTTTTGGATGAACTCGGGTTGGAAGTGTTCTTCACGAGATCTGAGATTCCGGGAGTTCTAGTGTGTTTGAGGCCGAGATTTTTGTGGAATATACTCTACTGAAGGTGTACATCATCTCCCCAAAGTTTCGTCTCAAGAGCTCAAGCCGTTTGGGAGATCGACTCACGAGTTGACTTTTTCCCGAGAGCTCCCAGTTTGACCGCCCCCAGGAGGTTAAACCGCCCCCCCTAGGCGGTTAAACCGCCCCTAGGGAGGTTAAACCGCCCCTGGCTGGGTAGAGAAGGATTTGCCTCGTTTCGGTTCGTTTTGTGTTCGTTTCGATCGATTCGAGTTCCGCTGCGTGTTTCTTGCTCCTAGGGTTAGTAGCTTGACAGTGGCTACGTGATCTTGGCAAGATCGCTTTCGGAGGCGTTGGAGTTGATTTGGGAGAATAGCCGGATTGGTTGGAAAGAATTTTTATCGGCTCCCATTCACTCCCCCTCTCTGGTCGCCGATTCGGTCCTTCACAACCAACGCGCGTGCCGCGATGGGCTCGCCTGCCGCGGCGCTCTCCTGCCCGCGTGCGCCGCCGCCGGTCTGGAGAGCGGGACGGACGAGTCGACGACGATATGCAATGGAGAGGAAACGAGGAAGATAGATAAGGTGAGGGGTACTAATGTATTTTCCCATTACTTTTAGTATTTTTTATAATTTTTTTTCTTTCAAGGGGTTCTTTACAAACAAGGGTAGACGGAGACTTCATCTTTACAAAGCAGTGGTAAAATTGCAAAGTTCAAAAATTAGGGGTAAAATCACCATTTGATTCGATTAAAATGTTGAAACAGTGTCTCTTTTTAAAAAGTATTGTGTGGGTAGGCCTTTTGAAAAAATAATTATTTGACAAATTTGTAAAAAAAATGTAACTTCAAGAAGGAAATTGTCAAGCAACATTTGTTGTAGAAACGGAATTGTGTCAACAAAGCCTATTATAGAAATTTTGACTTGGCAAGCAAATCTTTCTTCTATTCTTCTTCCATTTAAGCTGCAAAATGAAACCCAACATGTACTTCTTTTGCACAATAGAAATGCATGTATAAGACCACTCCGTCAACAGCCTTGTGCTGCCCAATATGGACTGAAAACTGCACATGATGAGCATAGCATTTGTAGAACTCCCACTACCGGATTCGCCGCCTTTGCCGTGCAGGCACACGGCAAAGGTAGCTTTGCACACGGCAAAGGACTTTGCCGTGTGCGGCTCACGGCAAAGGGCACATGGCAAAGATTGGCCGGCAAAGGCCATCTTTGCCGTGAGCCCCAACGCGGGCACACGACAAAGATTTGCCGTGTGCCAAAGTCTTTGCCGTGTGCCAGCGTGGGCTTATCGGCCGTGCCCGTTACAGGTCTTTGCCGTGCGCCGTCACGGCGGGCACACGGCAAAGACCGCACCAGGTGGGCCCAAGCTGGGGCCTTTGCCGTGTGCCACAGGGGCCGGCGCACGGCAAAGGCCGCGCCAGGTGGGACCAAGCTCGGGCCTTCATGTATATATGTATATATGAGTTCATATTATTCAATTCAAAAAAATTATAAAATTATGAAATGTGTGCGAAAATTTACAAAAATTTGGTCTCGCTACATCTATGTTGCCTTTTATCTATGGAAAAAATTTTGAAGTCAAAACCTAATTCGACTTCAGTTACGCCTCTCAATATGAACTACTCATTCTCAACTCTCAGAAACTTCTCCAGAGATTCTTTGATTTGTAAGCAGCGTACGTGACAACTTGTGCGAAACGTGTTCAACTTTTTACCACATCATATACACATGAAATCATGATGGTAGGACAAATCTGATGATTTTCAGACTTGGATTTTTTTTACTAAAATTTAAAAACGATTCGGCCCAACGTGCATAATCATGTTTCGTGAACCACACGCTCGAATTTTCATTACAGTTCATGGATACGGCCTCAGAATGGACTCAATAACGTGTATGCTCCCTTTGAATCCATTATATTCCATTATTCGACACACTTGCAGTTCAAAAGTTATTTTCAACGATAAATCCAAGAAAAGAAATAAAATAACTAAATATAGCAAATAATTTGTGAAATGCACCAAATCTTAACATGGAACACCAAGCAAGTTACTTTGACACCACAAAATTTTTGGGCGACAAAAGATTAAAAAAAATAACTTTTGCCGTGGACCCTACCTTTGCCGTGGGCCAGGATCCGGGGCGCACGGCAAAGGGCTGACGTGGCCGTGTGCCAGCTCTTTGTCGTGAGCCACACGGCTAGCACACGGCAAAGGGAGACGGCCGTCACCTTTGTCGTGGGCCGGGTCATCAGGCTCACGGCAAATGTGCTAACTTTGCCGTGTGTGGGCCTTTGCCGTGAGCCCCGGATCTGGGCCCACGGCAAAGGGGCCCCTTAGCCGTGAGATAATTCTTTGTCGTGTGCCCGGCCTCAGGGCACACGGCAAAGACACATGATGCCGTGTGCAGTGCCTTTGCCGTGAGCCTGCTTTCTGGCACACGGCAAAGCCGTCCCTTTGCCGTGTGCCCGAGGACATGCACACGGCAAAGACTCATACACACGGCAAAGGAGCGGTTTCCGGTAGTGTCCATAGTTGAGTCAACATCTGCAAACTGCGAAAGTCATTCCGATCTTCTGTTTCACAGTGTTATCACAATCTGGAGTATAAGATCACCCTACAAGATAAATAAGCAATAGCTGTCAAATGACACATCACGACTGAAGATGTAACTTTAAGTAATGGTCGCATGAAACTTACACAAAATTGGGTGCTGAAGGACTTCAGGTGTTGTAAATTTGCAGCCATGGACAGAGAAAAAGGAGCATGTGAAATTAGCATATAATGATTTTAGTCCAGCTCAGCATCTTGTGTTATTTGACAAATCATGCTGGTCAACTTGCATATTCTAAATCTAGCTGTTATGGTGCAAAAAAAGCATACGATGAATCTACTTTGTGAAACCATATTATTGTACAGGAAAAACATTTGAGGTAAATTGCTTACAGTAGAACAATTAGAACCAAAAGGGACAGGAGAGAACTAGAGGGTCATTGGACAAGGAACTGACAAGGAGCAAGTTGCAGTAATTCTAGCCCATGCATACCGTTCTCTATTTTTTTTTTAATTTATGGTGTTTCTCTATTCTAATTGATCCTAAGAGATTACGAACTACTTGTAAATAGATCAGGAAATACCTTATTTTAAATTTTAGAACAACAAGATGCACATTTGTAAAATCAAGTGGATGTATTATGAAAGTAACTGGAATATAGGAGGAGCAATTGCCGGTGGGCAGAGAAGTTGCTCGGTGGAGGAGCTTGTAGCCTCCAGACATCGTTGCTGCCTGAATGTGTGGATCAATTCGAGTGGGTCTGGTGGCGACATTGAAGCTCCTGCATCCAGAACCGAGAAGGGGGAAACAGCCAAACAGGGAAGATGAGAGGAGGAGGCACCTTAGACAGTTCTTCCGCCATGGTGCTTTGTGGTAGGTGAGGAGCCGGGCGCGAGAGGAGGAAGACGCACCTGCTGCAGGACCTCCGCCGCGCAGTGCCAAACCCCTATCTCAACAGCAATTGGAGGAAAACTCAAAGTCATTACGGCAGTACCTTCAAATCAAATGGAGAAGATGTGAAGGTTCCAAGAATACTAGCGGAGGCTGGTAATCGCCAGAGATCGGGCTCAACGATTTGCGCCGGCGAGGTGCCGATGGCTTGGTTCAGGGTAAATTTGGGCATGAATTGGTATGGGGCTGGCGACACATTTGGAGGAGTGAGAAAAAGGTGCCATCGCGCGGGCGTTTATTTGCAAAATGAACCATGGGGCCAGTTGTGCTTGTGCCACACAGCCCCGATCTGATGGTTCACGATGGCTGTTTTCAGGTTTCCATGGTGAATGGAGTTTGCACTACATATTTTGCCCTGTTAACAAGAGAAGGTGCTTGATCAGACAGTACAAGGGACTGATTCAGGAAACAGAGACATGATCATCTTTGTGGCATATTTTGGAAGCATGTTTACCTGACTCAAGGAGATCTTGTATGCATAGATCTTGCTACTTCTACAAAATACCATCATGGCCAAATAACCAACAAATTTTAAGTCAATGGTCTCCCGCAATGCAAGTGAATGCCAGGGTTAACACATAAGCGAGAAAATGGTAAGAGGGCGCACACGTTTCTACTAAACAACAGTTAGTCTCTTATGCAACAATACTATCAGCTGTGTCATTGGCACAAAACACAAAATATTATAGCTCTGCAAATTGAATTACAACAATTCACAAAATATTACAGCTATGCAAATTGAAACGTCCTTGCTCATCAAAACTTCCAATGGTAACTAAGTTACAGGCTTACAGAAACCCTGTAATACTTTGGATACAAGGCAAACAATGATTCACCTCTCAGCGCTCAGGTATATCTAAAGTACAGGAGTACCACACTTGTAGCTTCTTTAGTTCACAACGAGCAGGAAGCAGAGGAACAGAGAACTATCAAAAAAAAAAAATCAATCAAGTTTTTTTCTATGAAACAACAGTTACTAAACTAATAATACACATGGTCGCACTGGCCCGATGGAAAACTTTTGCCAAGCAACGCTAGCAAACACAAAATTTTAAGCTGACTGAACACTCATGCCTGTCAAGCTAAGGCCTTCTTCATTTTAACATCTATTTGCTTCACTGTATCAACTATTTGATTCTCCACTTTATCAACAATCCGCTTCTCCACTTTATCAACTATCTGCACATAGAAATTCCAGTTTGGATCACTCTCCGTGATGGAGTTCTGACCAAATGGATTGTCCCGTACAAAACTTTGAACATCATCTGCAGAAGCAATTCTCTCCAGATAAATCCGAAGGTCTCCGCCAGGACCTGTTTAGTGTGTACAGAACATTAGAACCTATGACACTAGAAAATAGTAAACAGCATTGTGACGTGCTAAAGCATACCCAAGGAATAGTCATCCCTCTTGTTCCGGTAACTGTAGGGTTGGGGGAATATGGCAGTGTTTGGCTGCACAAAGCAAATAACAAAAGCTAAGTGCATGAATTATATAACAGATGGACCATGCTTTAAACAGAGATCACAGATATATGAACTATGGTAAACTTAGTACCGGGTTGCAAAGAGCCTTGTAGGGTGAATCATCCACTAGTAATGTATTTGAAGGTGAAAACTCTCCCAGCTCCCATGGAAGAGTAGGCTCCTCCTTATTCCATAGCTTCTTTAGTTCTTTTAGAACTAATGGTTTGTGCTTATTATCAACTGTGTTGCACCCCGTAACAGTGCAATAAGACATGTCCTGACAAACATTATCAATAAAAACATTAGTACATGAGTAACTCATGACTCGAATATAGAAATCATAACGTAAAAATAATGTGACAACACAGGGGGCAGCATTCCAACATAAGATAAGAACTGACACAACCCAACTTACCAATAAGAAAGACAGAAAACTATTACTTTTATTTAGAGATGCACAGATCCTTATCTTCCATTACCATATCAAAGGAAATAGTTGTATGACAGTCACTTAGCTTGTTGCACTATCCTTGTCAGGGGTCACTGTATTTAATACTAGACACTCCTGTCACTAAAGTATGTTTAGTGGGTAATTAATGTGTCTAAAAAGGCCAACAGTTCACATAGCAGTCCACCTCAAAAATAATTTCAAAGGGCACTTAAGATTGTATAAGGAACTGCACAATATAAAACAGCTATGGGACTTTGCAAAAAAGGCAACTTTTGGGTGTCTCACTTCATGTCTGCAAGCAAAGGTTCATAAGTGACAGCTGCCCTTTAAAATTTGCTTGGATGGTTGCCAGCTCAAGAGAAATCGGAGGGCATCATAGCTGTTGGGATTAAACCAAAAGATAGCATATTCCGAATTCGCACTAGCCATCACTGTAGTGCAAGTGCAGATAAGTCCCAGAAATTCCTACAAACCTCGGACATGACTTAGGCATAGGTAATAATGTAACCTGGACCATCATGACCAAGGCAAAATGGTTGGCACTTGGATATACTTTATTTGTATTTTTTCTGTTCCTGCTCACTGATTTCCTTTTGTTCTTGTACTGTGGACATTAGTACCAACTGCAGGGGATGTGTTCAGTGATGATGAAATATAGATTGTGTGAGACGCTTTTACCATGACTTCCAGGTGTGGTACAACCCTATATCATTGAGAAACCAGTTGTGATCACCGGTTTATTCATGGAGCAAGCACATGAAGTTGAAATCGCTAGTAATCATGGATCAGCATGCCGCGGTGAATATGTATCCGGGCCCTGTACACACCGCCCGTCACACCCTGGGAATTGGTTTCGCCCGAAGCATCGGACCAATGATCACCCATGACTTCTGTGTACCACTAGTGCCACAAAGGCCCAACTGGTCTACAAATATCGAAAGAATGAAGGCCCAGAACTACGAAGCTTATGGTATCTGGAGGAAGTCCCACTAAATTGGTGGTGTAGAGCTTCCAGTGAATTATGAAAGGCGACATTCTGCTCAATAACAGCTGTGAAGCATTTTTACAAGTATTGCGTCTGTAAGAGCATCTCCAACAGATTCTCCATTTTTTACTCTCTATTTGACTCTCTATTTGCCTCTCCATAAAGATTCCACTCCATATTGAGCATATCACTCTAAAAGACTCCATTTCCCACTCTCCAAATCCCTCTCTACACACTAAAACGTGGGTCCCATGTTCCATACTTGGCAAAGCCAAATTGTCTAGCCGGACTGGCTAGCCAAATTTGACTAGTGAGGGAGCCAATTTGGAGAGTCGGATGGCTTGGCGAGTTGGATAGCTAGTCTTTTGCAGAGCTATTTTAGTGTTGAGTAGCTAAAATTGATCTTAGCGAGTCATTTGGCTAGTCTCTTGGAGATGCTCTAAGACCACTCGATCCTCATTATTTCAAGAGAGCAGAACAAATTCTCATCTCTTATTCCACGTGTGCATGGAGCATGACGAAGAGGATCAAACCCAAGATGATGACCAGATTACACACAAAAAAAAAATATGTATGCGCAAGGAAAAGTCAAGTTGCAAAATACTGAAACTACAAATGCCGGGAGCATCTGAGATACACAATGGAAAATGAGAATTTTTTTATGAGGAGAATGTGATATTCATTGGGATTTGCATAGGGACAAACTAAACTGACTAGTGAGAGGTTTTTATGCCAAAAAAAAAAAGTGTCCCCAGGTGCACACTGCATTAGGCATTTTGGTGACAGATGTTGCTGCCATGCAAACACCGAATGCCGACCAAGTGACCAACTAATGGCTTACTAAACATACTTAAAAATGCATATCTATAGTACAATGACCTATATGACACGACATTACAAGTTGATGACCCGCCAACATTTTATTCTATATGGAAACAATTAGGGGGGAAAAGTAAGTTCATGACCAGAGCAAAAATATAGATCTTCAGCCCTTCTATTACTTACCCAACAAAATAGTAGGTATTTCTTTAGATCCTTCATGAGGATATTAACAACCGAATCGACATTTTCCCTGTAGAGTAAGAATATAACAATTAGCATTATGTATAAAGTAAAGTTAAAAATAAAGGGAAGAGACAAAAGTAACCTTTTCCTTGAAGACCATATTCCTAGCTCAAAATTCTGGAAACAAAATCTCAGAAAATCATCACTGTATGGTCTTCTAAAAACTGGTACAGGAGTAAATTGCAAATTAGCATGGTTCACACTCTTAGATCCTACTAAGAGAACAACAGTTTCAATTCAGCTATTACAATATCAAGCTTACCCAATTTGCCTCGAACCTTTCCATGCGCCTTGTGTGCATTGTGGAAATCTTGATTTATATCAGCAAGTAAACCATTAAGATCCAATATCAGAAGTTTTTTCCTCTGAAACCTCACCAGTGATCCTCTTGGTGAGTAAATATTCTTGATCTTCTCTTTACATGCCTCAACTAGACATGAAGCACAGCTAAGATCATGATGTGTTGAAGAATCCAGGCTGTGCTTACCAACCATTTCTCCATTCTCAGAAGAGAAAACTGACCATCTGTTGGGTGAGCCCCGCTTTCTCTTTCTCTTCCGTCTCTTGCTTCCAGCAGAGCTCTCCTGCAATAAGCTGCTGTTCTCAGAGCAATTCTCTACTAAAACACCAGCAACGTTTGCTTTTGACTGAGCACAACTTGGATCCTCCCCATTTATGGGATCCATACTAACATCAGCGTGTCCTGATGCCACTACACCATCTGAGCAGCAATTTTCAGATTTATTGGACACAATTTTATTCACTACAACAACATCCGACAATGCCTGTTCAGACTCTGGTTGCTTCTGCATCTTGTTCTTTCTTTTCCTCTTCAGTTGTGGTGTACCCTCTGAAGCTGAAGTTGGAAAGCAACTATAATCAGAAAACTCACTCTACAGAACATGTAAACTTGAGCATGAACCAAAGAGAAGTGGCTCTTGCTATTTGATGTGATAAACCCTAGCACTAAACCGAAGTAAGAGCATTGTAGGCTTGTAGCTCCATATGGTAAGAGCCGTACAAACACATGCATACCTGAAACAACAGTGCCGATGGTTTCCTCCTTGAGCATCACACTGTCCTTCCCATTTATGGGATCCATACTAACATCAGTGTGTCCTGATGCCTCCACTCCATCTACGCAGCCATTTTCAGATTTATTGGACACAATTTTATTCACTCCAACAACACCCAACGATGCCGGTATGGACTCTGGTTCCTTCTGCGTCATGTTCTTTCTTTTCCTCTTCTTCGATTGTGGTGTACCCTCAAAAGCTGAAGTTGAAAAGCAACTACAATCAGAACACTTACTCAATAGAACATGTGAACCTGAGCATGAACCAAAGAGAAGTGGTCCTTGCCATTTGATGTGGCAAACCCTAGCACTAGACCGAAGTAAGAGCATTGTAGCTCCATATGGTAAGAGCCAAAGGTGTATAAACACATGCATACCTGAAACAACAGTGCCGGTGGCTTCTTCCTTGAGCATTGCACTGTCCTTCACCTTGGCCTCGAGCATCACACTGTCATTCACCTTGGCATCCTCATCATCACACTTTAGTGTCCCCTCAAACACTAAGATCAGGAAACCAACTATAATCACAACTCTCTCGCTATAAAAATAAGTACAGACTAAAAACAAAACTGAATTGGCATGACATCTGGTGAATGCTTGTCTATGTAATGACAAAAAGGTGAACACGGTGTGAAGCAGAGCAACCTGTTGCCTAGTTGAGAAAACCTAGTTATGAGCCTTATCCTAAGTACTGTAGCGGAACTATGGCAAGGTCATGCATACACACATACCAGAAGCAGCAGCATCAGTGGCCTCCTGCTCCTCCATCCCCCTTCCCTTTGTCTCTTCCTGCTCCTCTGCCTCTGCTGCAGCCATGGAATCCAGATCAGGTGGGGTTTCTTTTTGCTCATTATTATTTTTTTTTGTCGTCTTCTTGCATTTTGGTGTCCCATCTAAAGCTACAAAGCAGAAATTCAACCCAATTAACACACTCTTTCCACACCCCACAGAGCTAGTAACGGCAATGAATTGCCACAACATGTGGCGTTGTAGTGACATTGTGGCAAGGTCAAAGGATGCATGCATGCATACATACTAGAAGCAGTAGCATTGGTGACCTCTCGCTCCTTCATTCCCCTTCCCTTTGCCTCTTCCAGTTCCTCATCCTCTGCTGCCGCTGTGGAATTCAATTCAGGTGGGGATTCCTGCTGTTCCTGCATCATATTATTTTTTTTCATCTTCTTCTTTTTCTTCTTGCCTTTTGGTGTCCCATTCAAAGCTACGAAGCAGAAAATCAACCCAATTAGCACGCTCTTTCCACACTACAGAACTAGCAACAGGAATGAATTGACATAGCATGTCACAAGCGACATTATGGCAAGGTCAAAGGAAGCATGCACGCCCACATACCAGAAGCAGAAGCATCAGTGGTCAGGAGCTCCTCCATCCCCCTTCCCTTTGTCCCTCCCTGTTCCTCTGCCTCTGCCGCCGTCGTGGAATCCAATTCATGTGAGCATTCCTGTTGCTCCTGCACCTTATTCTTCTTTTTCGTCATCTTCTTACATTTTGGTGTCCCATTCCAAGCTATGAACCAGAGAACCAAACCCATAAGCATTGTAGCGACATTATGACAGGGTCAAAGGGTGAATGCACGCACACATACCAGAAGCAGCAGCATTGGTGGCCTCCAGCTCCTCCATCCTCGTTGCCTTTGACTCTCCCTGATACTCTGCCTCAGCTGGAGCCGTGGAATCCAATTCATGTGGGGATTCCTGTTGCTTCTGCATCTTATTCTTATTTTTCTTCTTCTTCTTACATTTCGATGTCCCGTTCAAAGCTACGAACCAGAGAATCGACCCAATAAGCATTGTAGCGACATTATGACAAGGTCCAAGGGTGAATGCACGCACGCATACCAGAACCAGCAGCATCGGTGGCCTCCAGCTCCTCCATTCCCCTTCCCTTCGCCTCTCCCTGATACTCTGCCTCAGCTAGCGCCGTGGAATCCAAATCAGGCGGGGATTCCTGTTGCTCCTGCATCATATTCTTTTTCTTCTTCGTCTTCTTCTTCTTCTTCTTCTTCTTACATTTGGGTGTCCCCTTCAAAGCTACAAACCAGAGAACCAACCAAATAAGCATCATAGAGACATTTAGACATGGTCAAAGGGTGAATGCGCGCACACATACCAGAAGCAGCAGCATCGGTGGTCTCCAGCTCCTCCATCCTCCTTCCCTTTACCTCGCCCTGATCCTCTACCTCTGCTGGCTCCGCGGAATCCAAATCAGGCGGGGATTCCTGTTGCTCCTGCATCTTATTCTTCACTTTCATCTTCTTCTTCTTCTTGTGTTTCGGTGTGACATCGGAAGCTGCGAACCATAAAAGCAACCAATCAGCACGCTCTCCCCACACAGAGCTAGCAACGGGAACGAACGAATTGGCATAGCGTCAGGCAATACAGTCTCCCTGCAACAGGGTCGAGAAGCAAACGCTCGTCTCAGAAACCATGTGAGCATGACCACAAACCGAAGCGCCCATCCCAAGCTGATATGACAAACCCTAGCTCTAAGGCCTAGCAAATAACGGCTATGTTGCCGCGAAATACAGCAAAGTCGAGAGCGAGAGGGTGTGCAATCGCGTACCTGGAACAGAAGCGGCGGCGGGTTCCCGCTCCGCCGCCCCCCTCTCCGCCGCCGCGGCGGGGGATTCGAGATTTGACATCGCCCTGCCCCCAAACCAGAAGCGGGGAAAACAGAGAGGAGGGCTAGAGCAGAGCCATGCGCGCGCCGCCGTGCAGGACTGGAGCGCCTAGCACCTGCCGACTAAGGGGAGTGAGGCCACGGCGGAGGAGCAGCGCGGGGGGCGGGAGGGCGGCGGCAGCGGCGGCTTGCTCTCTGGTGGCGCGGTGGCGCGGCCGGCGCGGCTCACGATTTGGGGGAACTCGGGTGCGGGTACGTGCTCCAGCCAAAGAGCCTACCAATAAACTTGGCTCTCGTAATTGGGCCGCAGATTTGAGAAAAATGGGCCGTAGCCCGTATGAACTTGTATTCGTATATTTTCCTGAGAAAGGAATGGAAATTAAAACCCACTGATTTAGTGCGCAAAGCCCCCCAAAAACCACAATTTTTGCGCGGGTTTCTTTCTGACACTACGGATATTTCATTTCATAACGGTAATGATTCTACCCTTACGTCCGACAGGAACAAATATCGGACGCATCTCCCGTCCCCTATGAAGTGACTTCCGATCTCCTTCTCGACTTTCTCGGTCCAGTTTACACGCCCTCACGTCCTCATTTTTCAATCACCCACCCAACCTTACCTGCTACACGGCACGCTATTGACGGCGCCGCTGGCCTGCCCTCCTTGAAGTCCGTCGGGCGCCAACGTCGGGCGCGGCCCTCCTCCGTCGGCCTCTCCCCTGACTCCTCGTCCCCATGTTGGCGGGCACGGCCTGCAGCGGGAGCTCCACAGCGGCGCCCAGAGTTCCGAGGCGGCGATGGCCATGGCGGGGGTAGGGTCGGTGGAGGAGGAAGAGGAGCTTCGAGACAGCGGCCATGGCGTGGAAGGCCGGGCAGTCGTGGAGGAGGAGCCCCAGGTGGGCGCCGTGGTGGGGGAGAGCTCCAGGGAGGTGGTCATGGCGGATGTTCCGCATGGAGGATGCTCGATTCGATAGGTGCTCTCCGTCCATGTTGCAGTTGTGATTTCGTCATATTGCAGCAGTGATTTTGAGATGTTGCATCATATTTTTTTTGTGATGTTTCAACAATGATTTCTGTCATGTTACACCAGCGATCTGCAATGTTGCATCTGCAATTTTTGATTGAGATAATTTTGAGATGCTTCATGCATCAACAGTTGATTTTTAGATGTTGCAAGCATTGATTTCTATGTTGCAGATGTTATCTTTTGATGTTTCACTTGTACGCTTTCAAACTCAACTGTTATCTGCATCAGAATGTTGCATGAAACAAATACTCAATGTTGTGGCGGAAATTTTTCTCTGAAATCGATTGAACTATTTTTTCGGATGTTTTATTGATGTTGCAAATATAGACTGTTGATGTTTTAGAAGTTCAATTTTGATGTTGCAACCGAGCGTCCGATGGGAATTTGTCCGGACGCTAGCAGTGCCGTTTCGTAAATTATTATGCTATAGGAATGTATAGCATCAAAAGTTATGAACAAGAATTAAGATGCTCTTAGCAATAGATTCCCTTCTTGCTTGAAGTATTTCCTCAATCGACCTCCCCTGATAAAAGACATATAGTATAGCATATATAGTATTATGTCGCTGGGAGGTTTGGCGCCCTCCCAGCGATCGTGCTACTGTAGCATTTTTTCCTTCTCTAGCAAAAATAAGTGCATCTATGTCATAAAAAATGTCGCCGTCTATAGTTGGTACATCCTCGCCTACCACGTGGTTTTAAACTTTCCGCTTTACGTGTTGTTTCTCGGCATTGTCTTCAAAAGAAATAGGTACATCCATGTCGCCAAAGAAAGCGAGCCCACTGAGAGTCGGTGCGTTATTACGCAATTGCTCAGTCGCCACGTATTAATATTTTGTATTCTTGGCAAATGAAATCGTGGTGCCCCTCACACATTAGAGAGCCGTCATTGCCTCCCCCCACGAAGTTGAAAAGGTGACACAAACATTGTGCTCCTCAGCTACCACTCAATTTCTCCATCATGTGTCACGAGTATATCTAAGCGAAAACAATCTCCAACTCAACCGATTCTATCTCCAAGCAGATAAGCTCCTCATGTTGAGCCATTCTTTCTCGCAGCGCTAATGTTATCTACCCAGGAAGGAAGCGTCCGCAAACACCAGGCAGCGGCACGGGAGAACCCCAAGGGCCTCTGCGGAATTCCTTCCTGAGAGGTGACATCACATCTGTCTCTGAAGCTTAGCTAAAAAAAAAAAAAAAAAAAAAAAAAAAAAAAAAAAACCTGAAGCAATCTCTCAGATAGGCATGTTCGTCCAGTGGCCTTCCTTCTGATCCAGCCAAAACTACAGGATGGATGATCAATGGAGAAGTTTACGGCCCTCATCAGTTTCATTAGGCTTCTCAGGATTTTGTCCAGCTTCATCTATGGCCTCATTTAGGTTCTGAAATATCTGTGCAGGTATGGTAGAAGAAGGACAAGTAAACTGATCACTGAAATACAACACAAGAATGCAACAAATATAATGTGCAGCAATTGTACCCCTATCTTACCTTAGGCACATTCAGCAGACGGCTCAAAAGCGCTGGAGACACCACTGCACTGACGTCCTGTACTCATCACTTTGCTTGAAGAAGCTTGGTGGCAATCTATTTTTTTTTTTCTCTCAAAAACTGCATTATGCAGCCTCTCATTTCTTGCTCAAAGTTTCATTAAGCATCATTTCCTATCCATTTTGCAGAAGGAAAAGCACTATTTGGCAGGACCTAGTTATTTTTTTTATCAGATAAAGAGGAACCATAAAGTTCAATGCAGTTGTAAATCAAGCTTGTTCTCTCAGAGATTAGTTAAGCCAAACTATACTATAACAATCAGCCATGGCAAGATAGTCCTGAACCACTGTTGTACAATTGAGGGTTTTCCATAAGATTTCAAGTTTGAACTGGATTCAAATTCTAAGTTGAAACAGAACCATAAGAAGAGAAAATAAAGAGGAAAAGAAGAGGCCCTTAGACTAGGCAAATGAGCCACTTGGAGTGAGCAGCTCACCAGCCCAGCCGTGAGCAGCAAGGATGGGATATTGTCCTATTCTAAGTACAACAGTGGCAGAAACTTGTTCATTGCATCATTAATTTGCTTGTATCACTTGTGCTGCCACCACTGATATTTTGAGTAACCCCGCTTGTCAGGATAACTGGTGCAACAAAAGACCGCCCATCATCACCAACTTAGACTCTAAGGTAACCTATCCTAAAAAAAATTCTTAGTCCCATGACATAGCTTCATTCCATCCTCACTATGAGGCAAATTTTAAAAAAGGAAATTAAAACCCACCAACGAGATCTAAACAACGGCGTCAAATGTAGAAACTACAAAGCCCCATAATTACCACAATTTACGCGGTTTTCTTCTTCAAACATTTTAACTGAAATTTTGTTAGACAAATGATTAGTTGCAGATTTGATTTATCTACAAGTTAATGCCTTTCTTGTGTACAGGTTGACTACTGAATCCTGATTATCAAAGTTTAATTCCTTTCAGCAGTAACTGAATTGATTACTGTCATCAAGGAACAATATCAGATATACTACCAAGAATTAACACAAACACGTATTGAGAATACATGCAGGTTTCTAGAAAGCATATGGAGAGGTTTGGTTATAAATAAATTCATCAGTTAACCACGGGCAGACAAAGATGGAAATACATTGATAAGCACGAACTGTTGGAATCATGTTGAGAATACATGCAACCACTGCAAAGTAAATTGCCATCCAAAGCAAGAATGTACCCATAGCAACATGTGGGAGTGGAATCCAGAATCAAATTTCACTTACGAGGACTCCTCATTCAGAATTGAAAGAAACTCCTCAGATGTGCCATCCTCATCTACACAGCACATAAGCACAAATACATATCAAGTTAAGCCATTTAATGTTACAATCCTCCACACGAATGCAAAAGAATGCACACACATAGGTAAGCTCTTTCTCGAAGATTTCAATTAGTCTTCAGTTGCTTGAGAAAAACAACAATTTGATGTGTAAAGGCAGATATCTATACAGTGAAGTAGTAGACGTCCTAATTCACCATTAAAGGTTTCACTGTTGATGCCAGCATGTCCTGTTGTGATTCTGTTCAAAAATTAATAGAAGCAAGATAGATATCGTTGCACATCTCAGGTATCCATAAAGATAAATGCATCAGAGTTTATACTTTACCTGAAGTCATGCTATAGCAGGCATTCACAAATAACATGAATAGACAGTATCCCATATTTGCTAGTACAACTAACATAACCAGGTTTTCCTAGAAATATTTTGGCATAATACACCGTTGGGCATTAAAAACATATAGATACACTGATGAAACTTCAAATTAGTTTTTCCCTAATGTAATTTAGAAAGCAAAAGGATATGCTACTTCCTTATCCCAAAAAAGGATATGCTACTTCCCGTTGTAAATAAGACTGTAACAAGTTCAACAACAAATGCATCATACCAGTTCAAATTGTAAACTTATAAGCAGCCTTAATATTAGTACGAGCCTTGTTAAAGCAGGAGGAATGCATCACATTATTGATTCAGCTGTAGAAAAGCAAGATTTGCTACAGTGCCAAAATGTTTCAGCCATAACTAAGTTCTTGCATAAACTTTAATTGCAGAGAAGTGCCAAGAGGGTATAATATGTAGCAGATATCAAATTCTTGCCTCATTATTGAAGTTACAACTGAATTGGTGGGTTACAAGATCCACTGCAAGAGCTAAGAAATCAGTGAACCAAACCCTACTTTGGGGTTACCTAAAACAAATTGGTACAGATCAAAACTTCAAAACATCAGTATCCCTCTTGAGGGCAGCTCTGTAGCCCTACAAACACTAGAGATATTTCTATTGACTGTATAACAAACCTTTAGTAGACTCACGAAGATATGCATCCATATCATATCCTACAAGATGCATTCGCCATGCAAGTGCCTGCGCGTCCTTTCTTCTGTGACAGATACAAAGACTCCTAAGTAATCGGTTCCCAACAGGTTGTGACATAATGAAGCGTTTACTCAATGTATAGAGCATGACATCAACTGCTGCATTTAGATTTCTTTCCCAACATAGGTATTTGGTAAGATGGGAACAGCAAGCTGGTGTGACATCAATGCCAAACTCCTCAAGTATACGAAATATCTTGAGAGCATCATCTATTCTCCTTGCTTGACAGAGGCCTATGAGCCAAATGGTGTAAGGACTTGAGTTTACCGATCCATGCTCTTGGTCTATCTTGATTAACTCCCTAACTGCTTCATCCAGGGAACCATCATCAAACTTTTTCCGAGCACTAGCAATTACTTCATCTTCGGCTGAGAGATTGTACTTTTTCGGCAGGTGATCAAACCATAAGTTGATTGCTTGTGATAATTTATTCTTCCTACATAGCGATCTCATCATGCTATTGTAAATTGACAAACTAGGGGTGCCACCGCTCTGTAACATGTCCTGGAATAACATCATAGCATCATTCTCTCTGCGAGTCCTCAGGAGTCTATCGATAAGAGTCCCATAAGTGATCTCATCAGGAGTGAACCCCTTGAGTTGGATATCTTTGAAGAGCTTAAGTGCTCCATCAAGATTTCTCACTTTACACAATCCATTTATCAGTGTGTTATATGTGACAACATCAGGAACTACTCCGCTGTCTATTATACCTCGAAGAAGCTTGTAAGCTTTCAGCACCTGCCCAGACTGGCACATACTGTCAACCAGCTTCTGCAGGCTCTCGCTGTCCCTCACCTGGTTTGCGCCAAGTGTCAGTCGAAGGAATAAGGAAGGGTTATTTCCCATCTCCATCTTATAAAAAAGCATCCGAGCTTCCTCAAGCTTGCGTGCCCTGTAGAGCCCATTGATAAGCGCATTGTATGTCATAACAGTTGGAGGGCAACCAACTTTCCCCATCTCATCAAAAACCTGCAGTGCCTCATCTACAAGTCTTTTCTTGCACAGCCCACATATCATGATTGTGTGTGTAGCAGTGTCCAGGACCACGTTATTCTGCGCCATTTCTGACATCAACGAGCGAGCTCCGTCCAGATCACCAACATCACAGAGGGCCTTCAGCAGCGTGTTATAGCAGAAGGTGTCAGGAGTAAAACCTTTCTCTTTCATCTCATCTAGAAACACGAAGGCATCCTCGATTCTGCCAGCCTCTGCACAACCACGGATCATTACGGTGTACAAGACAACGTCCGGTGAGACTTCAGTCTGTTCCAACATCTCCCGGTAACGCTGGAATCCCTCGTCATACCGTCCAGCATGGAACAAACCGTCGATCAAGCAGCTGTACGCCTTCAAGCCAAGCACAAAGTCCCCAGTACCACGGAGCACTTCAAGCCGCTGAATGGCCTCGTCAACCCTGCCAGCCTTGCATAGCCCGCTAAGGAATGCGTTGTAGGCGACCTCATCAGGTGGACACCCTTGGTCTTTCATGGACTGCAGCAGGTTCTCAGCAGCCTTCAGCTGTCCGGCATTGCACATGGACGACAATAACACAGTGTGTGTTTTGACGTCGGGCACAATCCCCCTCTCGAGCATTTCATCAAACAGCTTGAGCGCATCTGCTGCTGTTCCCCGCTTGCAGAGACCATCCATTAGCACATTATATGTGGCCCTGTTGGGCGGGCAGCCGGTGGTGACCATCCTGTTATAGAGCGCCAGGGCGACGGGAACTACACCGCTCTCGACGAGGACCCTGAGGACGGCGTTGTAGACGAAGGCGGTGGGGCGGCACCCGAACTCGCCCTCCATTCGGGAGAAGGCCTCGACCGCCTCGTGGTGCCGGCCGGCGGAGGCGTGGGCGAAGACGAGCGCCTCGAATGCGGCGGCAGGGGGCCGGAGGCCAGCGGCCTGGGCGTCGGCGACCGCGTCGTACATGGCGGCGTCGGCGTCGGTGGCGAGGAGGATGGGGACGACGGCGCGGGAGTGGAGGAGCGGGGAGCGGAGGCGCGGGGAGAGCGCGGAGAAGAGGAAGAGGCGGAGGCGCGATGCGGGTGGGAGCGCGGCGCAGAGGAGGGCGTCGGCGACGGAGTGCGGGGTGAGGCAGCGCGAGAGGAGGGAGAGGCTGGGGAGGAGGGCGGGGAGCGACGGTGGGAGCGTGGAGAGAAGCGCGTGGAGGGCGTCGCCGGCGTCGAGCTCGGCGGCGAGGGGAGGGCCGGAGGTGTGGATGGGGGCGGCCCCGGCGGTGGGGAGGGGGAGCGGAAGGAGGGAGCGTGCCGCCGCCGCACATCTCATAAGGTCATCGAGGTGGATCGAGGCGGACGGAGGCGGATTGTGGCAGCGGCAGCGCGGCGGCTGCGGCGGCGGCGGCGGTGGGAGAGGGAGAGGCAGGAGGGGCGAGTGCGGGCGGCGAAGACAGGGAGGGAGGAAGGGGGATGGGAGGGCTTCGCTGGATCGAGTGGTTGAATAAACTTTAAGTTTTGCCTAATTTCTTTTTCCAAAATTTGACAGGGGAAATTTGCTTCATACGGAGTATACAGTAGAATTTAGAACCACCAAACACTAACGCTAGCCAGATTACACGGAACGTATGTTTTAGGTGTGTTTGATGCAGGACTAAAGTTTAGTCGTTGTCATATCACATGTTTGGATATTAATTAGGAGAACTAAATATAAATTAATTATAAAACTAATTGCAGAATTCGTGGCTAATTCGTGAGACGAATCTATTAAACCTAATTAATTCATCATTAGCACATGTTTATTGTAGCACTATATTGTCAAACAATAGGCTAATTAGACTTAGTAGATTTGTCTCGCAAATTAGTCTCAATATGTGCAATTCGTTTTAAACTTAGTCTACGTTTAGTACTCTAAACTAGTATTGTAAAATCCGATGTGACAGGTACTAAACTTTAGCACGAGGAACCAAATGATGCTGGGGAGTAGTACTTTTTAACAATGCTGTCTCCGTTTTGGCTTATTTCAATACATAGTTTTTTATATATACTAGCAGAAGGGCAAGCGCCACAGGCACGTGTTTTTTTTTTAAATTACTAAATTAGTGATGTAGCTTCTCCCTACATCACCCCTCTTACATTTATACCAACATATTCTTACTAAACTTGTTTTTGGTGTACTTGCTCCCAAACGATTTTACCTGACCGTTTGTGAATTTAATAATATACTTTACAAATAGTTTAGGTTAAAAATTTGTGCCATTTAAAAAGACACACATAACATGTCGTGAAATATCAGGAAATCAACTATAAAATTTCTTAAAACAAGCAAAATACATAAGTGGAAAGGAATATGAAGAAATTTTACAAAGGTTATTGCTCAAAATTATAGAATTTAGACCTTGATCTGCTTATGAGTCAACCACCTAACATCTATCATGAGCCATAGGATAGGACTGCAAAACCAAAAGCACACAGACAGAGATATATTCTATTTCTTTGTCAATCATCAATTCACTAATCTGTCATTCCATACAAACATGCAAAAAAATAGACAAATCTAGGTCATGGCTGAAAATATTGGTGACCAATAAATATTCTGCGAGAGATGAACACGCTTCAGCAAGGCGGGCGACGGGGAGCGGCGGCGGCTCCCGAGCACCACGGCCTCGGTGGTCGGTGCCCCAGCTAGTAGAAGTGCACGTGCCGTGCATTTATAAAATATAGAATGAGAACACCTGATATCTAAAGAATATACAAAATGCACCCACAATAAAAAAAATTAAGGATACCTAACTATTAATAGAAAGAGCAAATTTCTTGTGACATAACAGTAGAGCATAAACTTCCAAATGTTTATTAGTAAAGGTAACTTCTAGCATTATTATGACACAGATTTATCCACAATTACACCTCCCCTATTCATCTGATCCAAAAAACAGGAGATATAACTGGTAACTAAAGTAAAAATTATGAACCTAATTAGTTATTGCAAACAATATTTTTTCCTCACTATTTCTTAGAGTCCATCACATGCTAGGGGCCCTAACCTATGGCAGCCTCCAACTTCTCATTATTGTCCTGGACTATCATGGTTCAATTTAGCAATTACCGGAACAACATGAAAATCTCAGGGGTTGGTGCCATCTCTGCACCTTTGCCTGTTGTATTGCCCACCAAAGTGTTCGAGGAGCGTCTGCCTCCGGCATTCAGTCTGCAGGGAAATAGAAATCATCAGAGTGTATCGTTCAGTTCAGACTTCATTTGGTATTCTTAAAGCACCAAGGACATCCTACAGGTTCCAGCTACTAAACAGTACAGGATTTGTGCCGTTTGTGCCAAAGCTAAGAGACAGAGAGAGAGCCTTATTACCTTATGGACAGATACAGTTGCTGTTGCAATTAAGGCCATGTTTGGGACTCTATGCTTGAGGCATCCTAGACCACGGTAATTTGGACGGAAGCCATGTCCCCACTGACTGGTTTAGAAATGAAAATCAGAATTACTGTCAGGATACAGCCGCTTCCTTCTAAAACAATCATAACAAATGCTGGGCTGATGTATTACCTTACAAAATGTGCTTCATCGACCACAAATCTTGCTAGCAGTCTAAAAGGCAAGAGTGATAACTTAAATAAAACTATTAAATGATCATATGGGCCACCTTAAATTTTTTAACACTTGGTTTGATCAAAGTACTATACACAGCATATCAGAAGAACTAAATTGAAAGAATGGATATTCTAGTAACACATTCGTAATTAAACTAATGAAGCTTAGGCTCAAATTGTCCAACAAACATGTGTAGTAATCTAATTCTCTTACATACCATCAGGGAAACAATAGAATCATTTGTGAATCAGCCAACTGACCAGCTGGAAAGTATTAGTTGTAGCATATTAGTATCCAACTTTGTTGTCTCAGGACCATCTTATGACACTGATTATATGAGCATGAAGGATGTCCTTGAAGTAAGCATTAGAAGGATATTAAACTGAGAACAATTCAGTCCTATACGCATTCGACTAACGTTTGGACAGCTTCTCGACCAGCAAGTGTTGGGTCTAGGGTTCGGTGGGCCCCCTGAGAGCCCAGACGTAAATGAGGGCAATAGACAGAACTTGGGAGCAAAGATCCTTGTATTCGTCCAAAATGCCAACCCTTTTTACACGCGGTGGAGGGCGCCTTTTATACCCCCTCCGCTCCGCCTCGGAGGGACGGTTATGCCCCTAGTCACATTACAACTTCACAGGCTCGCAGGCCTACTCTCGTACATTCACCGCCGGGCTCAACTACCCCGGCAAATCCAATTTGCATTCCTATTGTGTTGCCGTGCCCGACCGTCTTTCCTAAGGCGTTTTCCTGAAAAATCGCCTTCGGTGCCGTCTCCCTGACGTCTCTGAGGGAATCAGCTCCGACGAGGCGCTGGGCTTCTCCTCTCGCTTCCCTTTGTCGCGGCTCCGCTCCGGGGATCTTATTCCTCGCGTTTGTGGAGCCCTTTCTGGGCGACTCCAGCCTTGGCCGCCTGCCGAGCTCCGCCGGGACCAGAGCCGGAGCCCCGCCCTTTGCGTCGCGGTTGACCGGGAGCCCCCTTCTGGCGCCTGCGAGGATCAAACAAGGTTAGTCACCACGGAGCCGCCGTTAGTGGCTCCACGCTCTTTGTTGCTATCAGCTTCAGGCCGGAGCCGTCCCTCGGTCGCAGAGGGCTCTGCTGGAGGTGCTCGGGGGAGGCCATGTTTTGGCGATCCCCAACAGTAGCCCCTCGCGGGCCGGGCTCGACTTCGGCGCCCCAGGCCCTCGACCCTTAGGAAGCCACAAAAAACGTCACCCCGAGCGCCGGAGGAAGGGGCCGGCTTTGGTGAATTGCTTTGGCGCTTGGCAGATGGATGTGCCCTTGGCAGAGCCGGACGATGCTACACGGAATGGACACGCGTCAATTGCTGATTGGCTGACTGTTCGGGTTTCGAGGCAGTTTTGTCGCTTAGCCGGGGTGCGCCTATATGAAGGGGGGAGGGGCGCGGTGAAATCCACTTTTCACCGCGCCACGCCCCCTGTTTTACTTGCTTCGTGCTGCCTCGAGATTCGTGCTTGGTGCATCCTACGGCTCTCGACGTTCAGGTTCGTTGGCCTCCCTTCCCAATGGGGCTTCGGAGCGTGGCTTGGGTTGTGCCTTCTGTGGTGAGGGTCTTTTGGCTTTCTTTGGCCTTGACCTTGCTTTTTCGTTTCAGGCTGGCACGGACTAAGCAGACTGCTCGGCTGATCGACCCATCAATGGCGAGCCCTGCGCGCGATGTTGAGGCGGCGGCTGGGGTTGAGGTTGAGGCTGAGGGCCGCGCTGAGGTGGCGGTGAGCCCGGTTCAGGAGGAGCCAGCCATGGGCTTTGCTGGGGAAGCGGCGTCAGCCGGCAGCGACGATCCGTCGGGTGATGAGTCGGAGGCCGCCGACCGTGCACGGAAGTCGAAGCACCCCCCGACGGTTTAAGTACTACGAGGAGAAGAATTTCTTTCCTGTAGGGTGCGGCCGCGCGCCCGGGCCTGAGTCGGAACCGGCTCCCCGTCCCGGAGAAACCGTGGTGTTCCGGGATTTCTTTAACGCGGGCCTCCGGTTTCCGTGTCAGCCCCAGCTAGTGGACATCCTGAGGCGGTATCGGGTGCAGCTTCATCATCTGACTCCGACACCATTCATCCAGCTTAGCAAGTTTTTCTAGGATGCAAAGACCTTCGGGGCGGAGCCTGATATGGACGCGTTTGTGCGGCTCTACAAGCTGCACACACAGTACAAGAAGGTGACACTTGTCAACGGCGTCACGTACACCAACCAGTTTGGTTTTGGCACGTTCATCCCTCGCCGGGAATTGGATCCCCTTGTGACAAAGGTGGAGCTGTCCAAGGCTCAGAAGGGGAAGCTGGATGACGAGTGGCTTCATTACTGGTTCTACGTGGGAGCACCGACGGGGGAGTCTGGCCAGTCCAGTGAGCTGGAGCCCGGGCGTTTCCGTTTGCCGGGGGCGTCTCTACTTCTCTCAAGGTGAAGTGTCTCCCGTACTATGACAGCACCCCCGGGTTCAAAGAGTGCATGATGTGTTTTACACAAGCCACCTTGCTGCTCGGAGGTCGTGATGTTGCGGACGAGTTCGTCGCCGCAGGGATTTGGCCCCTGAGCTCATCATGGAGGCTGGTGTCCCTTGAGCTCCAGGAATTTCGGCGGTTTCAAGGGCGTGCCCTTCCCTCTCTTCCACCTGGACATGGCCACTCGGTTCCCTGGCCTGTCGGACAGCCAGATAGTGGAGAAGATCGACCGCGATGTAGTCGACTTGCTTGGCCATGTTACTGGCCCGGAGGTGGACTCCCGGTCAGCGATCGTTAAGCACGACCAGAGGCTGAACCGGTGCCTCGACGAGATGGGGGTGGAGGTGCCTCCGAGGGCCTTTCTCCCCACGGGGGCTTCTCGGGCCCGTAAAGGGGCTGCTGCCTCGGCCTCCGCGGATGTTGAGGCCAAGATGAAGGTGGTGGCTCCTCAGAAGAGGAAAGGGGCTCTAGAATTGCCTGCCGCAGGAGCCAGTGCAAGCGGCGATCCATAGAAGACGAAGGAATCTGAGCGGAAGAAGCGGCGCCGTCTTGAGACGCAGAGCTGGATGATGACCAGCGAGGACATTGCGCTGCCGGGGAGGTCCAGGCTTAGCTCGAAGGTGATCAGCAAGAAAGCCTAAGGGCCGGACCGTGCTTCGCGTTGCCCCCGCCGACTCAGACGATGAGGGGGAGGAGACGCCTCCGAGGCCCATCTCCCCTTCCAAGGAAGCAGAGCTGGCCGCGGACGCCGCGAAGGCCCTTGGGGCTCCGGGAGGGCCTGCCTCGTCTCTGGAGATGATTGAGGCGTCTACCGCTGTCCGCTCCAAGGCTGCACACTGTGGTCTAGGTGAGGCACTGATCCCGGGATACCCAGCTTTTGCCACATGCGGTGCCTCTCCCAGATTTTTGGAAGATCTGCGCGTGTGTGGTCCTTGCCCGGGGAGGGGCTGGTGGAGCCGCGGCTGAGCTTTGCAGGTTTGTTGACGCGCCACGGCCTTGTGAACCGTGACAGGGATGAGTATGGGAGGGCTTTTGACACGAGTGTTCGTTTGGGGTCCCGTATCTCTTCTTTAACATATGGTGTGTTGATGTTGAAAGGGGAAGCCCCCGTGATGTCACCGCCAAGCGAGACTGCGGTAGCTGGCGCAGGCGGAGCCGAGGGAAGGCCACACCCCCGGGCTCCGGGCGAGAAGTCCGCTGTGGTTGGGGTTGCTGGAGCTTGTGGGGGGCTTCGCTCTCTTGACGTATCAGATAAGGGTTCGCCGGCTTGGCTTGCTCGGGTCCGTAGGGATGGTTCTTACTGTGCTCTCTTCTCTTTTTTTTAGATTTTGAGCAAATGGTAAAGGGTTACGAAGTGAGAGATCTGGCCTCTCTGGCCATGGAGTATGGCCAAAGGGTGAGCCATTTTCTTTGGGCCTGTGTACTTAGTCGTATTTTAGCTTGTCTATTGACTTCATTTGTGGCCTCCGCAGAGTTGTGTTATAGGGCGCGTCCTTGGTGAAAAGGA
Organism: Urochloa ruziziensis; assembly: GCA_015476505.1. Taxonomy (NCBI): domain Eukaryota; kingdom Viridiplantae; phylum Streptophyta; class Magnoliopsida; order Poales; family Poaceae; genus Urochloa; species Urochloa ruziziensis. The sequence goes on from CM027119.1 coordinate 25,205,401, forward strand.
GGCTCAGCGGGAGGGCAAGGAGAAGCTGGAGGCGGATGACCTTCGGGAGGACGTTAGTTGCTTGGAGACCCTGAGGGGGCTGCTAAAGGAGTCGAATTTCGAGCTTGCTATGCAGAATACTCACCTGAAGGTTGCTTGCACGGAGATGGCCAACGAGATCGCGAAGCTTAAGGCGGAGCTGGGCCAAAGCGAGGGGGTTGTGGCGGGGCTCCGCGACTTGGTAGAGGCCGAGACGAACCTCCGAGCCAAGGCCGAAGAGGAGAAGAAAGGTGTCGCGGCGTCGCTGGAGGAGCGGTCCAAGGAAGTTACGGACCTCGAAGCCCAAATTGCAGAAAAGACCCAGGGCATCAATGGGCTCCGCTCTGAGGTGGCCGGGCAGGCTAAGCAAATTGAAGAGCTTCGGGAGTAGCTGATGAGCGCCAAGCAGCACTCGGCTGACCGCGAGGCTAAGCTCCTGGCTCAGTGCTGCAAGGCGGAGCGCGCTTACGCGGCTGCTCTTGAAGAGTTCGGGTCCTGTCCCGGTCCATCCCCCGCGACGGATGATAGCCTTGCCTACCTGGAATGGCTCGAGGCTGAGTTCCAGTCTCTCCCTACGGTTTTCGAAGGCACCAGTGACTACGCGGCGGCCTTGGCTGCTGAAACTGTGGCGGAGGCGCTGGAGAATGCCGGTTGGGTGATCATCTTTCCAAGGTGGGCACCAAGTCTATGGCATTCCGTAGGGCCACTGAAAGTGCATCTAGGCACTTAATCTAGTTTTGGTAATTAATGACAATGTAAATTTGGATATAATGCTTTGCATGAGTTGTGCAGGAATAAAATCAAAAGAAAAGAAAAGAAAGGTGAAAGGAAGGTCCCCAAATCTTATTCATATGGTGACGAAGTCTATCGGACGATTTAAATTTATTTTACAGTTCGAATTTGAGTATAGGATCACTGTACTATCAAGGGGGACGTGCTTGACGAGTTTAGGTTGTGTGCGTCGGAACTTAGGCCGGAAGATCCGATCCAAAGTTCCGGGCGGCTCTGTCTGGAATTAATTTTCCGCCGAAAGATCCGACCCTTGCACCGGATCTTTCAACACTTAGACAGATTTTGTGTCTTCTCTTCAGGCGCCGGAACTTAGGCCGGAAGATCTGACCCAAAGTTCCGGGCAGCTCTGTCTGGAATTAATTTTCCGTCGGAAGATCCGACCCTTGCTTCGGAACTTCCAACACTTAGCCAAATTTCTTGTTTCTGCGTCTCTCCCTCTGGCGTCGGAACTTCCACCGGAAGATCTGACCCAAAGTTCCGGGCGGCTCTGTCTCTAATATTTTTCCATCGGATGATCCGGACCTTGCGTCGGAACTTACATCGGAACTTCCACCGGATCATCCGGCCCTTGTGTCGGAACTTTCATGACTTAGCACTATTTCAGTGTTTCAGCCTTATGAAATTCAAATCTCGGAAGATCCGGCCCTAAGCCGAAAGATCCGGTATCCCTTCGCAGAACACATAACGACTAGTTTTTGGGGGTTGGGTATTTATACCCCCTCACCCCCTCATTCAATGCTTGTTGCCTCCACGACCAAACATACTCCAAGAGCATTGATTGCAGTCCTCTACTCCACCCAAAAGCTTGATTCTTGCCTTGATTCACCTAGGGTTTGAGTGAGAAGAAAAGATTGAGTGTGAGAGCTTTGAGCACTTGTGAGCTTTGATTCGTTCATCTCAATAAGCACTTGAAGCAAGCTTGATTCATCGATCCACGTTTGTTACTCTTGGAGCTTTGCTCCTAGACGGTTAAGCGTCGCTGGTAGCTCTCATTCCTTTGTGGTTTGAGCACCGGAAAGTTTGTATTTCCCCTCTCTTTGTGAGAGCAATAGTAAGTGACTCAATCTTCCTTTGTGGTTGATTGAGGGAGGCAAGGGGTTAGTGACAACCCGGTTCTTTATGAACCCCTCAATGGAAACGTAGCTCCTTTGTGGAGTGAACCTTGGGAACAAATCTCGTGTCTCTTTGTTCTTGCTATTGTTCTTGTTGTTCTTCACCTTATTTGTGCCCGATCCATGTGCTAGGTGTTGTTCGACCTTAGAGATCATACTTAGGTGCTCAGTTACTTCATCTAGCAGCTTTGTATTCAAATTGAATCTTGAATAGCTTGTTAGTTTTTGAATCTCGAAGTTAGTCTCCTCTCTGTGTCAGAAGATCCTACACAGTGTCGGATCTTCCGGGAGCCGAAAGATCCGAGACTACGTCGGATCATCCGACCATCTGACATTTTCGTGAAGAATTTTTCAGGATTTTTAACAGGCCCTATTCACCCCCCTCTAGGCCTAGTGTTGGTCCTTTCAATTGGTATCAGAGCAGGTTCCTTGATTAAGGTTTAATCACCTAAGAGAAAACACTATGGCTCCTTCCGGGGATGGTTCCGGTGTTGGCGGTTCAAACAAGGAAGACACTCATGAAGTGATCGTGTCAAGCGACGATGATTTTGATGTGAGTGATGTTGAAGAGACCTTGGATGAGGTCAAGAAGATCAAGAAGAGAAAAGAGAAGCTCAAGAAGAAGTTTGATGAAAAAGTTGAAAGAAGAGCTCTCAAGATTGTGAAAGAGAAGATGAAAGAAAAGGAAGTTCTTGCAAGTTTTCACAATGTTCCTCACAAGTATGATGATACTTCCTCATCCTCGTCCAAGAAAGATCCGGATGCAATTTCATTCTCATCGGTTCAATTGGGCAAGTTTCCGCACTTTGATGGAAATGATTATTCTCGATGGAAGGATGACATGAAGATGTACTTGTATGGTCTTCATCCACATCTTTGGACCGTGACATGTGTGGGCATCGACAAGAAAGCCAAGCCACCCCTCACAAGAGAACAAGAACATGACAACTACCGCAATGCTCAAGCCGTCATCATTCTCAGGAGTTGCTTGAGCACATATGAGTACAACAAGGTTAGGGGAATTGAGGTAGCCAAAGAAATTTGGGATGAGCTTAGAAGGTCACATGAAGGTGATGAGATTATCAAGGAAGGAAAGATGGATGCACTTCAAGGAGAACTCGAGGCTTTCACAATGAAAGATGATGAAGACTTGGAAGCCATGTATAATCGATTGAAGCTTCTTGTGTCCGCAATTAGACTTCTTGGTAGTGATGATTGGGATGAGCACAAGGTCACAAAGAAGATGCTTAGAGCATATGCCCCAAGAGACCCACACCTTGCTACCATGATTAGAGACAAGAGGAAGTTCAAGCTCATGACTCTCATTGACCTATATAACAAGTTGCAATATCATGAGTCACATAGAGTGGAGAAGGTCAAGGCCAAGACTAGTGAACCTCAAGAAGTCAAGGCCATTGCTTTCAAGGCCGAGCCTAGCAAGAAGAATGAAATCAAGGACAAACCTTCAAAGCCTTCCAAGTCTCGCAAGAAGGAAGATTCTAGTGATGAAGCAACCACCGATGAAGAAACTGCTATGATGGTGAGAGAATACAAGAACTTCATCAAGAGAAAAGGTGTTAAGAAGCCGGTCTCACAACGAAGATGCTATGAGTGTGGTGAGAGAGGGCATTACATTGCGGATTGCCCTCACAAGAAGGAAGGCAAGGAAGACAAGAGGTCAAAGGACAAGTCCTATGACAAGAAGTACAAGGAGAAGAGCAATGATTACAAGAAGAAGAATGGGCATGCTCATGTTGGTGAAGGTTGGGACTCTAGTGATGACTCCGACAAAGAAGGAGTGGCAACTCTTGCCATTCATGATTCTTCACCAATGCCAAGACTCTTCAAGAACCTTGATAGTGATGATGATGATGAAGCTCCCATGTGTCTCATAGCACAAGGGACTAAGGTACTAATCGATCCCACTCCTCCATCATCTACTCCCTCAACACCAAGTGACATAGAAAACCTAGAAGATGAAGAAGCTAAACATGATAAGAACTTAGTAAATGCTTTTGGCAAGAAAGGTGCTAAGCATATTAAAAAGCTTATGGAGAAATTGGATAAGAGAGAAGCTACTCTTGATAGGCAAGAAGACTTGCTCATCCTTGAAAAGGAGAGAAACCTTGCTCTTGAGAAAGCTCTAGATGAGGAGAAAGTTAAGGTGGAGAAATTGGCCGTTGACTTGTCATTGGCTAAGGACTCAAATGAGAGGATGTCTAAGGAAATGACCAAGGCAAATGACTCTCTAGCTAATCTAAAGAATGTTCATAGTGAGCTTCAACAAAGGCATTCAAGCCTTGAGGTCAAGTACAAAGACCGTGAAGCTAAGTATGACATCCTTCGGAAAAGCATCAAGGCCGACTCCAAAGTCACTCTTGACTTCGATGCCTCCACTAGTAAAGGTTGCTCAAGATGTTATAAAATAGATGTGGATTCTTGTGTTGCTAACCTTGCCAAGCTAGAGAAGGAGATCAAGGCAAAAGACACTCAACTCAAAGAGTTGAACAAGGTCATTGGCAAGGGCAAAGGAAAGGCTCAAGAGAAGAGTGTATTTGAGTCCCATCTGGCTTATCATGCCGAGAGATATCCTAACATCAAGGATGGACTTGGATACACTAGAGGAGGAAAAGCAAACGGCACGAAAAGGATCCAAGGAAAAGATGTGCCATTGTTCACTCAAGGTGCCAACCTTTGTGATTTGATGAACTTTGCTCATGGTGTGTCAAGGGAGACCACCCCAATAGCAAAGCCCGTTGTTGTGACCCCTAGTAAGGGTGCGAAGGGCTCAACTTCGGGGAAGACAAGTGAGAAGATCAATGAGCACAAGCCATCTCCCAACTACACTATTGATTATTCGGTCATGTGGGACCACAATGGGAGAATGGTTGTCAAGTATGTTGGTATTCATGCCAAGAAGATGATGAAGAGTGTTTGGGTGCCAAAGTTGCCTAGTTCTAACACCCAAGGACCCAAGCTCATTTGGGTACCTAAACACAAAGCTTAACTTGTTTTGTAGGCATATTCCTCCGGTGGTTCTTCATGGTTGCTTGATAGTGGTTGTTCAAATTATATGACCGGAGAGAAGAGTATGTTTACCAAGTTAGAAGAATATGACTCACCCATTGAAAGAATTACATTTGGTGATAACAATCATGGTGATGTTGTTGGTCAAGGTGACATTGCTATCTCAAACAATTCATCTCTTTCAAATGTTTATTTAGTTGATTCTTTGGGGTACAACTTGTTGTCGGTTTCACAACTTTGTGAGAAAGGCTACAATTGTCTCTTTACTAATGAGGGTGTAAACATTCTTAGAAGGGAGGATTGCTCTATTGCTTTTACGGGTCAACTTAAGGGAAAGCTTTATTTGGTTGATTTCACAACCACTAAAGTGGAACCGAAGACTTGTTTAGTGGCAAAATCTAGCTTGGGTTGGCTTTGGCATCGCCGGCTAGCTCATGTTGGCATGAGAAACTTGGCCAAACTTTAAAAGGATGAACACATTCTAGGATTAACAAATGTTTTGTTTGAGAAAGATAGGTTATGTAGCGCTTGTCAAGCCGGGAAACAAGTTGGTGCTTCTCATCCACCCAAGACTATATTGACTAGCTCTAGACCATTGAAGTTGATTCATATGGATTTATTTGGACCAATTGCTTATATTAGTATTGGTGGAAACAAATATGGTCTAGTGATTGTGGATGATTACTCAAGATTCACTTGGGTATTTTTCTTGAGGGACAAGAGTGAAGCTCAAGGAATTATCAAGAAATTCATTAGAAGAGCTCAAAACGAATTTGAGTTGAAGGTCAAGCACATGAGAAGTGACAATGGCTCCGAGTTTAGAAACACAAATGTTGAACAACTACTTGATGAAGAAGGGATCAAGCATGAACTTTCCGCTCCATATACTCCTCAACAAAATGGCATTGTTGAGAGGAAGAATCGGACGTTGATTGAGATGGCAAGAACAATGCTTTGTGAATACAAGACTCTGGATATATTTTGGGCCGAGGCGGTTAACACGGCTTGCCATGCCTCTAACCGTCTCTTTCTAAACAAGTACTTGAGCAAGACTCCATATGAAGCACTCACCGGTAGCAAACCCAAAGTGCATTACTTTAGAGTCTTTGGATGCAAATGTTATATACTTAATAAGAAAACCAAGAGCTCTAAATTTGCACCAAAAGTAGATGAAGGTTTCTTACTTGGTTATGGAACTCATGAACACGCCTATCGTGTCTTCAACAAAACCTCCGGTTGTGTTGAGGTCACGGTAGACGTGAAATTTGATGAAACAAACGGCTCTCAAGTAGAGCAAGTTGAGAATGACTTTGTAGAAAATGAAGAGCCTCCAAGCAAATCTATTATGAGAATGGGTATAGGTGAAGTGCGACCGCAAGAAGCTCAAGACAAGGATCAAGTTCCAGCGAATACAAATATTGATCCATCATCATCAACAAGAGTTGAAGCATCAAGCTCTCTTCAAGATCAAGATCAAGTTCATGGTGACGATCATGATCATGGCAATGATCAAGGGGGAGTTCAAGGTGATGAAGCTCAAGTTGATGATTCTCATGACCAAGATGATGATGGACTCATTCAACGTCAATCAACATCCTCACACCCAAGAGTACATGATGATGGACTCATTCTTGAATCCAGATAAAGATGCTAACTAAACAGCTTGGCTATGCTTGACTGCAGTGATTCCTTCTTCATAATTCTTGACTTGTCAGCCGTTTTTTCCTAAAATGTCTACAATCCCCTTCCAAATTCCAGAGTTTTCGCCCTTTGTCCCATCAAATCTCTGCAGTACAAAAGAATTAAAAAAATGCTGGTGGGAATTATGAAACTGGTTACTTAAGCTCTATCTCTGATTCATCAATTAGGCAGGCAGGTTCACTGCCAAGACACAAGACGGCAATGATTCAGAACTGACCATAATCTTCAGAACTGGCATGGTTATTTATCAACGACACTGCAAGATCAATGCTCTTACAAGTGCACACTATGACCTACTGTTCTGAAGGGTAGTGGGCTGTAATGCAGGGTTCATACAGTTCGTAACATCAGGTTACATGAAAAGTGCTTCAGCTGTATATGAAGCCATAAGAAATTTGGCTACATGCTCTATGTATTGTCATAGTAAGTCGCTAAAGTTGTATACACTCACGGTAAGAATAGCTTTTCCCATGTTGTCAAGTTTTAGACCAGGTCAAGACATGTGCTCCTTATTTTACTATCCACAAGTAAAATTCCTTAATCCAAAACTTCAGCGAAGTGAGGCACACTTTGCTAATCTTGCTAATCATCGCTTTAAAACAGTTTGCTATGTGGACCTAGTGAGCACAGATCTTGACAAAGAATCATGATGTCCAAGATCAATTTAGTAGGAGGGATGCCTAGCACATATATTAGTTGGACATAGGAAGACGAATTCCAGGAGTGTCACCCTATCAGCAAATCTCACGTATACACGGTGGTTTGAGTAACTACTAATAGCACAAATTAGCAGGCAACCTGCTAAAAAAACTGACAGATCATTACAAGCCCATCTATCCCAATTAGACCATGCATGAGACAGGTTGCAGAAAACATTTCTTAAGTGCTATTTCTCATGCTACCAGAAAAAATAAACATTTCTTAAGTTACTCGTTTGTTTCCTCTTTGGAACCTCTTAAGGTAGAAGATGCTCTTGGTGATGCGGATTGGATTGTGGCCATGCAAGAAGAATTAAACAATTTCACAAGAAATGAAGTTTGGGAATTAGTCCCAAGGCCCAAGCAAAATGTAATTGGCACCAAGTGGGTTTTCCGGAACAAGCAAGATGAGCATGGCATTGTCACAAGAAACAAGGCTAGATTGGTTGCTCAAGGCTATACTCAAATTGAAGGTCTAGACTTTGGTGAAACTTATGCTCCGGTGGCAAGGCTTGAATCCATTCGCATTCTTCTAGCCTATGCCACACATCATGATTTCAAGATTTATCAAATGGATGTCAAGAGTGCATTCTTGAATGGACCTCTCTCCGAGCTAGTGTATGTGGAGCAACCACCGGGATTTGAAGATCTTGACCATCCCGACTATGTGTACAAGCTCCATAAGGCGCTCTATGGGCTCAAGCAAGCTCCTAGAGCATGATATGAATGCCTTAAGGATTTTCTTCTCAAGAACGGATTTGTAATGGGCAAAGCCAATTCTACTCTCTTTACTCAAAAAGTAGACAAATATTTATTTGTATGTCAAATATATGTTGATGATATTATCTTTGGTTCTACTAATGAAAAGTTTTGTGAAGAGTTTAGTAGGATCATGACCAAAAGATTTGAGATGTCTATGATGGGTGAATTGAAGTTCTTTCTCGGATTTCAAATCAAGCAATTGAAGAACGGAACTTTCATATGTCAAACCAAATATACAAGTGATATGCTCAAGAAGTTTGACATGGCCGAGGCTAAAGCTATCAAAACTCCAATGCCGGTGAATGGACATCTCAATCTCAATGAAGAAGGAAAGTCGGTTGATCAAAAGGTATATCGCTCCATGATTGGTTCTTTGCTTTATCTTTGTGTATCTAGGCCCGATATAATGCTTAGTGTGTGTATGTGTGCAAGATTTCAAGCCAATCCTAAGGAATGTCATTTAATGGCCGTAAAGAGAATTTTTAGATATTTGGTGCATACTCCTAACCTTGGCTTGTGGTATCCCAAGGGCTCCACTTTTGATTTACTTGGCTATTCCGATTCGAATTATGCCGGTTGCAAGGTAGATCGAAAGAGTACTACCGGGACTTGCCAATTTCTTGGTCGGTCCTTGGTGTCATGGAGCTCTAAGAAACAAAATTCCGTTGCGCTATCCACCGCCGAGGCTGAGTATGTTGCGGCTGGTGCTTGTTGTGCCTGTTGACGGCCATTATAACCTCGAAGTGACCGTCAACATTTCGGTAAAATGAGGATGATTATACCATACTCCATGCATAAAACTAATTTTATTGACAAATTCCACAAGTTTTGGATGAGTTGTGCTTGCAGGATGAACCAGGACAAACAAGGGCCAAACCTGGCACAGGGCCAGGCCGGCCGGCCTAGGCCAGGCCGACCGGCCTCCCCTGGCCAGGTCTGGCCACGTCACTGATCCACAAGCCATGCCAAGTGCCCAGGATGATCAAGCACCATGCAAACAATGTCGGTTTGATCCAAGGACCCGGAAGGCCTAGAGGTGAAAGCACATGGATTGAAGGGCCCACATCCTAGGATTCTCGGACAAGCTTCAACTAAACGCAACTGTTACCGACCTTGGGAGAGCATCAGGACCATCCATGCAGAGGACGGTGCCAAGTGGCACCAGGGCCGGCCGGCCTAGCCCAGGTCGACCGGCCTCCCTCTGTGGCTGCCACGTCCCCTCCTTCGCGTGAAGCCTAAGCAGATCCTTGGCGTGCTAATGACGCTGACATCCACCCCCTGGAGGCTATAAAAGGCAGCTCATTCACCTTGGGAAGACACACACCACATATCTCAAGTCTTTACTTGAAGGGAGCTCTAGTATCTTTTTCATTTCTTAGATTAGGATTAGAGTTGGGAGTAGAGTCGAGTCGAGCTTAGCTCGATCTTCGGAGTCTTCGGAGTTCTGGTAAAGCTCTTGTATCCTTTCCTTCTTTTGAAGAGTTTATTTATATAATTACTTTCTTACTTCAGAGCTTAAGTTATCTTTTATATTTCTATCTTGCTCTTCTTTTAGAGTAAAGATCTTGCTCTCTTTAGAGCAAAGTCCTATCCCCTTTAGTTTTAGTGTAGAGTTTAGTTTAGCTCTACCGGGCTTTATCTCGCGGGTTTGCTCGCCTTGACCGGGCCGTAAGACGCCTTAGGGAAGACGGAGATTTCTCTTGACAGGCCTCAAGAGAAATCTTAATCATCGAGTGCAGACGTGGTGTCTGGCTTGTTGATTAACTAGGAAGTGTGTTGCACCCCACGGAACTGCAGTGGTAGGCGGCAGGTGGTGACAGCCCTGTCCATCCTTCGTATTCCACCACGTTCGGGTGTACTCATAACAGTAGTGCTGAGCCCGGAGAACCCCCTCTCTCATCCCGTTCTGAGGTTCTCCCGTTCTAGCCGTCGAAGCGAGCTCTGTTCCCGGTATCTAAGCTAGGGTCTAGGCTAAGGCTAGAGTGCCTTTTGCTCTGAGTTAGAAAGAGTCTAGGTCCGGTCTCTCCCAGCATCTTTCCTTTTCTTTAGAAATAGGTGCTCCGTGTGTCGCTGGTCTTTCAGACCTTCTATCCGGTCATTAACTTGACCATTATCCACCCAAACCTAGAGTTTGTGCCCCTGGGTTTGTGGCTTGATATTTCTGGCAAGATATATCATTTCATTCTTCAATACACTTTAACCATCTGCTTCCCTGCGGAAATATAAATACGATACCCTGGGGTTACACCCAAGGTGAAGTGCTACAATGAGATATATTCTGTGCGCTTGCAGAATTAATTTTGCATACAACGACATATATCTACGCGCTCTTGAGCGTTGCTAAAACGTGACGCTAAGGAGTGCCAACAAGCATTTCTGGCGCCGTTGCCGGGGAAGCAATTGGCTAAAGTTATTGTTGAATCATTTGATTATCTTTACAGATTTACCAAACCACTAACCTTAGTGACCTCACCACTGCAACATTCGTCTATCTTTGATGTGTTTTGCAGGGTAGTGCATGACTGGTTTCAACCTACCATCAAACTTTGATCCAAATCTAGAACACATTGGAAGAGTAGTGCGAAAGAGAGTCGTACCTCCTCAGATTTCCCTCAGCTCAAGCAATATACTCGAGTCGTCATCCGACTCTGAGTCCGAATCAGATTCAGATTCGTCGTTTTCTTCAGCCCCAGAGTCTCCAGAGATTATGGCTCAAGCAAAGAAGACGCTCCGTGAGTTCTCAGCCCCGTCAAGCAGCAACTTCCCGGGACTGTCAAACGCACAGGAAGGTGCATTTGAGCTGAGGACTGGCCTGGTAAACATGGTTCAGGCCAGCCCTTTCTGCGGAAAGGCGATTGAGGATGCGAACGCTCACCTTCAGAATTTTCTGGAGGTGTGCAGTACTATCAAGCCCAATGGCACACCGATCAACAACATCCGCCTTCAACTCTTCCCATTCTCCTTGCTTGGGAAAGCAAAGGAGTGGTTTTACGCCAACAAGGCATCATTCGAAGGACGCTGGCAGACTTGCGTAGACGCATTTCTGGCCAAGTACTTCCCGGTGGGCAAAACCAATGCCCTCCGAGGAAAAATCACTAGCTTTCAGCAGCTAGACGGAGAGACAATTCCCGAAGCTTGGGAGCGACTGCAAGAGTATATTGCAGCCTGCCCTCACCATGGTGTGGAAGATTGGCTAATTACCCAGAACTTCTTCCACAGCCTGAGCCGACGATCGCAAGAGATGTTGGATGCAGCCGCGGGAGGAGCTTTCCTCTCGTTGGATGTAGACGCAGCGAAGGCGCTAATCGAGAAGATATCCACTCACCAGAGCTGGATAGGAGAAAGACAAGCTCCCCGCAAGGGAGTACATCAAATTGACTCCGTTGATATGCTGGCCGCTAAGATGGACCTTCTCTTGAAGAAGATGGAATCTCCTGGCAAGGAGATGAATCAGATCATGGAGGAGAGAATCACATGTGAAACGTGTGGAGAAGCAGGACACTCGGGCGACACTTGCCCGACGACACAAGAAGAAGCTTATTTCATTGGAAATAACAACAATTCAGGCTTCCGTCCTCAACAAGGTTGGAATTCCAAGCCCAATTTCCCCTTCGGCCAACAGCAAGGTAATGGATCTAACAACGGTTTTCAACCGTCGCTAAAGGACATCTGGTATGGCCAAAAACAAATTAACGATAGTGTGGCAGAACCACCCCAATTATGTCAGCTCAAGTGCATTGTCCCTTAGCTAATGCAAGCAGTACAGCACACTCGCACTTCAACTGACATAACCGTGTAGTTGCTGTCGGGTAACTCCCGATTACACCACTGATCACATTATCGAAACCAATACGAGGCATGTCTCACTCCACAATGAGCACAGATGATTAACGAGTCACAAATTTTACAACACAGTACACGTGGATTTAATTTACCAAACAGGACATTATAAAAGTTATTACAACACAGAGTTTTAAAAGCACAGCGGAAGTTTAAAACAGTACGAGTCTACGACGATAAAAACATGATAATGCACAAGTAGCCCAGCTGGCATTATCAATCCCTCGGCTCCCCACCCTGCGAAGCCGGAACAAACTGCAACTGGAAACCTTCAGGAACACCAAACGGGAAAGCTTCAGCTGCCTGCTCTGCTAGGCGAGACTCAGACTCTGAAAAAGGGTTAACACAAGCTGGTTGAGTAATTTAATACTCAGCAAGACTTAACCGACTGAAGAAAACTAAGACCCCTAGTATGCAAGGCTTTTGGCTGGGTTTTTGTTTTGCCAAAAAGAGCAACTAAAATAGATCCTTACTTTCAAGTTTTAGCATTCAAATTTTATTTGAGCTATTTGATCTAGATTAGCATTTATAAAAACTTTTAAAAATGAGAGCAAGTGATAGAGCTGAAGTGCCCGATCTTTCGGTGAGTGGAGGATAATTTTGATTTGGTGGAAGTCGACCCTCACGATCCGACTACGACGAGCGAACCCGAAGCGCCAATGCAATCGCTGAACCAACTCCCTGTGGTTACCGACCCTGTTGCAATCAAGATCAGAACTTCCTGTACGCAATCAAAGAACGAACAAGAAAAAGAAGGCGAGCAATCTTAATATCACTCGAAGGTGGAGTTCTGAATCACACGAGGACAGCACGTATTTGTGCGTGTTCGGTGTAGCTAAAGCTAGATGTAAAACAAAACTCAAGTGTTCTTGGCAGCAGCTAGGGGGTATATGATAGGGGGAGGACATCCACAGGGGTGCTGGGGTCGTGCTCCAACCCTAGGACGCGTCCCTAATGGACCCAACTTGATACACGGCCCGTGGGCCAAAATAAGGTGTCGCAGCACCTGGACAGAAAAACCTTCGGTCAATGATTTGAGGATTGCGGCCGCCTCGGGACAGATATTGACATGAGTCCGGATCCATATGAAAGTAGACTTCATAATCTTTCCATCAAGTACTTGAACGCCCCAAACGGAGTCCGGATGAATTCGTGGCGGCCGTTGAAAGTCAGGACTTTCCTGCAGTCCGAATCCAGCGTTTCCAAAACGTGTTGGATTCAATCTCTTTATTTCCTTAGACCAAAAGTGACGTGATAGCCTGGTGTAAAACGTGGGAATACTTTGACTTGGTCCCCAATCGACCTCTTTGGTCCTCCATGCCTTCCATGTGTGTTTAACACGCTTCATGTATTTCGTGTCCTCATCATCCTCCCCTTCTTGACGAAAAGCCGTCCTCGGCGTAAATTGTACTTGAAACTGATCCTGCACAACGCAAAGGAGAACGGGGTTGCGAAAACAAAAGAAACCAAATGTATTGGGAGGAGGAGGGTCACCATGCTTCGAATTGTCAAATGTGTCATCTCGCATAGACATTTCAGCAGGAATATAGACTTCTGGATCGGACGACACAATATGGTTGTCAACATGATCCTGCACAAGATTAGTACCAACAAAAGACAAAGCAGGCATAGGTAGCAACCAGCAAAACTCCCCTTGTTTGGATTGAACATGTTTCTTTAAAACAAAGCTAGAGAAATTGGATGTGACATGATTATTCTTAGTGCAGCTCTCTAACTTATCACATTGTTGTCCAACCAGATTTGAACAAATATAAACTCGATGCATCATATATTCTCCATTGTGATTATATTTGCCAATGACGTGATATGTGTTCCTAGATAAGCATGGCAATTTGAGATATGCAAGAAATCTCTCCTCCAAACAATTTAGATTACATAGAACAGCAAAGTCAATATATCCTAAAGTATTTAAAGAAGATAGCAATTTTTGTTCATCATTTGCACAAGTAATTGGAACAAACATTTGATTTTCAGCATAATTATATGGCTCCAAAGCATGTGTATCATCATGATTAAGTAATTGTGGCAGAGGAATAAAAGAATCACTATCACACAACTCTTCTTCATCACAAGGTACATCAAGCAAATGATCTTGTGACAAAGGCAAATGATCTTCTTTATCACAAGGAACAATAAGCACATCATCATGTGACAAAGGTTCATCAAGTGATGGTTCCACTAATAATTGCTCTATGATAGCATGAGGTGTGGAAAAATTCAGCACAGTAGAAGTGGTCTCACCTTCCGTGAGTGGAGCACCTGTCGTCGACGGCGCTGTTGTGGCCGTCCTCTCGCGCGGTGTAGTGCTAGACGTGGATGGCGTAGGGAGGGCAGGATCTGCACTGGATGCCGGGCTTCGTCCTGCAAAAGAGTTAGTATATGTCGTCGAGCGGCGTCCCTGCACTTCACGTTCAGCTTTGCAAGCATATTCAAACAATGTGGTCATATCAGCATAAGTATTAGAATCAAGTATGTCCTGAATGTCGCGGTTCAAACCACTGCGAAAACGTGCCATAGCAGCGGCATCCGTCTCAAATAAACCACAACGGATCATACCCTTTTGTAATTCCTGATAATATTCCTCAACAGATTGTTGCCCTTGCTGAAACCGCTGCATTTGTTTAAGCAAATCTCGGGCATAATATGAAGGTACAAAGCGATGACGCATAGCAACTTTTAATTGAGCCCAAGTGGTTGGAATAGCCGTGGGATGTTTTAGCTTATATTCACGCCACCACATTAAAGCAAAAAGAGTAAATTCACTAATAGCAGTGTTAACTTGTGCCATAGCAGGAATATCATGGCATGAAAATTTTTGTTCTACCTCTAACTCCCAATCAAGATATGCAGCAGGATCATATTTGCCATTATAGGATGGAATTTTAAATTGAATCGTAGCAAATGAGTCAATGTGTGGATGACATACCACACGGCGGGCACAACCGTGGCGATCTCCATCGTCTAGCTCCATGTCACTGTTATAGTCCTTGTGCAACGCCGTGACCGACGTGGACCACGCATCGAATCGTGCCACGATGCCGTTGACGTCTCCTGACATGATTAGCGCAAACACAAAAACAAATCCTACGGCAACAAAGGTGTGGATGGAATGCTCACAAAGATGCTGCGATCAAGTTCTTATCCATTCTTACCAAGCAACAGGGGTGACCTGCAAGCAACAAGTAGCACCTGCGAAAGATTGGAGCAGCGATTGCCTGGAGAAACAAAGTCGGCTCGTCGTAGAAATATGTGTAGTTCTGGGTAGGCTGCACTCAAATCAAGGATTAGCACAATCAATCAATAATGCAAAGTTGAATTATAGTGCTAAACACGTAACTATGCTGCTGGAAACAAGTGCAACGCGCTATGGAGCAAGCAAAGGGAACAAGGAAGTGGGTATGCAGAAACGGGAAATCTCCCAGAGCCCAGTACGCTGTGTAAACGGCGTTTTTTTGGCTTTGAAACCGACTACACCTGGCTTTGCCAGGTGACCTATATAGGAGAATTTCGTAAGCTTTTCGGAAAAAAAAAGAACGCTGAAAACGGAGATACGAGCGAAAAGTTATGGCCGTTTTCGTGAAGGTGTTCGAAACTGCACAAAACTTCCAAACGTAACCCGAGCAAGATTAGGCAACTTTGCTGTTTCCTTTTTTTATTCTTTCCTCTTTCTTTCTTTTCCTTTTTTGTTTCTTTCCTTTTTTGTTTCTTTTTTTTCCAAACTTTGAACACGCGGCCGAGTAGGACTCAGTGTGGGAGGCGCGGCCGAGGCAGGGAGGGTTTCGGTTTGGGGGGGGGAGGGGAGGGGGGCTGCGATGTGAGGCGGCGAGGTGGGGCGGCGGCGGTGATGGAAAAGCGGCGGAAGCACAAAGTGACCAGCAACAATTGAACGCGAAGCACACAAATTCAACAACGCAAATTATTGAAAGAAAGTGCAAGGCGAAGAAAGGTGTTGGGACAATGATCTAACCTGAATTTTTTTTTTCGTTTTTGTGGACTGTAGGTAAAGGAACAACACTCGGTAAAACTCACCGATCAACCTGGACTTTTGATACCACTTGATAGAGCTGAAGTGCCCGATCTTTCGGTGAGTGGAGGATAATTTTGATTTGGTGGAAGTCGACCCTCACGATCCGACTACGACGAGCGAACCCGAAGCGCCAATGCAATCGCTGAACCAACTCCCTGTGGTTACCGACCCTGTTGCAATCAAGATCAGAACTTCCTGTACGCAATCAAAGAACGAACAAGAAAAAGAAGGCGAGCAATCTTAATATCACTCGAAGGTGGAGTTCTGAATCACACGAGGACAGCACGTATTTGTGCGTGTTCGGTGTAGCTAAAGCTAGATGTAAAACAAAACTCAAGTGTTCTTGGCGGCAGCTAGGGGGTATATGATAGGGGGAGGACGTCCACAGGGGTGCTGGGGTCGTGCTCCAACCCTAGGACGCGTCCCTAATGGACCCAACTTGATACACGGCCCGTGGGCCAAAATAAGGTGTCGCAGCACCTGGACAGAAAACCTTCGGTCAATGATTTGACGATTGCGGCCGCCTCGGGACAGATATTGACATGAGTCCGGATCCATATGAAAGTAGACTTCATAAGCTTTCCATCAAGTACTTGAACGCCCCAAACGGAGTCCGGATGAATTCGTGGCGGCCGTTGAAAGTCAGGACTTTCCTGCAGTCCGAATCCAGCGTTTCCAAAACGTGTTGGATTCAATCTCTTTATTTCCTTAGACCAAAAGTGACGTGATAGCCTGGTGTAAAACGTGGGAATACTTTGACTTGGTCCCCAATCGACCTCTTTGGTCCTCCATGCCTTCCATGTGTGTTTAACACGCTTCATGT
The DNA here is from genome assembly GCA_015476505.1 of Urochloa ruziziensis. Lineage (NCBI taxonomy): Eukaryota > Viridiplantae > Streptophyta > Magnoliopsida > Poales > Poaceae > Urochloa > Urochloa ruziziensis. Next base: position 25,222,222 of record CM027119.1, read on the forward strand.
ATTTCATGTCCTCATCAGCAAGAACTTGATTAAATAACTCATACAGCATATGATCATCAACAATATTCAAGTTCTTAACTAGCGATGCTGCCCAGTGATCAAGAGCTCAATACCGTGAGTACGGCGAATCGATTTGGTTTTATCCCTTGCAAGGTTAACCTACCCACACGGCACAAACGAGCCCCGTCGAGCTGCTCATGCCAGCCGTTCCTTCAGCCAACACTAAATACTTGACTTACCCTGCTACCCTCAAGTACCAGTCCCCACCGATACCAACGACGGGTCAGCCATGAGTTACTCTAACCGGTACATGAATAAGCAGTCAGGCGTAGTTCAACGTACCAGTGCGGGCTAATGTACATAAGTTACCAGTTTCAACTACCTCTTACTCCCAGCATGTGAGGTAGTACAATTCAATCTTGATCCCAGAGCTAACAACGAACGGGCCTTAACTGGCACAGGCGGAGCTACAACATTCCATTCTTTCCCTACCAACATTCTCCGCCCGGCCTAACTTTCTTTTCCAGTCTAGTTGACAGGTTAACATAACTCTGAAAGAAACCACTTAGCATCTCGCGAGTAACAGGCAATTACTCGACTTCTACCGTTTAACCAGCCTAGCAATTCTATCGACCTACACATACTAGAAAACTCTGGGTTTTCCTATGGATCATGCAACTAGGTTTTCAGTCAACTCCTATGAAAACTTAAATGCATAAGGTAAATACTTTGTAAAGTAAATAAATTAAAGTGTGGCTGCGTTAAAAAGGTTATGCACTCCGGTGCTTGCCTTCGCTGGCCTTGGGCCCTTCCGAGTCTTGGCTCGGGTCTTGTTCTGCCTCAACTACAACGACCTCGGGCTCTGGCTGCTCAGCCTCTGACTCAGGCACCAAGTTGTACACCCCGTCAGCTAGCACGTTCTCTACATGAAAATGCACATGTGTGAGTTTGGAATAACAGTGAGAAAAGATACAAAATTTTACATGCAGCAATTCAATTATACAGCTTAAGTACAAAACAAGATATGCACATAAAAGCACATGAAATGTTGCAAAAACCATTTTTAACATTTTATAGAGTAAGTGCATATCTCTTTAAGCAAAATTAACTTAACACTAAGAAAGAAATATAACAACAGATCCAAACTTTACTGAGTTCATCAAAACTGTTTAGAAAACATTTTATTAGCAAAACTATATATATAAAACCATTTCAACACACATATAAAGGGTTATTTAGCAACTAATTAAACAAACAAACCTACACAGGTTATCTAACAGCACAAAAACTTCCCTGAGAAGCTTTTAACTCAAGATTACCACTGAAAATTTTTCAACACTTTATTCTAACAGAAACTAATTATTTTGAAAAAAAACAAAAAGGCTACAAATCTACCAAAACAACAAACAGCAACAATATTAAGCACAAAAATGCAAAACTTCACAGAAACACAATCTACACACTAACACAGATTTACCCTGATTTATTGAGCTCAAAAACATATTCACAACTATTTTTAACAGCACAAACAAGCTAATCATGGAGAAAAAGCTTAACTTAAACTACACAGATAGCATGCAACCCAAAAATTTACTGTGCTCACAAAAACACATTCTATAGCTATTGTGATTTTCTCAAAATTTTTGGACATGCAGAACTATTTATTTTGACAGAAAGCTAATAAACTAATTAAAACTTCTACACAGAAAACTGCATATAAACAACATGATTTTATATTTTTCTGTTGTAGCCAAAGATGCAACAAGTACAACAAAATTGGTTTCACAATTTTCTCACACTCCTATGATTTTCTATGAATTAAACAAGAAATACATGTATGCTGAAATGAAAAACAAAAGAAAAACCGAAAACACTTTTACACTTAGGCCCCTGGATCTAAAAGATCTATTACCAACCAGTCCTTTCTTCACATATAAGCCCTTAGATTTTCTAGAAAACCCCCTCGAAAGATTCCACTTAAACACTTAACCCCTGCACTCTTGCACAAAACCCCCTGGAAAGATTTGATCTTCTAATCGAACACCCCTCGCCGGTCTCCGCCGCGCACAGCGCGCCGCCGCGCGTTTGACCGGCGTGAACTCGCCGGAGACGCGGCCGGAGCAGCGCCAGAGTTGCTCCCTCCCCTCAGGACCCCATGCCGCACCTCCTGGTCAAGAAAAAGCGCAGGATTAGAGTGCGCGCATGCGTTCCCCTCGAGCGAGGCGGCTGGCCAAACAAAGGCTCGCCGGAGAGAGCTCACCGTTGCCCGAGGATTGGAGAAAGGTATGCGGGCAGTATCAGGGGTCCAAGGGAATGTCCAATTGAGTGGCTTGGAGAGGCAGAGGAGGATGGGAAGGCTAAGTTCCACGGCGAGGTGGGGTGGCGGCAATGGCGGCCGGAATTCGAGTCGGCAATGGCACTGGAAGCGGAGAAAGGTGGAGCCGAGTGGTTGAGGACGACGAGGACAACGAGGAGAGTTTACTGGCGCGGTGAATTGGGTAAACACGGCTTAACCGCGGTGAATTCACCGAGTTGGCCCACGCGTGGCTGCCGCGCGGTCAAAATCCGCCGCTGAAGCGGTGTTGCCGGCCGAGCTCGCCACCGAGGCAGCGCGCATGGCAAGGGGCACGTCTTGGCGATGCACAGCGAGGGCGCGTGGCAAAGGCCGGCCGAGCACGGCGCGTGGCACAGCCGGCGCCAGCGCACGAGCGCTCGCCCCTGCGCTTTACTGAATCGACGAAGTCGATTCAGTAGCAACAGTAACCGCGAAACCATCTCCAAATCTTTGATTCAAACTCGAAATTTCGTGTATAAACTTTCCAAAACTCCAATACAAAAGTTGTAGATGGTACCAAGGGGAACAACTTTTGTTAAAGTCACCAGGTTCAAAAAGATTTGGTTTGAGAGATAAACTCGATCAAACATCGGCCAAAAACTCGAACTCAGAAAATTTTCTAAGTCCCAGAACAGAATTGAATTTAGCTGACTTTGAGCATGAAAAAGAAATAGTTAGAGTTTGCTATCCTGGAGTTGTTCATGATTTTTGAAGAGTTCAAACTACCAGCTTTCAAACCATGAACTTGATTTGGTTTGGATAGATTGAAAAATAAAAGATATGGAGCTCTAAAGTTGGCTAAAACTGCTGTCAGAAATTGGACTTAGCCAAATTTCAGAAGTGCTGAATTCAGTGGTTTGACCACTATTTGACCAAGAGTTTGAGCAAGCAAAAGATGTTTTTGTCCCAAACCAAAACTTCTAGCTGAGAGTAGATAGTTCACTAATGAATTTTCAAATTGGCCAAAAGCCACTTGTTTAAACATTTTGAATTTTAAACAAGCCCCCAAAAGGGTTAAAAGGAAAAGGTTCTAACTTAACCAAATTTGAATTCAAAGGAGTTTAAAAGCGAAATTTGACTTTTGGGAGTCCATTTAAACTTGATACTCAGTTCAAAAACATGATGAGCACCAAGAATTTTGTACAATGAGTAGATGTGCATGCTAAATTTTTCAAAAGTGACACGAGGTGTCACAGCCCTCCCCCCTTAAAAGAATCTCGTCCCGAGATTCCGGTGTAAAGAGAGAGTGTAGAATACCTTAATGCAGCATCTAAAAACTCTGGATACTTGGATTTGAGATAAGATTCTTGTTCCCATGTTGCTTCTTTGTCCGAGTGATGAGTCCACTGAACTTTATAAAATTTAATGGACCGTCTTCGAGTAACTCTTTCGGAAATATCCAGAATCTTGAAAGGTTGTTCCTCATATGATAAGTCGGGTTCAAATTCAATTTCTTCATGAGCAATTCCTTCAATAGGAACCCTAAGACATTTCTTGAGTTGAGATACATGAAATACATTATGAACCGCTGCAAGCTTGGACGGCAGTTGTATCTCATAAGCAACTGGACCACATTGGCTAATGATTTCAAAAGGTCCAATAAAACGAGGAGCTAATTTTCCTTTGACTCCAAATCTCTGAACACCTTTAGTTGGTGATACGCGAAGATAAACATGATCCCCAATCTTGAAAACTAAAGGTCTTCTTCTTTTATCAGAATAGCTCTTTTGCCGCGATTGCGCGGTCTTAAGATTTTGCTGAATAATCTTGACTTTATCTTCGGCCTCCTTAACCAAGTCTGGACCGAAGATTTTTCTCTCGCCAGTTCCCGACCAATTTAACGGGATTCGACATCTTCGCCCATAAAGAGCTTCAAATGGTGCCATTTTCAAACTGGATTGGTAGCTGTTATTGTAGGAAAACTCAGCTAAAGATAAGCTTTTATCCCATCTCTTGTCATAATGGATGACACAAGCTCTGAGCATATCCTCCAAGATTTGATTCACTCTTTCAGTTTGCCCATCGGTTTGAGGATGATAAGTTGAACTTCGAATGAGTTTAGTGCCTAACAGCTCATGTAATTGTTTCCAAAAGCGAGCTATAAATGGTGAACCTCTATCTGAAATGATAGTCTTTGGAACTCCATGTAAACGCACAATTTGATCTAAATAGATCTCAGCATATTGAGTTGCTGAAAAAGCATTGTTGACAGGAATAAAATGGGCTGACTTGGTGAGTCTATCAACAATAACCCAGATAGAGTCATGTTTCTGAGGAGTCAATGGCAAACCCACAATAAAATCCATATTTATATCCTCCCATTTCCATGAAGGTATGGGCAATGGTTGCAAAGTTCCACCGGCTTTCAAATGACTAGCTTTCACCCTTTGGCAGGTATCACACTCTGCTACATATTTAGCAATCTCTCTTTTCATTCGAGTCCACCAAAAATTTTCTTTCAAATCTTGATACATTTTGCTGCTCCCTGGATGAATAGAGAATTTAGAAAGATGTGCCTCATTAAGAATTTTCTTCCTAAGCTCATGATCTTTAGGAACTACTAGCCGATTATTAAACCTTAGAACTCCTTCATTGTCTTGACAGAAACATTTATACTTTCCATCATTTTCAGCTAGCTTTTGCTTAATGATCTGTACCCCTTTAGATTTAGTCTGAGCCGCGACAATCTGATCTTGCAAAGTAGGTTGAATCAAAAGATGATTCAAAGTACCCTGTGGAATAATTTCCAAATTCAATTTGTCCAACTCTTTCGCAAGAGTGGCATTTTGGGGTCTCAAAGTTATGAACTGACAATTACCCCTGCGGCTGAGTGCATCTGCAACTACATTTGCCTTGCCTGGATGATAATGAACTTCAATTTCATAATCCTTAATCAATTCCAACCATCTTCTTTGCCTCATATTGAGATCAGCTTGAGTAAAAATATACTTGAGACTCTTGTGATCTGTGTAGATATTGCAATGAGTACCCATAAGATGGTGCCTCCAAATTTTTAAGGCATGTACCACTGCAGCAAGTTCAAGATCATGTGTCGGATAATTCTTCTCATGAGGTCGAAGAGCTCGAGAAGCATAAGCAATAACTCGATTATCCTGCATAAGAACACAACCAAGTCCTATGCCCGATGCATCACAATAAACATCAAAAGCCTTGGAAGTGTCAGGTTGAGCAAGAACTGGGGCAGATGTCAGGAGTCTTTTCAAAGTATGAAATGCCTCATCACACTTGTCACTCCATTTAAATTTCTCCCCCTTCTTCAGAAGTTCAGTGATAGGTTTGGCAATCTTGGAAAAATCTGGAATAAAACGACGGTAATACCCCGCCATTCCAAGAAAACTTCTGATTTGATGCACAGACTTCGGAAATTCCCAATCTAAAACTTTCTGCACATTTACCGGGTCAACGGCAATACCATCACCGGATACGGTGTGACCCAAAAATTTTACACTCTTCAACCAAAACTCACATTTGCTAAACTTAGCATAGAGTTTATGATCCCGTAATCGCTGAAGAACAATTCTGAGGTGTTCAGCATGCTCTTCCTCATCCTTGGAATAAATAAGAATGTCATCAATAAATACCACGACAAACTTGTCCAACTCTGGCATAAAGACTGAATTCATGAGATACATAAAATAGGCAGGAGCATTGGTGAGTCCAAAAGACATGACTAAGTACTCATATAAGCCATATCGGGTGGAAAAAGCTGTCTTGGGAATATCACAAGGTCGAATCTTGATTTGATGATAACCCGACCGAAGGTCAATTTTTGAGAATACTTTTGCTCCCGCCAATTGATCAAAGAGAAGATCGATACGTGGAAGAGGGTATTTATTCTTGATGGTAACTGCATTAAGGGGTCGGTAGTCCACGCACAATCTCAAAGTGTGATCCTTCTTTTTCACAAAGAGTGCAGGACAACCCCAGGGAGATGAACTTGGCCTGATATAGCCCTTGTCAAGAAGTTCTTGTAGCTGGATCTTTAGCTCTGCTAATTCATTGGGCGGCATACGGTACGACCTTTTTGAAATGGGTGCGGTACCGGGCTGCAACTCAATTACAAATTCAATATCCCGATCGGGTGGCAACCCCGGAAGATCATCAGGAAAAACATCTGGAAATTCATTTACGACTGGAATATCTTCTAACTCAACTTGGATCATAGCAAAAGTGCAATTATCTGGAGAAGGTGTAGATGACAAATAAAGTGTGGAAACACCATGACTAGGGGAATTTATTTCAACACCCCGGGCTGATAAATCTAAAACAACTCCGTGCTTTTGCATCCAGTTCATACCCAAAATAATATCTATCCCCTGATTATCCAGACAGATAAGCTCAGTGTCAAACACTTTACTTCCAATCTGGAGAGGAATTGGTTTAGTCACCCGGTTGGTAGATATCTTCCCACCAGGACTGGATATCATATAATTACAATTTAACTGTGCCACTTGTAATCCACATTTTTCTATGCATGCCATACTGATGAAACTATGTGATGCTCCAGAATCAAATAAAACAACAACAGGTTTATTTCGAACTTGAAACGTACCCGCCATAACTGGAGTACCCTCTGGAATAGCATCAATGGTAGTGAAATTCACACGGCCTTGCTTAACCACCATTTGCTTCTTGCTTTGACGATTATTGGGCTGCTGCCTGGGTACATTATTTCCACCTTTGGGTGGTGCTCTGCATTCCTTAGCAAAGTGTCCCGGCTTCCCACAGTTATAACATGGAAAATTATGGGTACGCCCCTGCTGTTGAGGAGGAGGCGCACGCGATCCTTGTCCTTGGGACTGTCCCTGAGCTTGATTAGGACGAAGAACCCAGTAACCTTGTTGCCCTTGCCTCTGCTGAGTATTCTGAGGAGCTCTCTGTGGAGTCTTTTGTTCCACACGGAATCTCTGTCCGGAAGCACTAGACGAAGCAGCCGGGGCTTTCCTCTTTTTATCTGCCTGATGAGCCAAATTACTATCTTCTTGAGTGATGGCCATATTCACTAATTCATTAAAGCTAGCAGGCTTGATCAGAACCAAACTTTTCTTCAATTTAGTATTAAGCCCACGACGAAAACGGTCTTGCTTTTTAGCATCCGTATCCACATGATGTCCAGCATATTGCGATAAATGATTGAATGCCTGTGAATACTGCACCACGCCCTGATTACCCTGAGTGAGTGCCAAGAATTCATTAAGCTTCCTCTCTAAGAGACCGTCAGGGATATGGTGGGAGCGAAAAGCAGCCTTGAACTCAGTCCAAGTGACAATATGATCTGCAGGAAGTGTAGCCCGATAATTATCCCACCACATGCGGGCATCCTCCCTAAGCTGTTGAGCTGCAAATCTAGCTTTGTTGGCTTCTGAACATGGATATATCAATAAAGCAAATTTTGACTCAATGATATTGAGCCAGACATCAGCATCCAGTGGTTCCTTCGCCTTGAAAAATTGCGGCGGTTGCGTGCCGAAGAAATCTGGATATGAGGCTTCACGGGGCATCTCATGTTGTGGCTCATGGCGGGGTTGATTCTGCTGCAACTGAACAATCACCCGCATAAGCTCAGTATGCTGAGCCATCTGATGTGCCATGAACTCCCGAAGATCCGGAGGTCCGGGCAGATTTCCATCATTTCCACCCCCAACATGATCCGGAGTGTCAGGCATTCTGCATAAGCCACCAAACGCAGATTAGTCATACAACTTTGCAATAATTTCTCAGTGAGCGATGATGAATAAAATCAATACTCAGAAATGAAAATATTATAGCATAGTGCATGACATAAAAATCCAATATAACGTTAGTCCTCGGGAGTTAGATCCAATCGTTCTTTGAACGCAATTCTACCACTTTTCCACTTTTCAGCTTGTGGACAGATCGTACGGGTTTAGCGTAAAATTCGTATCTCGCAAACTACTAAACCAAAAATGCTCAAATTTTTCCAGTAGATGCAGAATTTGATAGTCCACAACTTTCGTATTCAACTCCCGAACTGAATCTCACGTTAACAGGGGTCAAAAATTCGTCCTTTGCCTCTCTGCCAAATCTGTTTTTCAGCAGACAGAGTCAACTTGTTTCGGTTGTTTCTCCCAAACTACTGATCCAATGGACTTGAAATTTTACCAGCAGCTTCCTCATGAAATTTGCAACAACTTTGGTATTCATCAGTCTGCCTAGAAAAATGGTTATCAAGGCGTAAAAATTCCAATACGAATCTGCTGCGAAAATTTCAGAGAAAACAAAGTGCTGCATAGAAAAAGAAATTGGGTTCCGCTTACATCCATACATCACAATTATTACAACCCCAAGAAAAAGAGTTTAACTACAGAGTACTTCACAAAGCAACTTATTACAAACTGGAAAGTAAGATACAACACATGATAACGGGAATTTTTCCGAAGGTAAACATGAATCAATCGGATTCCTCGTTATCAGTGTAAAAGACACGCTCTTCCGGTTCTTCCTCTTCTTCTTCAGTTTCTTCTTCATCCCCTACTTCTTCTTCCCCATTCATCTCATCAAGCTCTTCTTCTGTATCTTCCTCCTCGCTAATCCACCCATATGCAGGACCAGGAATTTGGGGCTGTGGAACGGGGGCAACTGGCTCTTCCTGCTCCTGATCAGATGACGGTGGTTCCACAGGTGGTCCAGGTGAGTCATCCAAACCAGAATCACCTTGGTCAGGCAGCTCTCCTGGTGGATGATTAGCCTGGGGCCCTTCAGCCCAGACTCCCTCCTGCTCTTGCATAAGGTTATCATTCTCCACCTCTAAGTCATACACACGCTCTTCCAAGCTTCCAATTACCGCCATATGTTGGTCAACTTGTCCCTGCATCGCTGCTCTTTCCTGGGCCTGTGAGTTAGCAGCATTCAACATTGCGCCATAACTGAAAGCCATACTTTCAATCAGACGGTTAACATTGTCCATGTAGCGAGTCATACTCTGCACATCGGTAGCATCTTCCTTTTTAACACTGGAGCTAGACTCACCCACTTCATTTGTAGAGGACATGAAAACACCTGCTGGAGCTCCGAAAGTTTTTATCTGATGCTTAAAACTCAGCTGCTGCAAGCTCTCCATGCGGCAGTATCACAAGCCTCCTCATAATTTCCCCCAGTAACAACGATACGAATATCTTCACCCCCTCCTAGCTGTAAACTGGGAATCACCAACGAGACCTCACAACGATTTATTCCGGTTTCAGTGATGTATCTTCCAACGTACTGAGGAGCGACCACGTATCCCAAAGTCTGCATGGTCTCCCACAGTTGAGAAGGAAAACCCTCTCGGTACAAACCGTTGGAGAAAAGACGACCATCGATGTCTGTGGTGATGTGGGGGTTGTTATTTGGGAAACTCATCTGAAATGAAAAGCAAATGAAGCTTAGCACTTGATTTGGAAAAGATATTGCTGAATTTAGAATTGGACAGATTCTTGGCAAGCAAAGAAAAATTCATAACTCTCAACTGGTGTATGCAAAAATGCTCAAACTTTGCCAGAAACTCTGTTAGATATTTCTCTACAACTTTCTTATGAAGTGGAAGACCTGATTCCGATGTTAAGAGGGAGTAAAAATTCAAAGACTCATTGCTGTCCTCCAGAAAAATTCCAGGAAACAGGGGCTTACTAAAACAGGCATAACTCGAGCTATACTGAAGATAAAAATGTGAAATTTTTACAGCAGCAAGCTAACCAAATTCTGAGCAACTTTCCTTTAACTCTTCCCTGCAGAAAACATCATTTACTAGCCGAGAAAATTTCGACCAGCAGCAGACGTCCAAAAACCCCAACTAGATCAACCTTAGGTGCAATGCAAAGTGGATGGTGGTGTAGATCCCAGGGCACCCTAACAAAATTTTAAAGATTTTGACAGATTTTAGAACTCATGATGCATGCTCGTCCTAACCGCCCTCACAAAAGAAAATAATTGCCAAGTATTCTTGGTCTTACGTGGTTAGGATCGGTGGCAACCATACGGCTCTCTCTATAATAACTAGTCGTATTGTACACGTCTTAACTTACGTAACGCATGTTAGTGTACCTGCAGAAAACACAGTGCATATAATGAACCTTTCATGCCAGCACTCATGAAAGCGTCCCCATACATTACCGTTCTCTATAGTAACGGTATCCATACATCCCGTGTCGTATGGACAACACATAGAGGCAACTTTACACCCAATATAATCCACAACAGTGCATGGGTATATTGGCTGCAGCTCAAGGAGGCCACCGCTTGAGCACGGCGTTCGGATTTCACCGTACCGACCGAGGTGTCAAGGTGTCCCCATTGACCGGAGATCCTCACCCTCTGTCGATGCATAAATAAAGGTTGATTGTGCAATAAAGTAAGTTTTGACAGAAAGTAATGTGCTGGGAGTTAGCTGCAAAGGTTAGATAGCCACCTGATTCACATACCCATAATCCCCTAGGGCTTACGTTCTAAAAAAAATTCCTTAACGTGACCAACGCTATTTTCGCAAACCAGATTAACTTTTATTTCCGAAAACACATTTTTAAGACAAGTTAAATCATCCGCCAAGTATTTTCGGCTCTGGTACCAGCTGTGGCAGAACCACCCCAATTATGTCAGCTCAAGTGCATTGTCCCTTAGCTAATGCAAGCAGTACAGCACACTCGCACTTCAACTGACATAACCGTGTAGTTGCTGTCGGGTAACTCCCGATTACACCACTGATCACATTATCGAAACCAATACGAGGCATGTCTCACTCCACAATGAGCACAGATGATTAACGAGTCACAAATTTTACAACACAGTACACGTGGATTTAATTTACAAAACAGGACATTATAAAAGTTATTACAACACAGAGTTTTAAAAGCACAGCGGAAGTTTAAAACAGTACGAGTCTACGACGATAAAAACATGATAATGCACAAGTAGCCCAGCTGGCATTATCAATCCCTCGGCTCCCCACCCTGCGAAGCCGGAACAAACTGCAACTGGAAACCTTCAGGAACACCAAACGGGAAAGCTTCAGCTGCCTGCTCTGCTAGGCTAGACTCAGACTCTGAAAAAGGGTTAACACAAGCTGGTTGAGTAATTTAATACTCAGCAAGACTTAACCGACTGAAGAAAACTAAGACCCCTAGTATGCAAGGCTTTTGGCTGGGTTTTTGTTTTGCCAAAAAGAGCAACTAAAATAGATCCTTACTTTCAAGTTTTAGCATTCAAATTTTATTTGAGCTATTTGATCTAGATTAGCATTTATAAAAACTTTTACAAATGAGAGCAAGAACTTGATTAATTAACTCATACAGCATATGATCATCAACAATATTCAAGTTCTTAACTAGCGATGCTGCCCAGTGATCAAGAGCTCAATACCGTGAGTACGGCGAATCGATTCGGTTTTATCCCTTGCAAGGTTAACCTACCCACACGGCACAAACGAGCCCCGTCGAGCTGCTCATGCCAGCCGTTCCTTCAGCCAACACTAAATACTTGACCTACCCTGCTACCCTCAAGTACCAGTCCCCACCGATACCAACGACGGGTCAGCCATGAGTTACTCTAACCGGTACATGAATAAGCAGTCAGGCGTAGTTCAACATACCAGTGCGAGCTAAAGTACATAAGTTACCAGTTTCAACTACCTCTTACTCCCAGCATGTGAGGTAGTACAATTCAATCTTGATCCCAGAGCTAACAACGAACGGGCCTTAACTGGCACAGGCGGAGCTACAACATTCCATTCTTTCCCTACCAACATTCTCCGCCCGGCCTAACTTTCTTTTCCAGTCTAGATGACAGGTTAACATAACTCTGAAAGAAACCACTTAGCATCTCGCGAGTAACAGGCAATTACTCGACTTCTACCGTTTAACCAGCCTAGCAATTCTATCGACCTACACATACTAGAAAACTCTGGGTTTTCCTATGGATCATGCAACTAGGTTTTCAGTCAACTCCTATGAAAACTTAAATGCATAAGGTAAATACTTTGTAAAGTAAATAAATTAAAGTGTGGCTGCGTTAAAAAGGTTATGCACTCCGGTGCTTGCCTTCGCTGGCCTTGGGCCCTTCCGAGTCTTGGCTCGGGTCTTGTTCTGCCTCAACTACAACGACCTCGGGCTCTGGCTGCTCAGCCTCTGACTCAGGCACCAAGTTGTACACCCCGTCAGCTAGCACGTTCTCTACATGAAAATGCACATGTGTGAGTTTGGAATAACAGTGAGAAAAGATACAAAATCTCACATGCAGCAATTCAATTATACAGCTTAAGTACAAAACAAGATATGCACATGAAATCACATGAAATGTTGCAAAAACCATTTTTAACATTTTATAGAGTAAGTGCATATCTCTTTAAGCAAGATTAACTTATCACTAAGAAAGAAATATAACAACAGATCCAAACTTTACTGAGTTCATCAAAACTGTTTAGAAAACATTTTATTAGCAAAACTATATATATAAAACCATTTAAACACACATATAAAGGGTTATTTAGCAACTAATTAAACAAACAAACCTACACAGGTTATCTAACAGCACAAAAACTTCTCTGAGAAGCTTTTAACTCAAGATTACCACTGAAAATTTTTCAACACTTTATTCTAACAGAAACTAATTATTTTGAAAAAAGACAAAAAGGCTATAAATCTACCAAAACAACAAACAGCAACAATATTAAGCACAAAAATGCAAAACTTCACAGAAACACTATCTACACACTAACACAGATTTACCATGATTTATTGAGCTCAAAAACATATTCACAACTATTTTTAACAGCACAAACAAGCTAATCATGGAGAAAAAGCTTAACTTAAACTACACAGATAGCATGCAACCCAAAAATTTACTGTGCTCACAAAAACACATCCTATAGCTACTGTGATTTTCTCAAAATTTTTGGACATGCAGAACTATTTATTTTGACAGAAAGCTAATAAACTAACTAAAACTTCTACACAGAAAACTGCATATAAACAACATGATTTTATATTTTTCTGTTGTAGCCAAAGATGCAACAAGTACAACAAAATTGGTTTCACAATTTTCTCACACTCCTATGATTTTCTATGCATTAAACAAGAAATACATGCATGCTGAAATGAAAAACAAAAGAAAAACCGAAAACACTTTTACACTTAGGCCCCTGGATCTAAAAGATCTATTACCAACCAGTCCTTTCTTCACAGATAAGCCCTTAGATTTTCTAGAAAACCCCCTCGAAAGATTCCACTTAACACTTAACCCATGCACTCTTGCACATAACCCCCTGGAAAGAATTGATCTTCTAATCGAACACCCCTCGCCGGTCTCCGCCGCGCACAGCGCGCCGCCGCGCGTTTGACCGGCGTGAACTCGCCGGAGAAGCGGCCGGAGCAGCGCCGGAGTTGCTCCCTCCCCTCAGGACCCCATGCCGCACCTCCTGGTCAAGAAAAAGCGCAGGATTAGAGTGCGCGCATGCAGTTCCCCTCGAGCGAGGCGGCTGGCCAAGCAAAGGCTCGCCGGAGAGAGCTCACCGCTGCCCGAGGATTGGAGAAAGGATGCGGGCAGTATCAGGGGTCCAAGGGAATGCCAATTGAGTGGCTTGGAGAGGCAGAGGAGGATGGGAAGGCTAAGTTCCACGGCGAGGTGGGGTGGCGGCGATGGCGGCCGGAAACTGAGGATTGCCGGCGATGGAGAGGGTGGCAAGGCTGGCGGAGTGGACGAGGACGACGAGGGCAACGAGGAGAGTTACTGGCGCGGTGAATTGGGTAAACACGGCTTAACCGCGGTGAATTCACCGAGTTGGCCCACGCGTGGCTGCCGCGCGGTCAAAACCCGCCGCTGAAGCGGTGTTGCCGGCCGAGCTCGCCACCGAGGCAGCGCGCATGGCAAGGGGCACGTCTTGGCGATGCACAGCGAGGGCGCGTGGCAAAGGCCGGCCGGGCACGGCGCGTGGCACAGCCGGCGCCAGCGCACGAGCGCTCGCCCCTGCGCTTTACTGAATCGACGAAGTCGATTCAGTAGCTACAGTAACCGCGAATCCATCTCCAAATCTTTGATTCAAACTCGAAATTTCGTGTATAAACTTTCCAAAACTCCAATACAAAAGTTGTAGATGGTACCAAGGGGAACAACTTTTGTTAAAGTCACCAGGTTCAAAAAGATTTGGTTTGAGAGATAAACTCGATCAAACATTCGGCCAAAAACTCGAACTCAGAAAATTTTCTAAGTCCCAGAACAGAATTGAATTTAGCTGACTTTGAGCATGAAAAAGAAATAGCTAGAGTTTGATATCCTGGAGTTGTTCATGATTTTTGAAGAGTTCAAACTACCAGCTTTCAAACCATGAACTTGATTTGGTTTGGATAGATTGAAAAATAAAAGATATGGAGCTCTAAAGTTGGCTAAAACTGCTGTCAGAAATTGGACTTAGCCAAATTTCAGAAGTGCTGAATTCAGTGGTTTGACCACTATTTGACCAAGAGTTTGAGCAAGCAAAAGATGTTTTTGTCCCAAACCAAAACTTCTAGCTGAGAGTAGATAGTTCACTAATGAATTTTCAAATTGGCCAAAAGCCACTTGTTTAAACATTTTGAGTTTTAAACAAGCCCCCAAAAGGGTTAAAAGGAAAAGGTTCTAACTTAACCAAATTTGAATTCAAAGGAGTTTAAAAGCGAAATTTGACTTTTGGGAGTCCATTTAAACTTGATACTCAGTTCAAAAACATGATGAGCACCAAGAATTTTGTACAATGAGTAGATGTGCATGCTAAATTTTTCAAAAGTGACACGAGGTGTCACAGATAGCATTAGCAAGAAATTTCTTGCCAATGATAAAGTTATGGAGTCGATGGCCTCCCAGATAGAAGCTTTTAATTCTGTCGTTAAGAACCAGCTGAGCTTCAATAAAATGATTAAAACTCAAGTGGCTCAGCTGGCTGCATCCTGTCCTAACCCAAATGCGGGAAAGTTACCCGGGCAACCGGAGGTTCCTTTCAAGGAGAATGTTAGTGCGGTAACCACGCGGACTGGCAAGTCCACGCGGGATCCACACAATCCACAAGATGCAGGTACCCGACAGAAGGAAGCTCGCCAAGCCGAGGCGGCCACCGAAGAGGAAGACGACGAGGAAACCACCCCTGTCTCAAAGGAGGGGAATGAGGCACCACAAGCCTCAAGCAACAGCCGAGATCCCATTTTCCTCCCGTTCCCAGAACGGAGGAGAAGACCCGTGGCCGACGAACAATTCGACAAGTTCGTCGAGGTAATCAAGAAGGTATACATCAATATACCATTACTTGATGCTTTGCAGGTCCCGACATATGCCAAGTACATCAAGGATATACTTAGCAACAAGCGGACTTTACCCACAAGGGAGATGATACAACTGACCGAGGAATGTAGCTCTGCTATACTCGGGCCCCACCTTAAGAAGAAAGATCCTGGCTGCCCCACAATATCATGCTCAATTGGAGGCCATGACTTCGACAACGCTCTATGTGACTTGGGGGCGAGCGTCTGCGTAATGCCCAAGGTAGTCTTCGACCACCTAAAACATATATCGCTTGTCTCTACACCCATGTGTTTGCAGCTAGCGGATCAATCGATCCGCTACCCCCATGGAGTCGCAGAAAATGTTCCGGTCAAGATCAGGGATTTCTTCATCCATGTGGATTTCATTGTCTTAGATATGGAAGCCGGAGCAACGAACTCTCTCATTCTTGGGAGACCGTTCTTAAGTACTGCGAATGCAAACATTGACGTGGGACGTGGAACCATTCAACTAAGGATTAACGGAGGGACCGAGAGTTTCTCTTTCCGTCCTAAGGAGATCCCCCATCAAGTCAATATGGTCGAAGAAGTCATGACCCGAAAGTCCAAGATGCCGAGCGTAGAAACGCTCATGAAGATGGTGGAAGCCTTCGCCGCCAAAGAAAAGAAGAGGCATGATTGCTATCATGCACGACGAAGGATATCGAGAACCAAAGCGCTGGAGGAGCAAGCAAAGCGCGATAAGGAGGTTGAATCCAAGTCCCGTCCCGTCCGAAAGGAATAGCGGGTAAAAGCAGTCCCGAACAAGGATTCGGAGAGTTCCGCTCAGGACGAAAAACTCGAGCCCTCGCCATAAGGTATATGGTACGTATCCTTGCATTGCATATAGAATAGTTTTTCTTTTCTTTCATTTCAATTCTTTTCATTCAGCACGGCATGTTTAGTTTTCGAAGCTTGCATTCATATTTTATTTGTGCATTAGGTAGCATATAAAAAAATATTTCGGCCAAATTTCAGGTCGGCCGGCCCCACCTAGGCCGGCCGGCCCCACTTGTCATTTCCAATGGCCAGATCACAGCAGCAAGGAACAACCACATGTGGGAGGTCACGACACGAGAAGATGGAGAAAAACGGGCACGACCCCAGGCCGAGCGGCCCCAGGCAGGCCGGCCGGCCTCATTCCACCGTCGCTGTCCCATCCTCACCTACCGGAGCACCAGGCACAGGAACGTGACCACCGACGCACAGGATGGGCACGACCGGCGCCATGGGCAGGCCGAACGGCCTGCCACAGGCCGGCCGGCCTCCCCCTGCTGCGCCTCTATAAAAGCCGGTGCCCAGCTCAGAAGGAAGACGCCCGAAGCACAGGTATGCGTGCATCCTGAGCATTTCCCTTCTCCCTCGCTTGAATTTCGAAAATCTCTAAGTAAGGTTAGAGTTTAAACCACAAGAAAATTCTGCTAAAATCCATTCTTGAATCCTTGTGAGAACAAACCCCTGCCGGTTGAACGAGAACGTTTGTGGTGGTTCTTACCCCACAAGAACGACTAATCGAGTTGTGGTGATTAATCTCCCACAAGAACGCCTAACCTCTGACTGTCTAACCCCTGATTTCCTTCGGGTATTGTGAGACTAACCTTTTGCAGGAATCATGTGGACAAGGCACGTCAGACGGCACGTGGAGTCGTGACCAAGCTCACCTCTTCGAGCTCTCGCCGCTCTCAGGGATCATCTACTTCCCGGGACACTATGTCTGTCGACTCAACTCGACAAGACACAGAGTCCCAGGAGGAGGAGGTGCCTAGGAACAGGCTCCGCATCCGGATCATGACTCGGGTCGAGCACATCATTGCTCGTACCGAAGAAGAGAGAACGGTGCTGGACCAGCTCCAGGGCCGCTACTACACACATGCCAAGTACTTCAACCCTATGCTGCTGATCAAGACCGGTCTCAGAGGAGATATGGAATGGGCTTTCAACAATGCCGGATGGCAAAACTTCTACCCCGTCTCAAAAACAGGTTCACACTTTCTTACTATGGAGTTTTTGATGAGTTTGAAAATCGAAGTTCGTCCCAACGAGACAAATATTTGCTTTCGGTTTTTCAACGAGGATTTTATCTTGACCCCGAAGCAACTCAGTGAGGCTCTTGGTTTCAACAAGAGATGCATAATTGATGCCAACCTGTTGGTGACTAACCACCGGTACAACCGTGCCACATGGTGGGATAGCATCACAGGCGAGCCATCCTCGGGGAAAAATAGCATCACTGCCATCCAAAACCCCACTCTTCGTTTCCTGGCGAAGTGGATCGCTATGGTGGTCCACCCACGCGCTGATTTGCGTCTTTGCCTCTTGCCTGATTTAGAGTGCCTTTATGCCATGGTCAAGAAAATTCGTTTCTCACCGGTCATGAGCATGCTTGATGACTGGCAGAGATTAGTCACTGGCCGAGCCACAATTGACATAACCTCGCTAGTCACCCGCATTGCCACCCATGTTGGTGCTTTGCAGGGCGCTCAAGTCACTTTCCTTCTGAGGACCCAGTGTGTCCGAGGACCGGTGGATGGTCGCTTCCTGGTGTGATGAGTGATTGACAACGTGGTGTGGATTGACGTTTCCCTTGGCTCAAGTATTGCAGGTGTAGAATGCGGCTTGGTTGCATTGGTGCAGGTGAAGAACAGGCACGAAAGGTCTTAGCCATGGCGCCCTTCGAGGAGCTGAGAGACAAGTAGGCTTGGTTCGAGGGACCCGATGGCCGGTGGATCAAGTGCGGTTCACATGCTGGCAAGAACGAGCAAGGGGACGTGGTTCCGGTGTGAGGTAGCGGCTCACAACCGAAGCTCGTACGCGGACGAGAAGCCGGCGCAAGGTGGCGGCTAACGACCGAAGTTTGCGCGCGGGGTTTGGTGATTTGGCCACAAAATCATCGGTGGACGGTTTCCCTTGGTTTGGGCCTCAAAACCAAGGACCGAGGACTCGACGAGGCGAACTTGGGCAGCTGGGCCATGTGGGCTGACAGGGGCGGTTTAACCGCCCCCCTGGGCTGGCCCAAAAAGGCATCGAGGAGCTTCGATCCGGAGGACACGCGGCGTGACTGCAAGGCTTGCGTCGGAGGGAAGCTAGCTTGCAGTGGAAGGTGCCCGAGCCGGAAAATATCTGAAGATCAAATGTCAAATTTGCCCCTGAGGGGTATGTATCACTTAGGGGTAGTTTAGTCTTTAGGACACCACCACTTGGACTACTAATAGGCCCCTTCAGGGCTGGTGGCTGTCATCTCTCTAGTTATCTCTTTAGGTTTTCCTTTGAACTAGTTTCCCCTTCATCCCCTCCACCTAGAACTACTTCGAATCATTCCTAGTTTGTATAGGTGAATTCATGGTTATGTGATTGAGTTTGTGCTGCTCATCTTTGTGCCATGATTTGATTTCCCGAGCTCCCTTTCCTTTTTCTATTTTCGTGGGTATTTTCGGAGCTATTTTTGAGGGATTTTCGTTCTTCTTGTTCTAGGGCATTTTCTCTCGGATTTCTTTTGGGGATTCACGTATGAGTGCCTTGTGCCTCTTTTGCTGGTGATCCTTTGCCCCCAAACGCCGAGAATCGCTCTGGATTTGAGATTTTCGGGATGAACTCGAGGTCATGGTGTTCTTCGCGAGATCTGCGATTCCGGGAGTTGTACTGAGTTAGAGGCCGAGATCTTTTGGGAAAACACTCCACTGGAGGTCTAGATCATCTGACCAAAATCTCGCCTCAAGAGCTCGAGCGGTTTGGGAGATCCACTTTTGTTCTGACTTTTTCCCGAGCCACCCAGGCCCGGGCGGTTTAACCGCCCCCCTGGCCGGTTTAACCGCCCCCCTCTGGGTGTGTTAGATCGAGCCGCGTTTCGGGTCGTTTTGGTGTTCGTTTCGATTGGTTTGAGTTCCGCTGCTTGTTTCTTGTTCCTAGGGTCAGTAGCTTGACAGTGGCTACGTGATCTTGGCAAGATTGCTCTCGGAGGTTTCGGAGTTGTTTTGGGAGAATAGCCGGATCGATTAGAAAGAATTTTTATCGGCTCCCATTCACCCCCCCTCTCTGGTCGCCGTTTCGGTCCTTCAATTGGTATCAGAGCCGGTTACGGGTCTTTGCGACTCTAACCAGTCTAAGATCCAAAGATGGCGTACCAAGATCGGGGTTCCGGGCCTCCGCACTTCGATGGGAAGAACTACCCGAACTGGGTTGCGCGTATGGGCGCTTTCTTGCGAGGCAAAGGAAAGTTGCTGTGGGATGTGACGAAAGATAAAAACTATGTCAATCCCACCAACTTAGATGCCCAGGATGCAAATGATAGATTTGAGGCGAATGCCCGAGCTGTTGACTACTTGTTCCGTGCTTTGTCCGCGGAGGAGTTTGAGCGTGTTTTGGGCGAGGACCTAGCTTGCCAGATCTGGCAGAAGCTCAAGGTAGCCCACGGTGGTGATAGCCATGTCAAGGCTAGGCTTTTCTCGATGTACAGGAGGGAGTATGAGAATTTTGCTCATTTGCCTGGAGAGTCTGTTGATGCTTTGTTTCAGCGTTTCACTTCGATTGTCAATAACATGAAAGCCAACATTACCGTGCTCCCATACTCGGATCATGACCGAGCTATCAAGCTCCTGCAAGCACTTGATAGATCCGTGTGGGGTGCCAAGGTTGAGGCGATCATGGAGTCGGCAAACTATGAGACTCTTTCTGTTGATGAGCTTTTCTCGAAGTTGAAGTCTTCCGAGGTGGACAGACAGTTGCTTGCCAAGGCTAAGAGTCCGACTGATCCTCATAGTCTGGCTCTAGTCGGTGGCTCTGG
The DNA here is from genome assembly GCA_015476505.1 of Urochloa ruziziensis. Classification (NCBI taxonomy): domain Eukaryota; kingdom Viridiplantae; phylum Streptophyta; class Magnoliopsida; order Poales; family Poaceae; genus Urochloa; species Urochloa ruziziensis. The sequence continues at coordinate 25,242,635 of CM027119.1, forward strand.
ATATGGACATGCTAACACTCCTAGACACTTTGCTTTGTCTTCTCTTGTGTCCCTTCCAGATGAAGAGTATGAGGTGCTGAGCGAGGAGGATCTCGCGTTGCTCACGAGGAGGTTCGAGCGGATGTACCAGAACCGCAAGGGTTCGAGGCGTGCCGGGAGTACGTGCTACAGATGCGGGAAGATGGGCCACTTCATCGCCGAGTGCCCCGAGGAGATCAAGAACGACTACAACCGCAAGCACCGCCCGCGAGACGACCACAAGCACCGTCCCAAGGACGAGTACCGCACCAAGAACAAGAACAAGGACGAGAGAAGGTCCAAGAACAAGCATGGTGGACACAAGAAGCACAGATCTTGAGCGATGGTGGCTGATGCGAGCGACATCGACACAAGCTCCACCAACACGTCGTCAAGCTCAAGTAGTGAAGATGAAGACCGCGACCACCGCAAGGAGAAGAAGAGCTTGAACCGCAACTTCAACGGCATCTCCTTCGCCGCCGTCGACTACTGCACCATGGCGCACGACTCCGTGAAGAGCAAGGACGACTCCGACTCCGACTCCGAGGATGAGGTATTGACAGATCCCACCTCTTTGCGTCAGGAGATTGCTAGGCTAGAGCAGTTGGTCGATAACCGCAATGATGTGCTTAGAAAGACCAACAAGGAAAAGAGGGAGTTTAGGTCCTTGCTAGGAGAGTCCAAGGATAGAGTGGCTGAGCTTGAGACCTTGCTTTCTGAGACTGGAAAGAAGGCCATGGAGTTTGAGTCTTTACTTTGCGAGTCTAGGGAGAGAGCAGCTTCGCTTGAGTCTGAGATTGTTGTTTTGAAAGATGCTCCTCTTGTGTCTGATGAGGTAGAATGCTCGTTCTGTGATGTGCATATTGCTGATCTTGTTGTGCTTAAGGAGAAACACATGACTTGCTTGGATGAACTAGAGGGTGCTAGAGTTGAGCTTGCTGAGTTGAAGTCTAGGTCATCTTTGCTAGGTGCTTGTACTTCTTGTCCTGCTTTGCATGCTCAGTTGCTTGAATCACGCACCATGATTAGTTCACTTGAAGCACAACTTAAAATCTCCTATTGCAAATTCCTGTTCTGCTTGTGATGTTGTTGCATTGAAGAATGTTGAGCTAGAACAGTGTGTGAATAGATTGCAAGATGAGAATGATGAGCTGAGACAGTGTTTGGGTTGGTTGTCTGGTCGTGAGCCTCAGCTCAAGATGTTGATTGCTAGTTTCAAGAGAGCTGATGGTTGTGGTCTTGGTTCTGAGAAGGTTGGTGAGAGTAGTGGTGAGAGAGAGAGAGAGATCCAGAGAGCTCCACCGCAAACATTCACACAAACCCACCAAAAGCCATTCTCAAGAACACCTTCACACCCAAACCAAACCACCTGCTGAACAAGCTTGACACCACTCCAGATCCTCCCAAGTTTCCACCTAAGTCAGAGAACTTTCAGAGGAGAGTGACCTTTGTGAGGAGTGAGGTTTACCAGCCGAGAGAGAGGGCACAGCCGAGAGAAACCCCAAAGCCAAAGCCAGTCCGCTTCCATTGTGAGCATTGTGGAAGGGATGGACACCTTGAGGAGTTCTGTTGGAGGAAGAAGAGGGAGGTGAGAAGAGAGAAGGAGGTGGGGAACAGGGACAGGTACTACTCTTCTCGTAGTGTGCCTGTGTCTCGTTCACCCTGGCCGAGAGGCGACGCCTTTGTGCGTACAGTTCCTGTGGTTGCTAGTCGTGGTGTTCCAGCTGTTCGTGAGTTTGCTAGGCGGCCTCCGTTTCGCGGTCAGTTTGGTTCAGGGAGGTTCGACCGTAGCTTTGAGGCTAGGAGAGAGTCTAGGCCACGTTTTCCCTCGCGTGGTTCTAGAGGTCCGATGGTGAGAGACGAGAGGGTTTCACGCGGTAGAGTTGATTTTGCTAACCCCTCTTTTGAGCAGATGGCCCGACACTGGTTTGACTCGTTTTGTGCTAACCCCAGTGTCGAGTCATTTGCTCATTCTCGTTCTCGGTTTTGATTGTGCAGGTGGGAGGCTTGGAGAACTTTTGGTTGATGGATTCTGGCTGCTCGAGACACATGACAGGTAATGGTAAGTGGTTCTCCAGTCTCACCCCGGTGGTGTCCAGGCAGTACATCACTTTCGGGGATAAGGGTAGAGGTAGAGTGTTGTCTGAGGGTGCTATTCAGGTGAGCAACACTTTCATGTTGAAGCGGGTTGCTCTTGTCAAGAATCTTGGTTTCAATTTGCTCTCAGTTTCTCAGCTTCTTGATGAGGGTTATGAGGTTCGCTTGAAGCGTGGTGATTCGAAAATTCTTGATTCTCGAGGTGACCTTGTGTGTATGATCATTCCTGAGGGACAGATTTTTCGTGCTGATTTTCTCGATCTTTTGGTCCTTCACGATGTTTGATCGCTGGTACTTCTTCTGAGCTTTGGAAGTGGCATAGGAGATTGGGTCATGTGAGCTTTGATCTACTCACACGCTTGAGTGCTCTTGACCTTATCCGAGGATTGCCCAAGCTCAAGTTCGAGAAAGATTTGGTTTGTGCACCTTGTAGGCATGGAAAAATGGTTGCTGCTTCCCACCCACCTTTGACAGATGTTATGACTGAGCGTCCAGGGGAGCCTTTGCACATGGATTTGGTTGGCCCCGCTCGAGTTCGTTCAGTTGGTGGGAAGTGGTATGTTCTTGTGGTTGTTGATGACTTTTCTCGGTATGCTTGGGTGTTCTTTCTGGCGTCGAAGGATGAGACATTTGATTTTGTTCGAGATCTGATTTTGAGGTTGAAAAATGAGAGTAATGGAGGTGCCATGAGAGCTATACGTAGCGACAATGGTACGGAATTTAAGAACACTCGTTTTGATGCCTTCTGTCGTGATCTTGGTCTCGAACACCAATACTCTTCGCCATATGTTGCTTGTCAGAATGGTGTTGTTGAGAGAAAGAATAGAACACTTTGTGAGATGGCTAGGACGATGCTAGATGAGCATAGGACTCCTTGGAAGTACTGGGCAGAAGCAGTGAACACAGCTTGTTATGTTTCGAATCGGATTTTCCTTCGTGCTTTCAAGAAGAAAACTTGCTATGAGCTTTTCCATGGTCGTTCCCCCCGTGTGAGTCACTTTCGGGTTTTTGGTTGCAAGTGTTTCATCTTGAAGAAAGGAAATTTGGACAAGTTTGAGTCTCATTCGATGGATGGAATTTTTCTTGGTTATGCTAATCATTCTCGAGCATATCGTGTGCTCAATATTGAAACTAACCAAATCATGGAGACTTGCAAAGTCACCTTCGATGAGACCATTCCGTGTAGCTCTTCTGCTTTTGAGTGTGCAGGTGATGATGACTTGGGACAGCCCATCTTTGAGGAAGAACAGCCTGATGATGAAGATGATGAGGAATTTCAGGCACCGTGTGGAGATCGTGTACCTTCTACTTCCACTACTACCACGACGTTCGACGATGGCCCTTCTGCTACACCTTCGTCGAGTCGCGCTCCAGATCGAGTTCAAGTGGAAGCTGATGTTGAGGGGGAGGCAATCTCGAGGCGAGAAGCTCCCCGGCTGGTACAGAGGGATCATCCACCTTCGAAGATCATCGGGAACATGGATGAACGCACTACACGGTCGAGGTCATAGAACATCTCTCATTATGCTCATTCTGCTTTTGTCGCGTCTTTTGAGCCCAAAAATGTTGGACACGCTTTATCTGATTCCGATTGGGTCAATGCCATGCATGAAGAGCTTGAAAACTTTGAGAGAAATCAGGTGTGGAAGTTAGTAGAACCACCTCCAAATTGCCATCCCATAGGAACCAAGTGGGTGTTCAAGAACAAGAGGGATGAGAGAGGTGAGATTGTGAGGAACAAAGCGAGGTTGGTTGCTCAGGGGTTTTCGCAGCAGGAGGGGATAGATTATGAGGAGACATTTGCTCCTGTTGCCCGTTTGGAGGCGATTCGGATCCTTCTAGCATTTGCAGTTGCTAAAGGGTTCAAATTGTACCAAATGGATGTGAAGAGTGCCTTCTTGAATGGGGTGATCGAGGAAGAAGTGTATGTGAGGCAGCCCCCGGGTTTTGAGAGTGAGAGATACCCACACCGAGTGTACAAACTCCACCGAGCTTTATATGGCCTAAAGCAAGCACCCAGAGCGTGGTATGGCAGGTTGAGAGGGTTCTTGCTTAGCAAGGGGTTTGTGATGGGGAAGGTTGATAAGACGCTCTTCTTGCTTAGGAATGGCAATGATCTTTTAATCGTTCAGATTTACGTGGATGATATCATTTTTGGTGGCTCTTCTCATGATCTTGTTGCCAAGTTTGCAGATGATATGAGCAGGGAATTTGAGATGTCGATGATGGGAGAGTTGCAGTTCTTTCTCGGGCTGCAGATCAAGCAAACCAAGGATGGGACGTTCGTGCACCAAAGCAAGTACACCAAGGACATTCTCAAGAAATTCGACATGAGCGATGCCAAGCCGATGACTACACCGATGAGTACGACTACAGCTTTGGATGCGGATGAGGACGGAGAACCAGTAGACCAGAAGGAGTACCGGAGCATGATCGGCTCCCTCCTCTACTTGACGGCGACGAGGCCAGACATACAGTTCAGTGTGTGTCTGTGCGCTCGTTTTCAGGCTTCACCGAGGACTTCACATCGTTAGGCCGTCAAGAGGATTTTCAGGTATCTCAAGTTTACTCCTGAGCTGGGTCTTTGGTATTCTGCTGATTCCACTCTTGCACTTCATGGTTTTTCTGATGCGGATTTTGCTGGATGTCGTGTTGATCGCAAGTCTACTTCTGGTCAGTGTCAGTTTCGTGGTTCGTCTCTTGTGTCTTGGTCTTCTCGCAAGCAGTCTAGTGTAGCCCAATCCACCACAGAGGCCGAGTATGTTGCTGCTGCTAGCTGCTGTTCTCAGTTGCTTTGGATCACATACACCTTGAGAGATTTTGGCTTAGACATGTCTCATGTTCCACTTCTTTGTGATAGCACCAGTGCCATAAGCGTAGCCAAAAATCCCGTGCTTCATTCTAAAACCAAACACATAGAAGTGAGGTACCACTTTCTGAGAGATCATATGGAGAAAGGAGATATTGAGCTTGCCCACGTTTCTACCCAAAACCAGCTTGCAGACATTTTCACTAAGCCACTTGACCAAGTTACCTTACCCGCTTGCGAGGAGAACTTGGTGTGTGTGCGGTTTTCTGAGCTGAGTTTTGGAGGCTTCTCTTGTAGCATATGTATACTTTTGTACCATCTTTGTATCTTCATGTATATTTCTCTTGCTTTTGTATCTTGATTTCATCTTTTTGTATCATATCTTAGGATGAGCTTCTCCTATATGCAGTGATTGGTACAACTTGCTACATTTTAGAGTTTAGGCAGGCTGGCTAGGGATTACTTGTATGGATGGCTATGATCTTGATGGTTTTGATATATATTCTTTTGAGATAGTCTCTTTTCGAATTAAAATGACAAACTGAACTTAAATCCTTCACCCATGAGTAAATGCCTTTGCATGTCTTGTTTGAGCCGAAATGGCTATATCTGGCTTAAGATCATGTTAGGGTGTGATATTCTTTTCAATTGGGTCAAAGACCTTTGTCATTGTAAATGTTTAGCCCATGCTTTATCTTGTGGAGGAGCATAAGCTTCTTTCTGTCGCAAAGACATTTCATGTACCAGTGCTTAACTTGAAAAACTTGAAAAATGAGATGTCTATGCATGAAAGAAGAAAGATGAGAAAAAGAAATATTTGCTGAATTTATGCTCATGTCTCTATGCTCTCACCATTGCACACACTTGCACACATGGATGCTAAGCGGTTGCATGTTGTTTGCCGGAGAAGTCTCTCATGAGAAGTGAACACATGGCTCCGTGCTTTGACATGACATGAGGTAGAACTTGGGCGTTTATAATGATCTTTTGTCAAGAATGCTTGTCCTTTCATGATTTTGGTGAGATGAAGTTTATTTTTGCTTAAACAATCCATGGTTAGGACTTTGCTCATGCGGTGACATTTTTGATAAAAATCCACAATTTGCTCATGGCTTTGTCAATTGGATATATGTCTTCACCTTCTTGATGGCAATGCCCGTGTGACATGATGAACTATCTAGTTTGCCTCCTCTCTAACTTGTAGCATTTTGTATTGCTCATTGTATATTTGAGAAGCTTGTAGTTGCATTTTGTACATTTTGCCTTGATGTGTGCATTGTCAACAAGGGGGAGAGTTTCTGGAGCATTTGGCAAGGGGGAGTTGCTGCTGAATTTAGAAGAAAACTTTTGCTCTAGATTTTGTTGAAATTGTGTGTGAGATTGAAAGTTTTGCCCAAATGAGGTTTTCTGAAAATTTGTGAAGTTTCTGAGAGTTTGATCATTGGAAAATCTTGCTGGGCACATGTGGAAGGTTCTCAAGTTGGAACGGCATTGTTGCGAGTTGGTTTGTGAAATTTTGGCTCTTTTCACTTTGGTCATCTGCCAGGGGCGGTTTAACCGCCCCCCCTGGGCGGTTTAACCGCCCCTGTGCTGAGTGCACATAGTTTGTGGAGAGTTGAGTCATTTTCGAGTGTTTTTCGCACGCACAAGTTCACTTGTTCAGGGGGAGTTGCATCTTTGCAGGGGGAGTTCTTTGAGAGTCCTGAAAAGTGAGTTGGAGGATTTGAAGTTTGTGATTTGTGATTTGTGCTTTTGCTCTTTTGCCGATGGTGTTGAGCCCTTTCGCTTCTTCTTGAAGGGTCGGCGTTTCTGGAGCTTTCTCTTGTAGAGTGACTTTGTTCTCGGCTTGTTCTTGCTTTTAGTCACTTGCTTGAGTCTTGTTTTCGATTTCTTTTATATTTTCTTCATATCAATTGGTTACTATGTGTGTGTTGTCAATGCACTCATCAAGGGGGAGATTGAGGACCCAGTGTGTCCGAGGACCGGTGGATGGTCGCTTCCTGGTGTGATGAGTGATTGACAACGTGGTGTGGATTGACGTTTCCCTTGGCTCAAGTATTGCAGGTGTAGAATGCGGCTTGGTTGCATTGGTGCAGGTGAAGAACAGGCGCGAAAGGTCTTAGCCATGGCGGCCTCCGAGGAGCGGAGAGACAAGTAGGCTTGGTTCGAGGGACCCGATGGCCGATGGATCAAGTGCGGTTCACATGCTGGCAAGAACGAGCAAGGGGACGTGGTTCCGGTGCGAGGTAGCGGCTCACAACCGAAGCTCGTACGCGGACGATGAAGCCGGTGCAAGGTAGCGGCTAACAACCGAAGTTTGCGCGCGGGGTTTGGTGATTTGGCCACAAAATCATCGGTGGACGGTTTCCCTTGGTTTGGGCCTCAAAACCAAGGACCGAGGACTCGACGAGGCGAACTTGGGCAGCTGGGCCATGTGGGCTGACAGGGGCGGTTTAACCGCCCCCAGGGCCGGTTTAACCGCCCCCCTGGGCTGGCCCAAAAACGGCGTCGAGGAGCTTCGATCCGGAGGACACGCGGCGTTACTGCAAGGCTTGCGTCGGAGGGAAGCTAGCTTGCAGTGGAAGGTGCCCGAGCCAGAAAATATCTGAAGATCAAATGTCAAATTTGCCCCTGAGGGGTATGTATCACTTAGGGGTAGTTTAGTCTTTAGGACACCACCACTTGGACTACTAATAGGCCCCTTCTGGGCTGGTGGCTGTCATCTCTCTAGTTATCTCTTTAGGTTTTCCTTTGAACTAGTTTCCCCTTCATCCCCTCCACCTAGAACTACTTCGAATCATTCCTAGTTTGTATAGGTGAATTCATGGTTATGTGATTGAGTTTGTGCTGCTCATCTTTGTGCCATGATTTGATTTCCCGAGCTCCCTTTCCTTTTTTATTTTCGTGGGTATTTTCGGAGCTATTTTGGGGGATTTTCGTTCTTCTTGTTCTAGGGCATTTTCTCTCGGATTTCTTTGGGGGATTCACGTATGAGTGCCTTGTGCCTCTTTTTGCTGGTGATCCTTTGCCCCCAAACGCCGAGAATCGCTCTGGATTTGAGATTTTCGGGATGAACTTGAGGTCATGGTGTTCTTCGCGGGATCTGCGATTCCGGGAGTTGTACTGAGTTAGAGGCCGAGATCTTTTGGGAAAACACTCCACTGGAGGTCTAGATCATCTGACCAAAATCTCGCCTCAAGAGCTCAACCGGTTTGGGAGATCCACTTTTGTTTTGACTTTTTCCCGAGCCACCCAGGCCCGGGCGGTTTAACCGCCCCCCTGGCCGGTTTAACCGCCCCCCTCTGGGTGTGTTAGATCGAGCCGCGTTTCGGGTCATTTTGGTGTTCGTTTTGATTGGTTTGAGTTCCGCTGCTTGTTTCTTGTTCCTAGGGTCAGTAGCTTGACAGTGGCTACGTGATCTTGGCAAGATTGCTCTCGGAGGTTTCGGAGTTGTTTTGGAAGAATAGCCGGATCGATTAGAAAGAATTTTTATCGGCTCCCATTCACTCCCCCCCTCTCTGGTCGCCGTTTCGGTCCTTCACCTTCCCGCTACACAAGAGTATCAGTCTTGCATTGGTTTAGACCATTTTATCCGGGTTCACTTGATGCGAGAGGGCCCTGGCCATACTCTTTTCATGTGTTATCCTGGTTTCATCGACGAAGTCGAGCTTCCATGCCCAGCTTTGTCGCTGAGATCAGCGAGAAGTCTAACCATGCAGCTTAGAAGGAGGGAACCCGCTCGCCACAGTGTTGCAGGCCTTGCAACACGTGGCAGGCGGGCCAGGCATGACAGTGAAGCCGGAACTTCTACCGCACCTCAGCCTGAGTACCGCTACCAGCAGCAGCCCGAGTACGACTACCAGCAGCCGACGGAGAACCCCACAGCCAACATGAGTTTTGAGGAGGCGTTCGACTACCATCAAGGAACGGCAGGATACGGCCCGCAGGTCGGACCATCCGCCTCCGCCAGGTATGACTACGAGAACCCGGTCTCCCGGGGGATCGCTGATCTTAATACCAGGTTGGAGACGATGACGCTGCAACAGCAGCAACTCAGAGATGAAGTTGCACACAACACCGATCTCACGCAGCAGAACTGGGGGATGACCACATCCCTTCAGACCGACATCCACGGCTTCTTCGACTACATGCACTACGACCCCAACCAGTACTACCAGTGAGCTGCATCAAAGCTTGGGGGAGTCTCAGGTATGATCGAAAGCCGTCGCCGTTGCCTTGCCTTGCCGTTTGCCTTGCCGTTGCCTTGCCTTGCCTTTGCCTTGCCTTGCTATGATAAAATAAAATGCTAAAAAAAATAATAAATAAAAATAAAAATATAAAAATATAATAAATAAATAAAATAAAATAATCATAATAAAAGCTCCAAAAGATGTCTTTATGTATGGAATTATGGTTGAGAACCTATGGAATGATGTAAAGTTGCTCTGTTTATGCCCTCTAAGTGCCTCGTGCTTAATCCTTTACTCTTGAGTATTTGAGTTCGTTGGCATTTAAGGATCCGCCATGATAAAACTGGGGGAGCAAGAGCACTTGTTTATTGTTTAAGTTATTGTGAGTTTTGATATGGTTTGTTTCGAGGTATAACTGCATGCTTAGTAAGGAACCTCTCGGAAGTTTTTATAAAATGTTACATGGTGAATCTTCCTCGATGGTTTAAAATGTCCTATCCAGAGCCTAAACAGTTATACATTTGTTGAACTACCATATGCTATCTTGAGTTGCTTTGAGTCTTGTCGAATGGTGAAGTCCGCTTGCAGAAGGCACTTGACATTTACCGGTCTTCCCATCCACCTCAGCCTCAAAATGTCCGACTAGTCAAAGTCCCGCTCCGGGGTTGACATCCACCGTCGATGACATACACTCACCTCATCATAAAGCTCACCCCAAAGGTCCTTAATTACTCCATACAAAGCTGAATTCCTCTCTGTTACCAAAGTAAGAGAAGAGATGTATTCGAAAAAAAATGGAGACAAATGCTCCATCTGGAAAAAAAAAAGAGAGAGAGAGAGAAGAAACATCTCAAAAATATGAGAGAGAGAGAAATAAAATAATAAGGAGTCCCAAAGACCTTTGAGCATCACACCTTCTCCCTCTCCATTTGAAACCCCATGAATTCCAAAGACCGAAATTTGACGAGTGTCCTCGCTCGCGGACCACTCTTCGACTCGACAACAGAAGTGACCAAGGTATGCCACTCTTACCCTACCTACAACTCCACTTCAGCCTTAGTGTAGGGAAAAAAATTGGTCATTCCCGACCAAGAGTGAGGATTAAACACCTTGAGTGACTCGAGAGTACCATCAGGGAATGAATAAACCATCTTTTAAAAAAAATTTATCTCTGAGATGGAACCTGAAAAGTTGCAGGAAATACTTTAGAGATGACCGTTCAAGCTCTCAATAGCCCAATACGTGAACCGCTGCAGCCCCACGTGGAACCATGGTATGAGTTCTCTTTTATGCCAACTTATTCAAGTGATTCGTTGAGTTTTGGCTTAAGCACAGGGTACTTTAAGAGTATACACATTGAAGCAACTCCTGACCTACCGAACCTAGAGTTTTAGCCTTGCTCGAGGATGAGCAAGAGTCTAAGCTTGGGGGCGTGTTGACGGCCATTATAACCTCGTAGTGACCGTCAACATTTCGGTAAAATGAGGATGATCATACCATACTCCATGCATAAAACTAATTTTATTGAAAAATTCCACAAGTTTTGGATGAGTTGTGCTTGCAGGATGAACCAGGAGAAACAAGGGCCAAACCTGGCACAGGGCCAGGCCGGCCGGCCTAGGCCAGGCCGACCGGCCTCCCCTGGCCAGGTCTGGCCACGTCACTAATCCACAAGCCATGCCAAGTGCCCAGGATGATCAAGCACCGTGCAAACAATGTCGGTTTGATCCAAGGACCCGGAAGGCCTAGAGGTGAAAGCACATGGATTGAAGGGCCCACATCCTAGGATTCTCGGACAAGCTTCAACTAAACGCAACTGTTACCGACCTTGGGAGAGCATCAGGACCATCCATGCAGAGGACGGTGCCAAGTGGCACCAGGGCCGGGCCGGCCGGCCTAGCCCAGGCCGACCGGCCTCCCTCTGTGGCTGCCACGTCCCCTCCTTCGCGTGAAGCCTAAGCAGATCCTTGGCGTGCTAATGACGCTGACATCCACCCCCTGGAGGCTATAAAAGGCAGCTCATTCACCTTGGGAAGACACACACCACATATCTCAAGTCTTTACTTGAAGGGAGCTCTAGTATCTTTTTCATTTCTTAGATTAGGATTAGAGTTGGGAGTAGAGTCGAGTCGAGCTTAGCTCGATCTTCGGAGTCTTCGGAGTTCTGGTAAAACTCTTGTATCCTTTCCTTCTTTTGAAGAGTTTATTTATATAATTACTTTCTTACTTCAGAGCTTAAGTTATCTTTTATATTTCTATCTTGCTCTTCTTTTAGAGTAAAGATCTTGCTCTCTTTAGAGCAAAGTCCTATCCCCTTTAGTTTTAGTGTAGAGTTTAGTTTAGCTCTACCGGGCTTTATCTCGCGGGTTTGCTCGCCTTGACCGGGCCGTAAGACACCTTAGGGAAGACGGGGATTTCTCTTGACAGGCCTCGAGAGAAATCTTAATCATCGAGTGCAGACGTGGTGTCTGGCTTGTTGATTAACTAGGAAGTGTGTTGCACCCCACGGAACTGCAGTGGTAGGCGGCAGGTGGTGACAGCCCTGTCCGTCCTTCGTATTCCACCACGTTCGGGTGTACTCATAACAGTAGTGCTGAGCCCGGAGAACCCCCTCTCTCATCCCGTTCTGAGGTTCTCCCGTTCTAGCCGTCGAAGCGAGCTCTGTTCCCGGTATCTAAGCTAGGGTCTAGGTTAAGGCTAGAGTGCCTTTTGCTCTGAGTTAGAAAGAGTCTAGGTCCGGTCTCTCCCAACGTCTTTCCTTTTCTTTAGAAATAGGTGCTCCGTGTGTCGCTGGCCTTTCAGACCTTCTATCCGGTCATTAACTTGACCATTATCCACCCAAACCTAGAGTTTGTGCCCCTGGGTTTGTGGCTTGATATTTCTGGTAAGATATATCATTTCATTCTTCAATACACTTTAACCATCTGCTTCCCTGCGGAAATATAAATACGATACCCTGGGGTTACACCCAAGGTGAAGTGCTACAACGAGATATATTCTGTGCGCTTGCAGAATTAATTTTGCATACAACGACATATATCTACGCGCTCTTGAGCGTTGCTAAAACGTGACGCTAAGGAGTGCCAACCATGGGATTCGTGATCTTCAAGCACCTTTGGACTCCCCAAGCATCGGAGGTTCGATCCCCATCGGATCTTCCGGAGTTTTCAGGGGAAATCTCAAAGGTATCTCATTCAAACCTCATTCAAACTCCCTTTCGCCCGATCTCTCAATGTATGAGGTTCTAGTGGATTTCCTTTAGTGAATTATTTTAAATACATGCCTAGAATCTTATCTCAGTTGGTTGGCTAGAACTTCGACTCCATGAACTTTAGGTTTTCATTCAGACTCCCTTTTTCCTGATCTATCAATGTAGGATGTTCTAGTGGATTTCCTTCGGTGAATCATCTTAAATACATGCCTAGAACTCTTGCCTAGAATCTTATCTCAGTTGGTGGGCTAGAACTTCGATTCCATGAACTTTATGTTTCTGCTCGGGGCCTGTCGGATCATCCGACTGTGCATCGGAAGATCCGCCCGTCGGATCATCCGACGCATAGCCGGAAGATCCGACAGGGATGAGAGCATGACAATTTTTTCTAGTCTTTCAACTTTGATTCATCTATTGATCCTCGATTCTTATATCTATCCAGATGGGTCGTACGAAGGTTTCCGGCAAGAAGCCACCACCTCCCGCACCGTTGAAGAGGCACAATACTCAAGAGTTGGAGACCGAGTCCGATGAGGAGATTAGGGAGGTTGGGAAGAGCAAGAGAACCTCTCAAGGATCGTCCTCTAGGAGTGTACGCGGTAGGGGTGCCGCTAAGGGAAAGAGCAAGGAGCTCCGTACCTATAGTAGATCCAAATCAAACACTCAACGAAGACAAGAAGGGCCTCTCTACAATGACAACATTGATCTATCCTTTCTTGTTCAGAACATCATCAGTGTTGGGATTCCTAGCCGTGCTCTTGATGATCCACCTTTGGTGAACTTTCGGCTAGCGGTCAATAGCATGAAGCCTCTGAGGTTCAGTAAGCATGAGGACCCCAGATCTATTCCTCACAAGCAGCTTAAGGGGGATCCTCGCTTTTGGCTTCTGCATCAGGCCGATTGGTATGATTCAGTGATTCTGCACATTGGTCACATTTGCACACCCATGAAGTGGGTTGACTGGCACTACATGGATGGCATCACCGGTCCCCTTGAACCGGTGATAAGGGATGTGCATAAGAGATGTATGGAGATGGATGTGGCAAACATCATGGGTTTTCAGTGTCCGTACAACGAGGAAATAGTGGCTCAATTCTATGCCACTCTTTGGATTGATCAAGCTAGAGATGAGATGCATTGGACGACTAACGGCAAACGTTTCTCAGTGACATTGTTTGAGTTTGCCGGAATGTTTCGACTAGCGGAGGAGACCGCTTATGCTCATACTAGAAATGATCGTAGCAAAGTGGATCTTCACCGTGGCTTGGAGCTTGAGGAGACCAAGATGATGTTCATGTATGATGGAGATTATGGAGATGTGCAACTTGGTAAATATCATGGTCTCTCACCCTTTTACAAGTTGCTTAATCAACTCTTTCAAGGCACATTATATCCTAGAGCCGGAGATGCGGACAACATTTCCAAGAGAGCCAAGAACTTGCTATTCCAAATGGCTCCCAGCAAGCCCAAGTTCAAGGTTTTCAATTTTATTTGGAATGAAATCATTTATTGCTCTCATGATGCCACTAGCGGATGCCACTATGCACCATACATTTTTCACATGATCAAGAATGTTAGTGGTGTCAACATCCTAGCCGATCGAGTGCATTCACCTTGTCACTCCTCCCCGGGCAAGATCGCACAACTTCTCAAACTCAAGAACAAGACTTATGTGCCGGTTCAAGCCCCATCCTCACCATCTCGTGGAGCTTCTTCTTCACAAGCACAAGCACAAGCACCGCCGGCCTCATCTCCTTCTTTTGCTCCATCTACTAGCGGCACCGGGAAGAAGGGCAAGCTTGACTCTATTCTCCAAGGAGTCTTTGCTTGCTTCAACATGTGCAAGCAAAACGCTCAAGACATTCGTGAGACTCGCCAATTTTTGGATGAAGAAATGATTAAGTTTGAGCGTCGGCAAAAAGAAATCATGACCAAGGACAATCTTCCACATTTTTCCGTTCGTGAGCCTAGGGAGTTTCCTCCACCACCATCTTTCTATAATCCTTGGGAGGGAACTTCTCAAGGATATACATTTGGTGCTTCTCAAGTTGAAGAAGAAGAAGAGCAGTATGAGGAAGAGGAAGATGAGGAAGAAGAAGCTGAGGAAGAAGAAGAGGAAGAGGACGATGAGGAGGACGATGATGAGGAGGAAGATGGTGATGAAGACGATGAGTAGCTCTCTTTTTGGTCTTTGATGACAAAGGGGGAGTGAATTTGGGCTTTGGAGACCCTCACCACTATCTTTATCTTTTTATTCATGTTTTAGCTCTCATGGACATGTAAGAACTTAATTTGTGATTTGTGTTATGCTTGATGTGTTGCCAAGCGAGAACCTTTTATTTGTAAGACTTAATCATGGATGTGATGTTAGTGTGGTGTTGAACTATTTGTTAAATTCATGGTTGTGATGTTTATGTGTGATGGCTTGTTATTTCTATCTTTTTATTATGTTGGATATCTTGCCATATGCATCACGTTGATTTTATCACACTTATGCACATGTATGCAATGATTAAGGGGGAGTTCTTACATAAACATGAGCATAGGCATTTGAGGCCATTTGAGTTAAAAATGCACATGTTTAGGGGGAGCTTCGCCAATTCTATTTGGATAAAAAACATGAATCTTATTTCTATCTTGTGAGCCAAATTTGTGTTGTCATCAATTACCAAAAAGGGGGAGATTGAAAGTGCATCTAGGCACTTAATCTAGTTTTGGTAATTAATGACAATGTAAATTTGGATATAATGCTTTGCATGAGTTGTGCAGGAATAAAATCAAAAGAAAAGAAAAGAAAGGTGAAAGGAAGGTCCCCAAATCTTATTCGTATGGTGACGAAGTCTATCGGACGATTTAAATTATTTTACAGTTCGAATTTGAGTATAGGATCACCGTACTATCAAGGGGGACGTGCTTGACGAGTTTAGGTTGTTAAAGTGCTTATACTTGAGATGACATATACACATGAGAGACACAAACACACAAAAACCCTCCATTCACAAGTTTTCTGTGCGTCGGAACTTAGGCCGGAAGATCCGACCCAAAGTTCCGAGCGGCTCTGTCTAGAATTAATTTTCCGCCAGAAGATGTGACCCTTGCACCGGATCTTTCAACACTTAGACAGATTTGTGTCTTCTCTTCAGGCGCCGGAACTTAGGCCGGAAGATCCGACCCAAAGTTCCGGGCAGCTCTGTCTGGAATTAATTTTCCATCGGAAGATCCGACCCTTGCTTCGAAACTTCTAACACTTAGCCAAATTTCATGTTTCTGCGTCTCTCCCTCTGGCGTCGGAACTTCCACCGGAAGATCCGACCCAAAGTTCCGGGCGGCTCTGTCTCTAATATTTTTCCATCGGATGATCCGGACCTTACGTCGGAACTTACATCGAAACTTCCACCGGATCATCCGGCCCTTGTGTCGTAACTTTCATGACTTAGCCATATTTCAGTGTTTCAGCCTTATGAAATTCAAATCTTGGAAGATCCGGTCCTAAGCCGGAAGATCAGGTACCCCTTCGCAGAACACATAACGGCTAGTTTTTGGGGGTTGGGTATTTATACCCCCTCACCCCCCTCATTCAATGCTTGCTGCCTCCACGACCAAACACACTCCAAGAGCATTGATTGCACTCCTCTACTCCACCCAAAAGCTTGATTCTTGCCTTGATTCACCTAGGGTTTGAGTGAAAAGAAAAGATTGAGTGTGAGAGCTTTGAGCACTTGTGAGCTTTGATTCATTCATCTCAAGAAGCACTTGAAGCAAGCTTGATTCGTCGATCCATGTTTGTTACTCTTGGGGCTTTGCTCCTAGATGGTTAAGCGTCGCCGGTAGCTCCCGTTCCTTTGTGGTTTGAGCACCGGAAAGTTTGTATTTCCCCTCTCTTTGTGAGAGCAACAGTAAGTGACTCAATCTTCCTTTGTGGTTGATTGAGGGAGGCAAGGGGTTAGAGACAACCCGGTTCTTTGTGAACCCCTCAACGGGGACGTAGCTCCTTTGTGGAGTGAACCTTGGGAACAAATCTCGTGTCTCTTTGTTCTTGCTATTGTTCTTGTTGTTCTTCACCTTATTTGTGCCCGATCCATGTGCTAGGTGTTGTTCGACCTTAGAGATCATACTTAGGTGCTCAGTTACTTCATCTAGCAGCTTTGTATTCAAATTGAATCTTGAATAGCTTGTTAGTTTTTGAATTTCGAAGTTAGTCTCCTCTCTGTGTCGGAAGATCCTACACAGTGTCGGATCTTTCGGGAGCCGGAAGATCCGAAACTGCGTCGGATCATCCGACCATCTGACATTTTCGTGAAGAATTTTTTAGGATTTTTAACAGGCCCTATTCACCCCCCTCTAGGCCTAGTGTTGGTCCTTTCAGCCACCATTGCGCGTTCTTCTGAAGCCGTCAAGGACCTGCGTCGTGCCTGCATTCGAGGCTGGTGGAACACCGATGGGCGGCTCCTGGCGCGGACGACAGCGCGCACTCGGCTTGCGGAGGTATGTTCTGAATTCCGTTCTGATTTAAACGTCCAAGTTTGTGAATGTCATTGCTTGCATCCTTTACCTAAACTGAGCGCTAAGTCGGTGCGTGTTTGTGGATAGATGAGGGCTAAGGCGGAGCTCGAGGAGGGTGAGATGGAGGCAGAGGATGAAGCCGAGGCCTCCGATACTGAAGGCTCAGAGGACGAGGGAGAGGAAACCCCAGGGTCCCCTGGGGCCGAGCCGCAGCCTTCCCTAAGGGATCCGAGCCGGGATCCGTGCACGAGCTCCGTGAGAGATGTGAGGGACTGAGCTTTTCCTTTTTTCGGGCGTGCAGAGCCCCTGTTTGTCTGTAAGCTTTTGCCATCGTACTTTATTTACTTGGGAGGGACCTTGGGTGCGCAGGTTGCGCCAGATGGTTTTGACGATGAGGTTATGCCTTTGCGAATGAAGAGGGATGGGATGATCATTAGCGGCTATGCCCTTTGGTATTTTGAGCGTTGCTACCCGTACAGGGAGTTTCACTACTTCTGGGAATACGTTCAAGATCACTATGATTGTGGTAGCCGTTGCGGTAGCCTGGTGTTCGATGGCTGGAATGGGCCTTGTCGGACGCGCTCCCCAGCCCCGGAAGAGGCCAGCGTGAAGACGGAGCTTGAGGACTTTACGGGTTGCGAGCTCTTTGCTTATGCCTGTGATGTGCTCGTGGGAGCCGCGTGGCTGCGTGGTCACGTTGTGGAGCTGTTTTGAGTTTTCATGCTCCTGTAATCGTGCGAATGTTTGAAGATCTTTCGCCTAGTTATTTGGTGTTCGCGTCTCTCAGAGCTTGGGATGTTGGGCTCCGGTGACAGCTCTCAATGTTTTTGCAAAAAACGCCACCTCCCCCCCCCCCCACGACTAGCTGTCAGCAGAGCCCGAGTTTCGCCGCGCAGGCTGGGTGTGGCGTAACGCGGGGGTTTTGGCCTTGGAAAAACGCCACCCCCCCCCCCCCCCCCGCCCAAGCCCCGGGGGGACGCCGGCGCGTGCCTTTGCGGCAATTTTCGTGCGAGGCTTGAGTAGTTGTAGGGGCTAGTGACTGAACGAGGGTCAAGGCTTACTTGCGGAGGAGCGCCTGTGGGCTACGGGCGTAGGGTCGCGGGCGAGTAATAGAGCTTACGTGCCCGCTCTGCCGTGGAGTCACGGGCGAACAGTGGGGAGACCACAGACGCACAGTGGTGAGGTCACGGGTGATCAGGGGGTGGCGCCCACGGACGCGTAGTGGCCGTGAGGTCACAGGGCGCATGGAAGGATGAGGCTCACGGGCGTACAGTGGCCGCGTGACCACGGGCGAACAGGAAGGCTTGCGCGCCTATAAAAGAGCGAGGACGTTGGTCGCCGCCGGGCAGCATTCTTCCACTATGGAGCGGGTAGAGTTTTGCTCGTGGACGGCTGTTCTCGGTCGCACTCCCGACGCTCGGTGGTGCTCGAGGAATCTGGAAGCCATGAGGATGCTCACGATCCGTCAGGCAGTCAGAGGTTGCGGGATCGTGGCCTATCCTGGTTTCATAGCAGGAGGGCTTAGGCACGACCGAGACCCGTGCTCCCTGGCGGATGCAAATCAGGGGCTGGCAGCCACATGACTGCATGTGTTGGGGCTCTCCCTCAGCCTTGCCTGGTCGCGGTGCGAAGCCCCCGGCCCACGCTTCCCCCCGGTTGCCCGGAAGCTATGAGAATGCTCGCGACGTTGCGGCGTGCGGTGGCTTTCCGAGCTTGGCAAGGATGACGGCGTGGGTTTGTGTGCACACTGTCGTTGAGGCGGTGTGAAGAGTTTGTACTCTTTTATGCTCGTGTCTGAGTTTTGATTTTTTACTTGAGCTGTTGGCTTTGTAAGAAAAGGGTTTTTAGGAGTTATCTTAGTGACGCGCTCAGGAGCGAGGGTGGCTCCGTGCATTTTACGCGGAAGCCCTTGCCCGCCTTAGCGGGGCTTGGGGAGAGGGTGGTTCCGTGCGCTTTACGTGGAGCCCCTTGCCCGCTCTAGCGGAACTCTAGGGGGATATAGGGGAAGGTGGCTCCGCGTGTCTTTTTCGCGGAGCCCCTTGTTCGCCTTGGCGGGACTTTGGGAGGTGGCTCCACTTGCTTTTCGTGGAGCCCCTTGCCCGCCTTAACGGGGCTTTAAGAGAAGGTGGCTCCGTGTGCTTTACACGGAGCCTCTTGCCCGCCTTAGCGGGGCTTTGGGAGTAGGTGGCTCCGCGCGCTTTACGCGGAGCCCCTTGCCCGCCTTAGCGGGGCTTTGAGAGTAGGTGGCTCCGCGCGCTTTACGCGGAGCCCCTTGCCCGCCTTAGCGGGACTTTGAGAGTGGGTGGCTCCACGCGCTTTACGTGGAGCCCCCTGCCTGCCTTAGCGGGACTTTGAGAGGGTGGCTCCGAGCGCTTTACGCGGAGCCCCTTGCCCGCCTTAGCGGGACTTTGAGAGAAGGTGGCTCCGCGCGCTTTACGCGGAGCCCCTTGCCCGCCTTAGCGGGACTTTGAGAGAAGGTGGCTCCGCACGCTTTACGCGGAGCCCCTTGCCCGCCTTAGCGGGACTTTGAGAGAAGGTGGCTCCACGCACTTTACGCGGAGCCCCTTGCCCGCCTTAGCGGGGCTTTGAGAGAAGGTGGCTCCGCGCACTTCACGCGGAGCCCCTTGCCCGCCTTAGCGGGACTTTGGGAGGAGGGAGCCTATTTGGACATGCGCGCTCTGCGTGCGATGGCCAATGTGGCCCCGAGCTCCATTGGGGGGCTCCGAGTTGATAATTGGCCGGGTGGCCCATTCGACCCGGAGCCTCCCGTGACGTGAGTCAGACGGCGGGGACAATTGCGCGTTTTTGTTCTTCTTTTTTCTTTTTTTTCTTTTCTTTATGGGGAGATGATTACATGAGCTGCGGGTTCCGCCTCGTTAAAAACCTCACCTCCTAAAGGAGTATCCCAGTGAGGAAAAGAGTACGGCCCGGGAAACAAAAAAAGAAAAAAGAAAGAAAAAACATGCCCGGCCTCTTGCTTATAGTTCCGGCAAGGCGCCTTTGGGCTTACAGCGCTGAGTTTTGATGCGGAGGTGTGCCCTCCTTGCTAAGGGTAGATTTCTTCAGGCTGTCGATGTTCCATGTGTGGGGAGCTTATTGCCTTCAGTGTCTGCAAGGTGGAAGGAGCCCGGCCTAGAGCTTTTGGAGACGATAAAAGGGCCTTCCCATTTCTCGTGCAGCTTGCTGAGGTTTTCGTGGTTTGGCCTTAGCCTGAGTACCAAGTCTCCCGGCGCGATGTCTTTTGGCTTGACTTTCTTGTCGCGCCATCTTCGGGTTTCCTCCTGGTATTTTTCCAAGTTCTCTGCGGCCCTGAGCGTGTCCAGCTCCATTACGTCTTTTCGATGGGCATGCTAGATTCGGCGGCTTCGCTGTGGCTCACCCGGAGGCCTCCCAACTTGAGCTCCTCGGGGGACATGGCCTCGGCTCCGAACAGAAGCCCAAATGGTGAGAAACCCATAGCCCTTGACTCGGTGGAGTTGTGTGCCCAGACCGCCTTCGGGAGCTCGTCTACCCACTTGCCCTTTGGGAGGTCCACGAGACATTTCCTGATGCTTGTGAAGGTCACGCCGTTGGCTCTTTCCACGGCTCCGTTGGACTAGGGATGATAGACGGACGCAAATCGGACGTTGGTCCCTATCTTGTGGCAGGTGTCTTTGAAAAGGGTGCAGTCGAATTGTTTGTCGTTATCGACAGTTACTTCCGCTAGCACCCCAAACCTGCACACGATGTTTTGCCAAAAGAATTTCTGTACCGTGAGGGCCGTGATTGAAGCCAGCGGCTTTGCCTCTATCCATTTCAAGTAGTAGTCCACTGCTACTGCTGCGAACCTTCGGTTCCCTTGCGCGGGCGGCAGGGGCCCTACCAGGTCGATGCCCCACCTCTACAGCGGCCATGCGGGGATTATAAGCTGCGAGGGGGCTCTGGGGGCGTGCTGGATGTGCGCTGTTTTTTGACAGGCCTCACACTCGCTGACGATCTTTTGGGCATCGGAGAGTGCGGTAGGCCAGAAGAAGCCCTGCCGGATTGCTTTTTTGGCTAGCGCTCTGGACCCTATGTGAGCCCCGCACATGCCGGAGTGCACTTCTGCCAGTAGGTCCCTGCCCTCTTCCAAGGAGACGCAGCGGAGCAGTGGTTGCTGCATTCCAGTCTTGAACAGTTCATCGCCCATGACGACGTAGCCTCTGGTTCTGTACCTGAGCCTTTCGTTTACTTTCTTGTCCTCGGTGGTGAATCTGCCGCAGATGTAATCCTTAATTTCTTTGCGCCAGTCCTGCTTTTGAATGCAAAGGACCTGAGCAGGGTCGGTGGGCTCCGGCTCTCTCGCCGCCGGTGATTTTAAGGACCTCGTACATGACCTCGGCCTCCAGGGGGGTTCTCTGAGCCGCCGCCTTCGCGAGCCTGTCTGCTTCTGCGTTCTCCGACCTTGGAATGTGGACCACGGTGAAGCCCCTGAAGTTTCTCTCCATTGCGCGGACTGCTGCGAGATAGTGAGCGAGGCTCAAGTTCCTGGCTTCACTCTCCTTTTCGATGTGGTCCCTAATGACCTTGGAGTCCGTCCTGACCACAAAGCTCTGGTGGCCTAGTGCCTTCATCTTGCGGAGCCCAAGCAGTAGGGCTTCGTACTCAGAGGAGTTGTTGGTGCAGGGGAACTCAAGTCGGGCTGCGAATTTTGTTGTGTTTCCAGACGGGGAGATGACGACCGCGGTGATGCCTGCCCCTATATTGCACCAGGCTCCGTCGCAGTTGACTATCCAAGGTAGCTCTGCGGGTTGTTCGGGCTCAATTGCGGGCGATGTCCATTCTGCTATGAAGTCTGCCAAGACCTGAGACTTTATGGCGTTGCGCCTCTCGAAGTCCACTGACATATTCTGAGAGCTCCGCCTGCCCATTTGCGGATACGGGGTGATGCTTCCTTGTTCGCGAACAGGTCCCGGAGGGACTGGTCGGTTACTACTAGTATCTTGAAGCCCTCGAAATACTGCTTGATTTTTCTCTTGGCCATGATGAGGGCATAGGCTATCTTCTCGAGCTCAGAATAGAGCAATTGCGAATTTGCTAGGGCTTCGGATACATAGTAGACCGGGCGCTGAGTGTTGCGGCCCTCCACCAGCCTTTCTTGCACCAGGACGGCGCAGACGGCTGATCGCGAAGCCGACAAATATAGCATGAGCGTGGCTTTGGGCTCCGGGGGCGTGAGCTTCGTGGTGCTGGTGAGGTATTCCTTGAGCTCCGCAAACGCCTTGCTTTGCTCTTCGCCCCACTCGAAGTTACCCGCTCCCCTTAGTACTTTGAAAAATGGGAGGCTCCGCTCAGCTACCCTTGGGATGAAGCGACTAAGAGCTGCTATTCTGCCAGTGAGCTTTTGCACGTCCTTGATGCACTTTGGCTCTTCCATTATTTTTATTGCTTCGATTTTGTCTGGGTTGGCTTCGATTCCCTTGGTAGACACGATGCAGCCCAGCACTTTGCCCCTCTGGACTCCGAACACGCACTTTTCAGGGTTTAGCTTGAGGTTTGCCCTGCGGAGATTGCCAAAGGTTTCTGTGAGGTCTCCGAGGTGATCGCCTCTCGCTGAGCTCTTGACGACGATATCGTCCACGTATGCCAAGAGGTTGCGCCTGATCTAGGCTGCCGAATGTACCGTAGGTCATTCTTGTGAATGTCGTGCCTGCGTTACGGAGCCCCTCTGGCATTTTTAGGAAGCAGTAGGTGCCGAATGGGGTAATGAAAGCCGTTTTCTCCTGGTCATCCTCCTTGATCCAAATTTGGTGATAGCCTGAGAACATGTCAAGTAGTGACAACATTTCGCTGTTGGCTGCGTCGTCTACCACGGTGTCAATTCTCTCTAGGGGAAATCATCCTTGGGGCAGGCTTTATTCAAGTCTGTGAAATCTATGCACATGCGAATCTTGCCATTCTTTTTCCTGATGGGGACCGTGTTTGCGAGCCATTCTGTGTACTTGACCTCGCGGATGATACCAGCGTCGAGTAGGCGCTGGACCTCCGCCCTGATGGCCAAGGCCTTTTCCTCCGACATCTTGCGAAGCTTCTGCTTCTTGGGCTTCGCCCCATCAGCCACGTCTAGCTTGTGCTAATGATGCTGCGGTCCACCCCGCGGAGGTCTGAGGTGGACCATGCGAAGACATCCATGTTCTTGAGCAGGAACTCCTTAAGCTGAGCCTCTTCCTCGAGGGACAGGTCGGTGCCTATGATGACCTCCGTGTCCGGTCGCATGCTATCGAGCTGCACTCGCCTTGTATCTGATGCCGGCGTGATGCTGATCTCATCCCTGTCTTTGGGGGGCTCGTGCCAGGGTTCCTTCTTTTCTGGGAGGTCCGCTTGGGCGATGCTTCCCTTGGCGAGGGCTTCGGGGATGGCCAGGTGGTGGACCGGCCTCCGCCCCGGGGCCTTTCCTCTCACTATTGTCTGAGCTCGCTCCTGATTTCCCTTCACAGAGATGACTCCACAGGGCCCGGGCAGTTTCATCAGTAGGTAGGAGCTTCGGATGATGGCATCAAACTTGTTGATGGAGCCCCTGCCAAATATGGCCTTGTAGGGATAGAACATTTCCACTACATCGAAGGTTATGTCTTCTGTTCTTGGGTTGCGGAGGTCTCCTAGGGAAACGGGCAAAGTGATTTTGCCCAGGGCCTTGACCGTGGTGCCGCCGAAACCAATGAGCGGAATGCTGGCTGGCTGCAATAGCCACTTATCTAGTTTCATTGAATCGAAGGTACTTGCGAATAGTATGTCTGCTGAGCTGCCAATGTCGACCAGTATGTCATCCAGGACCCATCCCACTACATTGGCTTCTATCACCATGGCGTCCTCATGGGGGTGGCAAGCTAAATCCAGGTCATCTTCGGTGAAGGAGATGGGGACGTGAGACCAGGTGTCCCTCCTGACGGCCCTCCCACTGAACTGCACTGCGTGCACTCTCCTAAAGTAATCCGCTCTGGCTCTCTTGGTCTCGAACTCGCGTGAGGAGCCGCCAGCAATGGGCATGATGAAGCCCCTGGTTGGAAATGCTGCTGGTTGGCTTATGGTCTGAGCCGAGACTGGCTCCTGTTTAGGTAGCTGAGGTGGCGGGGGAGGGAGTTCCTCCCCACGATGCTCGTTGGTTGAGCTTGAGGCGAAGTGAGCTGGTGCGGAGCCAATCTGTTGGTATGGGGGAGGCTGGGAAGTTGCCGGAGCCTGATGGTACTGCCCCTGTACCGGAGCCCTCCATTCTTGACTGGGTGGGTGGAAGGCCACGGGAGGCTACGAGTATTAGGTTTGCGGTGGGGCGGGATTGAAGGGAAGCTGCCAGTGTGGGCTTGGACGCGGATGCGCGGCCGCTAGCTCCTTTTGCTTTCTTTCCCACTCGATGTGTTCCAAGGTTCGCGTCCTCTCTGGACACTTCATCGTGCCGTGATCATCGTTTTCCATATGGAAGGCACAGATAAACATCTTCTTGTCTTGGGGCTTCTGGTCTCTGGGGGCTCCGCCTCTGTGATTAGGCTTCCGGCCTTTGCCCTGCCGGCCCTGCCCCTGCAGTGCGTTGTACGGGTGGTCCGAGGGTTGAGGCTGAGGGGGTGCGGGGGCTTCCCCCGGATGGATGTTGCATACCCGTGTTTGTTGGTACCGGGCGGGTGAGTTATGCTGGAATTGCTGCTTGGGCTGTTCCTAGTGCGAAGGCCCTTTGGATTGACCTCCGTTCGACTGCCTGTGCCTGTTGCGCTCCGCCACCCTCCAGTGGTGGTCGTCATCTGACTTGCAGTATTTTTCGAGCTCAGTGTAGAGCTCAGTCAGAGTCTTGGGTTCCTCTCTGCTGAGGTGGCCAGCCGTGGGGCCTGGGTTGAGGCCTGCGATGCACGCTTTGATGGCTTTGTCGTCTGCGATATGCGGTGCCTGTGCTTTGAGCTGCACAAACCTTCTGAAGTAGTCAACCAGAGGCTCTTTATCTCTTTGCTTGCAGTTTTGCAGGTCCTTTTCTGTGATAGAGGCTCTTTTGGAAACCCCAGAAATTCTCAGTGAGCTTGTTCTTGAGGTTTTCCCAACTGTAGATGGACAAAGGGGGCAGGAGGGAATACCAATTCAGGGCCGTGCCCTCGCAAGCTATTATCAGCGACTTCTCTAACACTGTGTCGTCCCCTCCCCCCCCCCCCCCCCCCCCCCCGGCTGAGGCTATGGCCGCTTCGTAGCTCATGAGGAACTTGCGGGGGTCATAGGATCCATCGTACTTGGGCAGGAGCACCGGCTTGTACGCCTGGGGCCAGGGTATGGCTTGCAGCCCACGCGAGAGCGGGGCCGTATCGTCTACGGCTCCAGGTCTTGGTGTCACATGGACCATGTGGGGCTGTCTCGAAGGTCCGGGCTCGGCGAACGAACGTCCGAGTGAGAGCGTGACCTCCGGAATGGGCGACGGTTGCTCGACCCTCCCGTTCTGCATGGTGCGGAGCCCCTCCAGCTCCGTTTCCAAGTCCAACAGTTTCTGCTTGGCCTCCGCAAGCATTCTGGCCTTTCTCTCCTTCACAGCCTGCTGATGCGTTTCTAGGCTAATCTTGTCCCTTGCCTCGGAGGCCCTCTTGAGCTTGGCGAGGACCTCAGCCAATTCTCGTGATATGGGGTCCTCATCCTCGGTCGCCTGGGCTGGGATTACGGTCTCAGGAATCGGAACCCTCTAGTTCTCGGTTCCCCTGGTTTCTGACCTGGTTCACGGGTTTCCTGTTTTCCTGGTACTGGGGTGGACCTCGTCATCTGAGCTGAACAAGACGAGCTGGGCTTCTGTGTCCTGCGGGGCCCCCTGGGCTCCGGCTGCTGAGGTTGACGGGGCGGTTGCCCACTTTTTCTTTGGAGCTGTCATGGTTCTCGCGGGTTTTACTTCGTGCCAAGCACAAACGGTGGGCGCCAAATGTTGGGTCTAGGGTTCGGTGGGTCCCCTGAGAGCCCAGACGTAAATGAGGGCAATAGAGAGAACTTGGGAGCAAAGATCCTTGTATTCGTCCAAAATACCAACCCTTTTACACGCGGTGGAGGGCGCCTTTTATACCCCCTCCGCTCCGCCTCGGAGGGACGGTTATGCCCCTAGTTCACATTACAACTTCACAGGCTCGTAGGCCTACTCTCGTACATTCACCGTCGGGCTCAACTACCCCGGCAAATCCAATTTGCATTCCTATTGTGTTGCCGTGCCCGACCGTCTTTCCTAAGGCGTTTTCCTGAAAAACCGCCTTCGGTGCCTTCTCCCTGACGTCTCCGAGGGAACCGGCTCCGACGAGGCGCTGGGCTTCTCCCCTCACTTCCCTTTGTCGCAGCTCCGCTCCGGGGATCTTGTTCCTCGCGTTTGCAGAGCCCTTTCTGGGCGACTCCAGCCTTGGCCGCCTGTCGAGCTCCGCAGGGACCAGAGCCGGAGCCCCGCCCTTTGTGTCGCGGTTGACCGGGAGCCCCCTTCTGGCGCCTGCGAGGATCGAACAAGGTTAGCCACCGCGGAGCCGCCGTTAGTGGCTCCGCGCTCTTTGTTGCTATCAGCTTCAGGCCGGAGCCGTCCCTCGGTCGCAGAGGGCTCCGCTGGAGGTGCTCGGGGGAGGCCGTGTTTTGGCGATCCCCCAACAGCAAGTACTACGATGAGATCATTTAGCTCCTCGACAAACCTATACACAAGCATGCAAGATGCAATCAGATAATTGTCTACAAACACCAGGACAACTCATAATCTAAAACATTTATCTCATTAGACAATAACAATCAGAACAAGCATGTATTGTCCTACAACGGTTGAGAGTGGTAAGTAGAACAATCAAGATACACCAATGATGAGAATGTCAACAGCTCATAAAACGTTGGGACGCCAAGGATACCGAGTATGAGGACAGGTTAAAGTATGCAGGAAAAAGACAATCTGAACTGCCAACTGATTTGTGGAGTGCAATTAACAGAAAGTAGTAAATTAGTAAACTTTCTTGCAGGAAAATATAAATCATCCATTATTCCTACAATGAGCAGATTTTAGTCAAGAGCATGATGCTTGCAGAAATGATTTTTCTGATTAAGGAGCCGGCCCACCACAAAAGTTTTAGCGTGCATCCATACCAATGACAGCAACAATTAGAATTTTGACATGAGACGTCAACACCTTTTCTCTCTTTGCAGTCAACATCAGAAAGAACTCCCATCTTGATTTGCTTGATCAAATCTTACAGCTCTGACACTGCAGAAATTTTTAGCTGTCGGTGTGAAAAATACAAGCTAAACTTTACTATTGCAGTCCTAACTCTTAGAATATTATTGTGGAGACAGTGCAGAAGAAAATAAACCAGGGACAACTCCTCTAATATTTGCATGTGAACTGTTTTTTCTCAAACCATACCAAAACCAGCAAATGCCATATGCATATAACATAGAAAAGCAGCAAATTATTTTGGCACTAAATCAAGAAAACTGCTATTATTTTGGCACGTACCAGAAGAATCCACTTATGTTTCACCATATGTGGTCACCACTTTCTGAAAGATGCCTCCCACAATGTAGTTTGCGTCTTTTCCTCCTTGAACGCAGATCTTAACCTGTCACCACCACCACTGGATGTCACTACAAGAAAGTATAGTTTAGCTTATAGCATCATACATAATTAACATAACAAGGAGGGTTAAAAAGGATATTAATGACGACTCCTTGCAATATGGCTATCATTTCTATTTGCAGTTAGCACACCGAATTACGAGCTGCTAAAAGAACACATAAACCATATGGAATTGCAATATCCAAAACAGGCACCCTTTCTAGCATAGTAACACAAATCAAATTGACAAGCCAGATTTGCGCAATAAGAATAGCTAAAAATATGAGAAGTTTTGATGCATACCTCCAATAGGGCCACCAGTATCATTTCCAAATAGGTTCATTATCAGGAGCAGAATTCAACTTTTGGAGATGTGAATCTTTCGACTCTTCTTACAATCCATCAACCACCACTGATAAAGAAAGCATGCCTGCATTAAAAAGAAATAGACAAAATGTATCAAAAACTTCCATCTACATAAGCCTCCTCATCCCTTCTAGCCTCCAACCCTACCTCACTACCAGCCTTTCTGCTAGTGATTTGTGACACGAACGAAAACAAAACGGGCTAATGACAGAGGAACAGTATTGAGTTGCATGCACCAACCAGTTCAACCCAAAAGCTTAAGCTGATGGGGAGAGGTGGGCAATTCACTTATACTCCAACACTCCCCCTCACGTGCAGGCTCTCCAGGCCGCATACGTGAAAATTGGAGTGGGCTGCAATTATTTTATTTAATCGCGCCCGCCAGGATTCGAACTCGAGACCTCTGGCTTTGATACCATATTGAGTTGCATGCACCAACCAGTTCAACCCAAAAGCTTAAACTGATGGGGAGAGGTGGGCAATTCACTTATACTCCAACAAACAGGACCCAACCGACCATGGAAACATTATCAAATATTGGTGGTATTTACCTGCATGTATTGCCAAGTCATGATCCATGTACTCGAAGACCATGTAAATGCTCCCCTTGTACTGGCTGACCTTGACTATCCAATGTTACAACATACAACACATCAAGATTTGCAGCAATAAAGAATTTTTTTTGAAACACCCAATAAATAAAAACTTGAATATTCGGTATCTTTTGTTCAGAATCATACTTTGCTTCCCCTGCTCATCTCTCTTTGGTCCTGAAACAAACAACACGAGTCTCTTTCATGCTGTTTTTGTCTAACCTGGCGAAGTGACGATCTCTTTCATATTGATGACGTTCTCGTGGTGCAGTTTATTGAGGATTTTAATCTCGCGGATGGCCGTGATAGGGAACTGCACCGGATATTCGAAAAAGGTGAGAGTTGCGAACTGGTACGAATTTCAAAACGCAAGCCACAGAAACGGGGGTGGGGGATACTTACGCCCTCTCGCTCATTGTCCATGCGGTTCTTCTTGAGCGCCACGATTTTCTTCGACTCCGTCTCCTTTGCCTTGAACACTTGCCTGACAACAATCAGAACGAAAACGCATCAGCGACGGCGGCCGAGCTGGGCCGACGCGGTGGGCGGCATGCTCGCGGGATTGGGGAAATCGGGGAGTTTGGAGATATGCGTACCCGCAGGTGCCCTCCCCAATCTGCACGCAAAAACCACTCAGACCGATCTGGTGGCCGCCGAGGTTGAAGGCCTTGAACTGGATCTTGCTGATGCTCAGCTCCTCCGACCGATGGAGATGGAGGGGGCAGCGCGACTGACCCCCGCCGTCACCTCTTCCGGCTCCTGCTCCCGTGGTCCGCGCTGGAGAACGATAGTGCCTCTCCCTGGAGGAAGCATCTGAGCTTCATGCCGTGCCGCCACCAGCCACGGACGCGCTACCAGCCCCGCGACGAGAGCGGATCCGGTGGCCACGCCTATGGCCCCACGGCGGCGGCGGAGGACGACGACGGTTTGGGTTCCTCGCGTGGGCGGTGCTCCAGGAGACGATTCGACGGCGATATCTGGTGGACGTGCGGCTCATCCTTGAGAAGCTCGTGGCGGCCTCGTCTTGCTTCCACGGGCGCAGGTCACGGTGGAGCAGTGACAGCGACCAGCGGCGGCGCGAGATAGTGGAGGTCAAGGAAGCCGCCGCCGTAGGGTGGGGTCGTGGCCTTGTGGGGATAAGGATGGGGGCGTGAGGGAAGGAGAGGAATCAGACGATGCTCGCGCAAGGAAAGAAAAGGAAAGAAACCGAAACCGGGAGCGAGGGGACCCAGGGCGTTATTGGCGCTGTGGTACGGGCGGGCAGGTAGGAGGCACGCTGGTGTGCGAAAAATTTCACCGTCCCAACAATTCAGGGGTCAAATTTTCGCCGTTGGCGTCGGATCAAGCCAAGGAACGCCCCTGTGCGTCCGTTTCATTGTTTGATGGCTCAACAATTTTGGTGGATGGCTAAACAATTTTAATGGAACCCTGGCAAGTGGGGTCCCTGTGAGGGGTATGGAGGGGTTTAGAAAATCACTTTTTTACCAATTGTTATGGATCCTTATAGTATAGATCTAGATACTTTTTCTATAATTTATTTCTATATATCTATATAGCTTATATATGTAGGTGCATAACAAAAGTCGTGTATTTAAAAAATTTAAGACGAGCTGTAATTTAAAATGGGATGAGAGTACCATGTAGTCCAAAATTCTGAATAAATATATTCTAGTGACTTCATGCTGGCCATGTCCATCTAACTCTCGATATCTGGATTGAATGAGATGTTGCTTATAGTGATCGTGGTGAAGGAAAAATAAGGTTGATTTGGAAATGATTGCCCCCATTAAAGAAAATGTATGGTTGCTAACAATTTTATAATAAGGTTCATATAGGCATGGAGTAAATAGGTAAAAAGAGTTCGCCATGACTATTCCTCGTGGTCACGAGGGGCATACGAATCCCTTTTTTTTTTTTTTTTGCTTATTACATGTATATTAAATCATGAGAAAGGTAGAAGCGGAGAAGTTGATCATTGGAATGAAAATGGGCAAATCAGGCCAAACCAAGCGGATAGGTAGATGAACAATTGAAATTAGTATTTTGCTTATTACATGTATAACAACAAATCATGAAAAAGGTAGCTGAAATAAGAAACGGAGATTCTAGGTGGGATGGAGATGGGTAAGTTTCAGCAGAATCAGACCGCCTAAACAACTAAAAGTAGTAATAATATGCCTATTAACTGCATGTGCTTTAAAGGTTGCTAGCTTTTTAAGAAGAGATCCATTGCAGGTTGCACGCATGTCAACGAAGGTTTTAAATAGCCGGCTATAGCTTCCGCTATACTCCGCTATAGCCTTTAGAAAGAGCAATCGCTATGGCATTTAGCCCGCTATAGCCGGCTATAGCCCGCTATTGCCGGCTATAGCCCGCTAAACGCCGTTTTGGCCGCCCTGCCGCTAAACGCCTTAGCCCGCTATTTAAAACCTTGATGTCAACCGGTTTTTTCGCCCTCGGTTTAGCGGACCCGGTTTCCTAGCGCCGTGCGCGTAGTTTTATCTGGTTTAGCGGGTAAGTGCCCATTTTGCTCTGGTTTATAAGTATCTAAACGACAGTTTTGCTCCTCTTTTTTTTACTGTTTTCCTTTTTTCCCTTGCAGGTTGCACGCACAGGGACATGGTCAACCTTTTTTTCGCTCCCGGTTTAGCAGACCCGGTTTCCCAACGTCGTGCACGCGGTTCTCTCTGGTTTAGCGGGTAAGTGCTGACTTTGCTGTGGTTTAGTCTCTAAACATGCAGTTTTGGTCCGCTTTTTTAACATTTTCTACTCTGATTAAGATGACATACCAGATTTTTTGCAGAGACGCTCCTTACTTTATTATTAAAAAAATAAAGGTAAAGACATGTATTGTACAACTGTGTATGCAATTAATGACAAATCAGATAATAAGAACAGAATCTCACTCGAACGTAGAGATTTTTAGAGTTGATTAAATAGCTACTAATGCACCACTTGATTATCATGATGCGGTGATGTGATATTAGGGTTGTTATGTAAAACTAGCGGGTATGCACATCAATCGTTAGATTGTAGCCCCCAGTTAAATGTTGCTTTATCACTACGATAAATGATATCTCTTTTCATCAGTTTATGTTGTACAAGTGGCCAGCAATTTTAGTACCTTTTATTTCAATCTCTGCCAGTGTAATCTCCATCTTTCTCAACAATATAATTAAATTATGAATAAAATAATTCCCATTGCCATTAGAAGGAAAGGAAGGAGTCATGGGGCAAAAATGACATTTTGTTTTAGTCTCATGTCAGTATGGAGCACCATATCAACATAAGGACGAATTTGACTACAAATAAAAATTAAGGGACTAAATTGGCCGATCTGAAAAAAGAGAACGAACTTGATCCTTAAAGCAAAGTTGAAGTTGAAGGATCAAAACACCTAGTTTGACATTCTATAATAAACTACTTCAGTGTTATAATTCGGACATTGTTTGAAGTCTGATTATATAAAATCTGGTTTGAACTGAAGTTGCATGATTTTGATCCTCTTCTTACGGGGCTGAGGTATCCAGCTAAATTCCTATACTGAAATGTAAAGTTAAAATCAACTTATACATGGTCATCTATTATTGTTCTCCATTCTAGATTGCTTGCTTGTTGTGGTCACGAGAGTATGGATCAATTTCTTATAATGTGGTTCCATAATTACTTCAATTATCGAAAACTGGTTGTGAGAACCCAAATAGTATACAATTATGGTTGAATTTGGACGGACTCTTATGAAGAGATTTTGAATCCATGTGGCATGATAAAATGTCTTTGTCAATATACTATGTTATTCAATCCAAACAACCATTTGGTGTAAGGAAGCATCTAAGAATGTTTCTGTGAAATGTACATGTTCATGCATTACAATTCAGAGCATTCAATTTTCTCATAAGCTTTTGATAAAATTTAATGTATGGCGTATAAACAAAAATATTGCTAGTAACAAGCAGCCATGACAAGAGACTATCGAGGAAAATGATTGGAAGGGTGATGGGAGTCGTGGTTTCTGATTCTATCATGCAGATGAGTTGACATGTTCTTATTTCATTATCATACATGTCATAACATAGTATATCTTTTTGAGATGGTTATAACCATTTGTCACTTGATCAGGATACATCTTGCAGGAGAACCTTCAGCACCGCGCAACCTTAGTGGCAAGCAATGCAAGGTGTATATTCCAGGGGTGACATGCTCCAAATTTAAAGCTTCCACAAGGATGACCTCCTAAATTGATGAAAAATAGCAAGTCCCAATTAATTAGGGTACCAAAAAATCAGCATATTGTTATTATTTGTAAGCTGTAAATATCAAAGAAAAATATAAAATTGAGTGCACAAGTCTACGAACAATAGGATTTCTAAAAATAGTGTATAGGGTGAAAGCATTACCCTTTTTTGAAGAAATACTAAATGAGCTGGAATGCATTCATCAAATGCTCCCACAGACAAGTAGTCAACCCCTGCAATGAGCTAAAGGATGTTAATCTAGAAGAAGGATAAAACTAAAGGGGGGAACATGCGCTGAAATTAAGTGCTTCAAATATTTGTACAAATTTTTTATCCATATTTTATATCAAACGAGTTTTT
The DNA here is from genome assembly GCA_015476505.1 of Urochloa ruziziensis. Taxonomy (NCBI): domain Eukaryota; kingdom Viridiplantae; phylum Streptophyta; class Magnoliopsida; order Poales; family Poaceae; genus Urochloa; species Urochloa ruziziensis. The sequence continues at coordinate 25,275,557 of CM027119.1, forward strand.
TATTATTTATGTACCCCAAACCCCTTTACTTTGGCACGTATTGCCATGAGTCTATGATCTTCATTCAAATGTGTCTTTCTTCCTCTCCACTAAACCAAAATCTCCAACCATCCATGCAAATGAAGGATGGTTTTCAGATATTGAAGTAATTATTGTAGTTTTTGTAGGCATTGGTCATGTACTCTAAAAATCTTTGTAGTTTATACAAAGATTGCTGCAAGACCACAAGTGAAGGGGGGCTTCAAATAAATGGAACTAATTGACTTACCAACTAGTTTGATGTCAGTATTATCGACCAACCATTGTGCACCATCCTTCATGAAGCCAACAAAACTCGTATCAAATTCTTTCTTCCACATAAGCTTCCTGCATAAAAAATACAGTTCATTTACCGCCCATGAACATGGCGCTTTAACCGTAGACATAGACACCATCTCAACTACTAAAAATTAAAGGAATGAAACCATTAATGAAGAAGCTTTCCAACATTAATAAGCTATTACACTCAGGAAATCTTCATTGCAAATGGACGGTATGCGTAATGTTGTTATATATTTAGGTGGAAAAGGGAAGTAATTTAGGTTGAAAATGTTATTTTATATTTAATATCACAATTTACTTGTGTTATTTAACAAAGCCTTGCAAATTGAAAGCTGTTATCATGCACGGTATGCGGAATCCATCTATATACATTGTGGATACGTGTGCGCGCGCTTGCGCTTGCATGGTCCTATTTATATTCTTTGGCCTAGTCAGTGTAATATGTAGGTAGAAGAAAATACCTGTCCGTATTTAGTGTTCGGAAGAGCACACGCCGAACACCTTTAGGAATGTGAAGGGATGCCATGACTTCAGCTACAATGAAGGGAAAAGGCAGTTTGTAAGCTGTGTTATACTGATTTTGGGTTTGAGATCAAAGAACTTGCATTGCGAGTTTAGTTAACCATCCCTTAAGTCCCACATTTTTGGAAGTTCATATTGCTAGAAAAGCGGGTAGATGGCTCTAGCACCACGGAAAGTAATATTGGCATGTACATAGTGTTGGCGGCTAGGAAAAGTGTGTAGGGGGTAAATTTTGGGGGTGGGTTCTTTTTTTCGCTTGGAAAAGTAGGGTCCTACGACAGGACTGCATTACATTTCAATATTGCTTACTATATACTATTTATTAAAAAAATAGTAGGGTACGGATAGCCATGCGTTGTGCTATATATATAGTCAATCTAGTATAGTGGAAAATCATCATTTATAAATAATTATAAGGTTTGCAATTCCTCAAAAAAGTTATAAGGTTTGCAAATATACAATGGGGGCTGTTAGGCTTCATGCTAACCACGAATGGTGCATGGTACATTGGTACTTAACACACTAGCTACTAGTATGCGCAAAATTAAAAACAGTGATGGTTCTTGGCTGGTTCTAATTTAACTGCAGAATATGTACTAGAGTAGTATTTACAATAATTGTACAGAGGGAACGTATGTATATGCTGGTTCATTATGTTGTGCCTATCTCTTTACCTGTTATGTTCTTATCTCTGGGAACGTCAACCAACAGTGCTGGCCCTGCACACCATTTCAAAAACAAAAGCATAAGTTCAGTCACACAACAGTTCATCAAATTCACTTTTACAATTTTTTTGGACAAATAGAGACCTTGCCTAATTGTACTGAAAAAAAAAAGGTTGCGGCGAATTAGTACTAGGTAGGTACCGTTGAGGACGGCGAGGTCGAGCGTGTCGACGTCGAAGCCGGCGTCGTAGTAGTGCTCGAAGACGTGGCCCGGCGCGTCGACGTGGGTGCCGGAGTGCGCCGTGAGCCGGAGTTCGGAGAAGTTGGCGATGTCGGAGCCGTTGCGCATGGACCGCGCCAGCCGCAGGAACCCGCCGCTGCCCTCCGCCGACTCCCACGCCGGCATGTCCTCCCGGTAGTAGTGGCTGATGTCCACGATCCGCCCGCCGTCGAACTCCTCGCGCCGCTCCGGCGCCGGCAGTGCCTCCGCCTCAGCCTCAGCCACGCCGCACGCCTCCTCGGCGCCGCCGAGCGCGTAGCCCGGATGCGCCGCCACAGGCTCGCCACCGGCGGCGACGGCCATGGCCGCCGCCGGGAGCAGCAAGAGGAGTAGGAGCAGCGGCGCGAGCTCCATGAGTGGAATAATGGATATGCCTTGGACTGACTGCCCAGTAGTGCAGCTGCCACGTACGTGTCAACACCAACACCCGGCAGCTGAATTAATAGGCACATTTCCAGGGAGTTGATTGATATATGCGGCCGTGAAAGTCCAATGTTTCCACATCATTGCTTACGATCGCGTTGAACCCCAACGTTTATTTAGCCGCCTACTGAATGGCGTGTACCATATATTAAATCCACAAACTTTAGCTTATTTTATTATAAAGTACAATGCAAGAACCAATCGGTTTCATACGCCACATAACAAAGTTTTTGAACTAAATGCGTATAAATGAAACTGTCTTGTTTGCTTGGCTTTATCGTTGCAGCCTAGCGAATTATTGTTCTATTAGACTTTTCAGCCTAGATAGCCAAACCAATAGTGCGCGCAGGACACCGATCACTTTCCAGTTTATGTGTTGACATAGCGCACGCACGGATGGTCATCACTCATCAGCCAGTGCGGAAACTAATTGCATTTCTATAATGGCCCACCCCAATTATAAAGAGCCCCCATCATCATTATCCTAAACGCAAATTCTAAACAGAGGAGGGCCTCTGTTTAGAACTACACAGAGGCCCTCCCCCATCGTCAACCTCTAGCGCCTTTCCTCCTTCCTCTCGACGCGCGGGAGGGTCTCTGGGCGGGTTGCTGGGCGGCGGCGGCGGTAGCCGCCGGCCGCGGGGGAGGCGGAGGAGGAGGGGGCATTTAGGGCCTGGGGTTGCCGGGGGAGGGGAGGGATCCACCACAGACGCCCTTAGAGGAGGGGGTCGGGGGCGACGGCTGCCCCGACGGTGGTGGTGGGTGAGACGGCGGCGGCGAAGCGGAGGCGGCGTGGGAGCGCCGCCGGAGCTAGGGCGGCGGGAGATGGCGGTTGGGCGGTGGAGGAGGCGGGGGAGCTCGTCGGCGTCGAGATCTGGCAGAGGAGCTCATCGGCGTCGAGTTCGGGGGTGGCGGCGGCAGATCTAGGTTAGGGTTTGGGCCGCGGAGGCGCGGCGGCGGCATAGGCGGCCTCGGCCGCTGGAGCCAGGGGAGGGGGCGGCGCGCAGGGAGAGAGGAGGGGTGGGGTTAGGGTTCCGGCGGGGTCTGGGAGAGGAGGAGGGGGAGGTGCGGCGGCGGCGAAGGCGGCCCCTGGCCGCCGGAGCCAGGGGAGGAGGCGGCGCGCGGGGGAGCTGCGGGGGAGGATGCGTCCGGGGTAGGAGGAAGGAGGAGGAGGTGGCGGGCGTCGGGGGTAGGAGGAGGAAGGAGAAGGAGGTGGGGCCAGGGGAAGGGGTGGGTGCACATAAATAGAAATGTTTCTATTTTGGAAAGGGCCTCCCCTAAGACTAAATGGAGGAGGGCCTCCCTCTAGTCCAGTCCTATCCTAAATTGATCCATGCCAGAAAACACAACTCGTATCACAACAACAGACAAGCCAAGTTTTTGGTCAAAGTGAGGGCATTACCAAATCGTAGTAATACATTGATGTTTGGATTGATGCTACCAAACCAACCGTGCCAAAAAATTCATTCTTGTGAATATGATGCGTGGGCCATACGTGTCACTTATGTTTTTAGCTTCGAAACATACTCAACACGGGTTTTCAACTGTATATTTGATTCTAAGAAATAAGATGATGAATGGACTATAAACTAGACTCATGATTTAGAAGAAAGTCATTTGAAAGTTGATTATAAAAATTGGAGCAGTTAATTCATAAGGCCAAGCCAAAACAGGGCTGGCTGCTGGTGCATTGAAATAGCAGTTAACCGAAATTATCCAAATGATTTAAATACCAGCTCAATGCGCCACGCTACATCAGATTTCTGTGGACATGGTTCACACCCACAATCTCTGCTGAGAACTTTCCTGAAAACAAGGATCCTTCCACAACTGACAGCTATTCTGGACCGAAAAGCCCCACACCCTCCAATAACGGAAACAAACCCGCCAGTGTTAATATCATGTGAACATCAGAGTATTTAAATGGTATCTGAATTTATCTGTTGTTCGTGATGCACAACATGTTTCATCGCTATTACAAATACATCATGTTTGCTTTCAACCCCGTCAACATCATTCAAATGAATTTTTGGGGCAGACCTATGTGAATCCCATTTTTTTCACCCTAACTCATCCAGAAGACCTACCAATCTGATCCTTCTCTCACGATCATCAATCTAACAAGCTCCAGTTGCACAAAGTGCTCCGTTCAGCATGCAAAACTTAGTCAACCAATCAAATGATTATAACAAATGCTGCTGATGGCAGAAGATGGTAGGGAAGAGACCTAACTTAATCTCAAAGAAGCACATGATTCGTCACAGATTGAATATCTGAATAGGCCAGCTGTGCCTCCTGCCATCTGAGCTGAATGCTGTGGTTTCAACCGATATGTCTATGCTACGGTGCTCAGATGCCCTCACAATGCTTATCCGTGATCTGAGCATCGTAGCTGGGCACTCATCTGTGCCAACCGATGCAGATGAACCAAGGGTTGATTCCTCCTTCACCATTGCGATGGGCTCTTCAAAGGTGAAGATTGTCTGTGACCAGTGAGTTGGTGTAGAGAAGGGAGAGGTGGAAAGGACAACAGGCTTCTCCTTGCAGAATCTGTCGGTAAACCCCGTGTCGAACCACAAGACAATGCCATAACACCAGGTTACTCCAGGTACAACAGTACCACTCTCACTGAGCCTCAGCTCAAAGCTTGCAGTAAAATCCATCTCACTTTCATTCATAGTTGCAAGATCAAAGGACTGCATAGAAGAAACAGAGGCAAGATGTCAGACTACCGACCCCCTGAATTTGAAGTGGCATTTCAGCACCATTTTCATTTCATGTAAAACAAACTACACATTCATGCTCATTTCATTTCAAAACTACACTTTTCAGGTCTCAGCAATGTAGTTTTGTGATACAAAATGACAATAAATGTGTAAGTTTTGTGATACGGCATGATAAGAGAAGTTTAGTTTTCTGAAGTTGACTCTCAAGAGTGTAGTTTGCGAAAAGGGCTGGTAATAAAAGTGTAGTTTGTGAAGCTACAAACTTGTTTTTAAAAAGTGTAGTTTTGCATAATTTTTACAACCTTAGTATAGTTTGGATTTTTTTATCCTATAAAAACAAACCGTCACAGTAAAGTAGTTAACACCAGATTGATATCTTGCTCTACAGCCATTTAACAACTCCAACAAAACAAGGATCCAGAAGTGAAACTAAGTAGACATGCGCAGTTAAAGGAACTTACATGGAGTACCGCAGTCTCTGTCACAATATCCTGAGAAGCAACTACATCAACTACAGGAAATCGAGCTGAAGTTGAAGTTACTTCTTTGCCAATACACGACATATCAAAGCCATAAACATTTTCCCAAAATGGCAAGCTAGTTCCACCTTTCCCGAAGCCAGCACCAAGCTAGAGGATGAATCAGATGGCACAATCAGCCAGAAGAAAACAGGGACAAACGACAAATAATACAAGCAAGCAACTAAGGACTTACGATTGTTGCAGTGTCTGGGAGAATAGCACCACCAGGTTTCAGGAAATGATCGCGTGCATATATGACTGAACTTAGCATGGATTCAAACAACAGGCAATATCCCATCCATTCACTCACTAACACATCAAAGCCATTCTGTGGAACTTGTATTTTCTGGTTCAGCTCTTCAGCCTTGGTATGTACAACGCTTATCACTTGACCACCTCTCTTTTGTTCTGCTTTCACATTTTCATCATACAACAGACCATTATTCTTTGCAACCTGCATCATGCGATACATATGAGATAAGCATGGTGCAAAAAGGTTTGTAGTTGGATAGAATAAAGAATAAAAGATACATACCTGGGTAGCCACAGAAGCCATCTTTGCACTCCCATCAACAGCAACAACTCTAGATGCACCAGCCTTCGCTGCAAAAAGACTATTGTGACATATCAGCAGCTACCCATGAAATATTGAGAATTCATCATGCATCAAGGGCAGTAAGTTTTATGACCAGCCTTACACTTCAGAAATATGATCACTACACAACATGTGGTGCTTTGACTCACACAGTTCATGACAAGAAAGGTGATCTTAGGTTCAGTACTAATATCACATAATAACATGATAACACAATAATGAATTGAACCATGTTCGTCAACACTACGTACGACTTCAATGCTTATCCATAACCTGTCAGTTTAGTGCATTGGACCAAGTGTCCAACAAGGCATTGCTTATGAACTATTATCGTAGTGGCTATATTTCCCGGATTTGAAAGATGTAGCCTATTTGTTTTTACTGGATCCAAGGGTTGCAGCATGGAGCTTTGTTAAGATAAACTAACCAACGTGTTCATAAAATCATAAGCATTCGGTGTAATCATCATAAGGAAAATGCTTAGGTACCTTAGAATTCCTGTGCCACAACCAACATCTAGTACAGCTGCTCCACTTAAAAGGCTAGGATTGCATAAAAGAGCATCCCTGTAAGCATCTGTTCTCACCTGAAAAAGGTTACTCAGAGCATTCAGTTTTTTCAGACAACACAAATGCATATTGGAAATGAATAATAGATGTTTGACAGGAACACATTGACCACATATATCCAGAGGGAGATCACCTACTTTATCACCGAGCATCTCTCTGTGAATACCAAATGAACTGTAAGATCCAAAGTAGTTATCATCCACAGTTTTGATTGCCTTGGCATTAACGCTAGCACGTGCAATCTTTAGTTGGCTATCATTAGTCTCGGGAGCAAGAGACTCCCTGTCCTCCCCTTGTGTACTCCCAATAGTACACTCTTTCTGAAATCGAGCACTGATATCAGAACCATTTCCTTCCGGTAAGGTGCTCAGCTTGTTCCCCAGTGGTTCAACTAAAATCCTGTCCCCTGCTGAACACTGCCCTCTTTCCATGGAAGTTCCACATTCCTCATCCTCCTCATCGTCGTCCATGGATAGACTGTGCAAAAGGGAGTCATCCTCCATGAAAGGTTTCAAGTACATATCGTCCTCCCATGGAGCCTTTCCCCCAATTAGGTACTTCTCTTGTGCGTGCAAGTGGGTGCAGAGTTCAGTGTTGGAAGAGAATGCTTGGCCACAGCTCCAACACTTATTCTCTGCAACCTGCAAATCAACAATGGCACCCATAATTAATGGAAAATGCAGCAAAGCACGCACAGAAATAAACAAAATTGCAAGTTGAATCGGCTATTCATGCCATCATACAGCAGATTAATGAAACAATAGAGCTATAATACTACTGCAGGCATTGAGGTTTTCCAAATCGATTACTCTGAACAAAACGATGTTGTTGACGCACCTTGGAGCGGACGAAGTTGATGAGCCTGATGCACCCGTAGAAATCCAGCCCCAGCTCCTTCACAACCCTGTGGAAATCGAAGCGATGCTCTGCGGCGCAGTGCTCGAAGAGGGAACCATCGGCATCGAACTGCGAGCTGCAGAACAGGCACAGCAGCCCGCCGCCGGCATCCTCGCCGTCGGAGCACCAGTCATCCCACCCCTCCTCTCCTTCCTCCTCTTCCTCCTCCTCCTCGTCGGACCTCAGCCGCTCCTCCGCCTCATCCTTTCCTGTGCGGCTAGGCTCCATGCCTTCGCGTTGTGACCCAAGTCCGCAGGGAGCTCCCCGGGGCACTTGCTCGTCTCGTCGCCTCGCCGGTCGCCGCGCCGCCGCTTGGGTGGTGGTGGCTGTCTCGCTGAATCTAGGGTTTTAGGCAGAGGAGGGTTTTGGACACTCGCTACACTAATTGGGCCTTTATTAGATGCCATTTGCCAGCCCGGCCCACCTTACACGCTCGAAGTCTCAAACCCAGTACGCGTGTTCGTCCTCGCCTCCTCGGTGGTGCTGTTTGTTTGGCGTAGGAAAAAAAAAACTATTATTTATCAATATCACAATAGGTCGAGCTTGTGTTTGAGCATTGTGTTTTTATCTTGATCTAACTTTTTCTAACAACACGAGTACGTAACCTTACTTCTATAAGGGCAGTCTCAACCCATAGTGTCTATAGGTAGTTTCTATGTCGTCATATAAGCAAGAAATCACTATAGAAACTACACTCCACAACCCATGATTTCTTGATGTGGAGTTTTAATAAATGCATCATCTCTCATCTCTACCAATCATAGTTGTTCTCCATCTATCATGAAGAAACCATCATCTCCCAATGCAACATTTGATAGTGTCTAGTGCATAGGTTCTCGTATAGAAATTGGGTCTCATACAAGACCTAGTTTCTTCCTCTCTCTACTCTCTTTCTTATTTAATATAGTGCCACCTAAGTTAAAAGTCCTATGTGGCAATCTAATTAATGCTATGGAAACCATCCTAGTTGGAGGGTTGGGACTGCCCTAAGCACCTCTGAAAAATTAAACTGATAACCTTTTGAAATTGACGAAGTCAACACTAATACCTCGTTATTGACTCGATTACCACTAAAAGAAAAGCGTCGGTTAAACTCTGAAATGAAACCAATAAAATGTGAGTACTAGTGTCAACTTGAGGACTCGAATTTTAGTGAGCAGATTCAAACACAACGAACCTTACCAGCTAAGCTCAATTTCACTATTTTCCAATTCCGACTCTACTATAATTTTTTTTCACATGGCTCCAGGTCGCCTATCCTATATGGCAATATGTTAGAAATGACTCTACGTGTCACCCTTGTCATCTTCCTTTTCCCCCTTTTATCAGTGTCTTTGCGGTGATTAGTGAAGACTCTAGACCTCTATTACGAGTAGGATGGTGCGGATGTGTCATCGTACGGGTGGTAGTTGTTCCTACGTGCACCACTATGTGCAACGAAGTCAGAGTTATGGTTCTCTACCATGGGTGAAACCAAGAAGAGGAACTTTTTTTTTATTGAAATATGCCATTGCAACTTTCACAGGTTGAAGATATGACATTACAATTCATAAAATTGGAAATTTGCCATTACATACCCCTTCACATGTTTTTCAATTTATTTGGACCAAATTGCCCTTATCTTCTTCCTCTCTCCTAGCTCCCACCGCCGCCACTCTCTCTCCCACCTCCCGCCGCTGCCGCTCTCTGTCCTAGCTCCTGCCGCCGCGCTCAGCCCGGCCCCGTGCGTGCGCGCCGCCGAGCTGTGCCTTGCGCGCGCTCGTCCCGCAGCTGTGGCTACGCTCCGCCCCATCATCAGTGAGTTGCAGCGGCAGCGAGAAGCGGGGCAGGGAGGCCAGCCCCAGATCCACCGCGACCGGCGGCGGTTCAAGGTCGGGGCGGAGCTCGAGCACCCAGCGTGCTCGGCGACGATGTCATCCTTGGGGCGGGCGCGAGCTCCTCGGCCCGGCGGCGGCGCCATCCCCTGCGCAGATCCAGCGGTGGAGGAGGAGCAGCGGCTTCCTCTCTCGGTGACGGCGGCGGCCTCTCCCTCTTCTCCTTGCGCTGCCTCTTCCCGTTCCCCAACTCCGACGTCTGCGGCCTCCCGCGATGGCGGGCCTCGCAGACGGCTCGTCGTCGTCCAGCTCTGCCATGCCCGGCGGTGGGCCTCTCCACCTCCGGTCCTCTCTCTCCCCAGCTCGCATGGAGGTCGAGCTCGGCCGGCCATGGCAGACGGTGGAGCAATGCAAGATGGAGTTGGGGAAGATGGGTTAGAGAGAGGAGAAAGAAGACAGGGGCATTTTGGTCCACAATTTTTTTGTAAAAGCATCGAAGGGGTACGTAATGGCATATTTCAAACTTTTGAGCGAATTGTAATGGCAAGTTTCCAATTTCATAAATTGTAATGGCGTATCTGTAAAAGCTGCAATGGCATATTTTCAATAAACCTTTTTCCCTTTCCTTTTCCCCCTCTCCTATTTCTCTTCTAGTCTTTTCCCTCCTCGTTTTCTTCCTCATTATCCATGCTAGCAAATGTTGATTGGGTTTAGGGGATCAATGGACTTTTGAAGGGTAGGGGGCTCCATCCCTTGTATTTGCCCTATTCACTACAACAAAGCCAAGCTGGTCTAGCCGTGTGTCGATGTTCTACCGTCGATGCTACCGAGGGGTATCCCGAGGTAGTAGATTTCAGGTGGGGTTTCGCCAAGATCAGGAACGCAATGACTACATAACACAGGGTTTAGACAGGTTTGGGTCGTCGAGATAGCGTAATGCCCTACGTCCTGTTTGTTGGTTTGTATTACGTAATGTCGTGTAATTGTGTGTCTCTCTGTTGAGAGACTTGATGGTTCTCCCTTCTACCGATCTAGGCACCCCTGCCCTCCTTTATATATCACAGGGGCAGGGAACTAGTCAGTTACAATGTTGAAGTCCTAGTAGGATTACAGAGTAGAGTCCTAGTAGGAATCTGACTTCCTATTTCCTTATTTCGAGTAGTTTCTCTGCGGGTACTGGGGTTCCATACCCAACAGTGTGTGTCTGAACATTGTAGACTTGTTTATTTCTAGCCTATGATTGGCTGTGTGGTGAGGCAATATGTTTATACCGTCGATTTTATTAGTCTAGGGTCATGATTGCTGCCTAGAGATAGCTGCATGGCTTTGATCCAAATTAAGATTATGTTTGGATCCAGATGCTAAACTTTAAATTTTAATAAGTGTCACATCAAAACGTAAGAGATGTCGGACGGGATTTTTAGTTATTAATAAAAGAGAGAATTGCACACCAAGTCCTTTAACTTGGCAGATTGTAGCACCGGCACCCTAGAACTTACACTTTAACTTTGCAGGTCCTCAAACTTGGCATCCGTTTGCACAAAAAGTAATCAACTCTGTTAACTAACGGAGGAGGCTGAGATGGCAGCTGCCATGGGGCTTTTGATACAAAAATTTTTGGTCAATGTCCACGCAACAGTTTCTTCTTCATCCAGGATTTTGTTAATATATTATGACATATAGATGATGAAATAATTAAAAAGAAATATAAATATGAATAATATATTGCAATTACAATTAAGTTAGAAGTCCTCATAAGATTAACCACATGCTGTCAGTAATACCAAGTTCTCACATCCCTAGTCAGCCAACAAACTAATGATTGTGGTGGAATTTGCTTAGCTAGGTTCCAGTTCTCGAATCAGCACGGGTGTTCGTATTTTTTTTGAATTTATTTTAAAATTTAACCGTGCTATAGTTTCAATGCTAGGTCGAGCGCTTGTTGATACTCGATAGTGAGGCGCTTATGGTGACTCTAGTCGATCCTAAAATCTGTTGTCTCGGTCTTTCAGAGGTACTCAAGGGGCGCTGCATGTGTGTTTGTGAGTGCTGCATTTGTACCGTGATTCACAAAAACAACAAAAACAAGGAAATTTGTGTACAAATAGTGGATTAGTGTGGCTAGATCAATATGCGGGGTCAACATCTAATACCAGACCCTAGATCTTGTGTTCACATATTAATTAATAACTTAGAAATTTTGATTAAAGTCAGTTACTTTGTGCAAATTAGTATGACCAGATTAGTGGATCCCACTTCACTGGGAGCATGAAAAGAAATATGATATTCAATATATCCATATTATTGGAAGCTCAAAACAAAATACTGATATATTGATTGCACGGATTAAAAATTCCTGTACGAGGAGGAGGATGTTTCTTAAGCACGGGCTAAAAAATTTTGTATCAAAAGCACCGTATCAACTGCCATATCCCAGCCTCCACCGTTAGTTTACAGAGCTAATTGCTTTTGGTGCAAACGCGTGCCAAGTTAGAGGACCTGCAAAGTGAAAGTGCAAGTTCCAGGGTGCAAGTGCTACAACCTGCCAAGTTGAAGGACTTGGTGTGCAATTCTCTCTTAATAAAAAGATAAATTACAGATAGAATCTGTACTTCATGAGACAAATTAATTAAGTATAATCAATTCGTCATTAGCTCATGTTTACTGTAGCACCACATTTGTCAAATCATATACTAATTAGGCTTAAAAAACCGTCACGTAAAATAGTCACAATCCGTATAATTAGTTATTTTTAGTTTATATTTAATAGTTTATGCATATTCACTTTGTTTCGATGTGATAGGTGTTAAATTTTTAGTAGGAGGAACCAACTACCCTAAATAAGCCCTCGGGTCCACTTGTAGCCTTAAAAATATAGCAGCACATAGTTTATACCGTAATATCTTCTTTTATGCTGCAGCGAGAAATTTCTCGCAAAATATAAGGAGTATAAGTTTTGTGTAGTTAGCATTTTATTTTTTCATAGAGGGTTTCTGGAGAAAAGCAATGCACTACTTTTTTTTACGCCATTTACTACTTAACGCACAACGCGGTAAATTTTAGAAAATTTTAAAAAAGGCGTGAGCACTAGGTTGAACCCTGATGGGTAGTGTCCCACTGGACTGTCCTATCATTGGACTACAAGCCAATTCGCAAAGCAATGTACTACCCGAGAAAGGAAATATGTGCACTTTCACGAAATATTTTTCTTTTTAAAAGACCCTTCGAAAGATGCAAAATCTGCAAAAGGGCATTTCGAAAATTGGAAAAACAAGAAACACTCGTCACCCTTCTCTCGGCGTTGTATCATTGGACTACAAGCCAATTCGCAAAGCAATGTACTACCTGAGAAGGAAAATATGTGCATTTTTGCGAAATACTTTTCTTTTTAAAAGACCCTTCGGAAGAAGCAAAATCTGCCTGAGAAGGAAAATACTAGGTAGGGGGGCGCGCTAACGCCGCGCCAGTTGAGTTCTTCTATGTAAAAGATCATGGATAGTGATAGTATTATGCTGGCATGACTCGTAAGCAAACTCGATGGCAGTAAGACAGATGTTCTCGACCATGAAGAGCATGGCCGTGTGTGACATAGAGTGTGCACCTGAGAGGGCCTTCTGCCACTACGGCGCCAGAGGTAGTGGGAGCTGAGGACTGGAGCGGCGCGAAGTGATGTTGTTGGCCAGCTAGCCGACAAATTATAAAGAGAGGAGAGAGAAAAATTTGGAGTTAGGAACGGTTCGACGAACTCGTCTGAGAAGAAATGGTGGTCGCGGGTTTCACATGTGAGCCCGGGGTGGACGGTATCTCCCTCCGAGGTAGCGGCACCACCTCTGATCCAAACTGAGACTCGGGAGAAGGGATAGAGGAGGCGAGTTGGCACGTGATGCGAGAGATTGGGCGAGCGTTCGAGGAACACAATATTTGTGACACATGATGGATAAATTGAGTGTGTAGCTGAGGAGCACAATGTTTGTGTTACCTTTTCAACTTCGTGGGGGAGGCAATGACGGCTCTATAATGTGCAATGGGCACCACGATTTCATTTGCCAAGAATACAAAATATTAATACGTGGCGACTAAGCAATTGCGTAATAACGCAATGCTAAAAGCCTGGAACAACATGGCAAGCGAGAACGCACTGACTCTCAGTGGGCTCGCTTTCTTTCGGCGACATGGATGTACCTATTTCTTCTGAAGACAGTACCAAAAAGCAACACGTAAAGCGCAACGTTGAAAGTTTGAAACCACGTGGCAGACGAGGATGTACCAACAATAGATGGCGACACTTTTTTATGACATAGGTGTACTTTTTTTTGCTAGAGACAAAATTAAAGTAGTACTCATATATGAAAAGAAAAAAATAAAAGAAAAAAAGGAAAAAAAAGAAAAACAAAAAAGAATACAAAATATTCATACGTGGCGACTGAGCAATCGCGTAATAACGCAATGCTAGAAGCCTGGAACAACGTGGCAAGCGAGAACGCACTGACTCTCAGTGGACTCGCTTTCTTTCGGCGACATGGATGTACCTATTTCTTTTAAAAACAATGCCAAAAAGCAACACGTAAAGCGCAACGTTGAAAGTTTGAACCCACGTGGCAGGCGATGATGTACTAACTATAGATGACGATGTTGTTTTATGACACATATGTACTTATTTTTACTAGAGACAAAATTAAAGTAGTACTCGTATATATGAAAAGAAGAAATAGAAGAAAAACAAAAAATGAAAAAATAAAAGAAAAAATAAAAAAATATTTGCTACAGTAGCACGATCACTGGGGGGGGCCAAACCTCCGAATAGTATGTATACTATGTGCATTTTCGCGAAATACTTTTCTTTCTAAAAGACCCTTCGGAAGAAGCAAAAGTCTGCAAAAAAGGCATTTCGAAAATTGGAAAAATAAGAAACACTCGTCTTCCCTTCTCTCGGCGTTCTCGCCGTCTCTCTTCCCCCAAATCCCCCCACCCATCCCTAAACCCTCGCGGCGTTGCGCTCCCCACCAGCAACCAACCCCAGAACCCCCCCCCCCCCCCCCCCCCCCTTCTCCGGCGGCGGCCGGCGCGCGCGAGGTAGGGAGAGAGATGGACCGCCCGGCGGCCGGCGCGTCGTACCAGCGGTTCCCCCGCGTCAAGATCCGCGAGCTGAGGGACGACTACGCCAAGTTCGAGCTCCGCGACACCGACGCCAGCATGGCGAACGCCCTCCGCCGCGTCATGATCGCGGAGGTCCCCACCGTCGCCATCGACCTCGTCGAGATCGAGGTCAACTCCTCCGTCCTCAACGACGAGTTCATCGCGCACCGCCTGGGGCTCATCCCCCTCACCTCCGCCGCCGCCATGCAAATGCGCTTCTCCCGGGACTGCGACGCCTGCGACGGCGACGGATCCTGCGAGTACTGCTCCGTCGAGTTCAACCTCTCCGCGCGCGCCACTGACTCCGACCAGACGCTCGAGGTCACGTCCAACGACCTGAGGTCTGCCGACCCCAAGGTCTGCCCCGTCGACCAGGCGCGCGCCTACCAGCAGGCGCTCAGCGGCACCAGCGACCTCAACCCCGAGAGGCAAGTCGTCCCTCGTCTGATTAGTAGTTGCCAACTCGTTTGTGGTCTTATTTTGTGTGGTTCACTTCATTCCATTGTTTGCTCATGCTTACTTTAGGATGATACTAGATCTGTTGGATTAATGTTATTCGTGGCTAGATTCATTTGAAATTTGAGGTACTCCATTTGTAATTGTGTTATCTGCCGGGATTAGGTTTGAACAACTCATCTCCTTACTTTGGCGGACAAATGAACTCTTTACTAGCAGTAGGTAAATAAATTTATTTGTTCTAGAGCGGTGTAGACATTTCTATTTCTTCAGTGTTCCAATCAATTGTTGCCTGGCGTATGTATTTTCCCTTTTATTATGTTGATACTAACATTTCTGACCTTTTTGTTGTTCCATAATGCTGAATTCGTGTCATGTCTGCCCCGTCGTATCAGCAACTCTGTACTGTTGTAGTCAATATATGATGGATCTTAATGGTCAGATTAATTACTATTCTGAACTTTAATAGTCATAAAAATTCATTGGTTGCGGCCTAAAGTTTATGCTGGTTAGAAGGTGAAACTTCTATACCGTCATTTTCTCCTAGCTTCTTGTGCTCAATTCTTAAGTTTGAAAGAAGTTTATACCGTTAGGAGATCACAGTTGGGGTTACATTCGACAATATATGGCTGTTGTGAAGCAGTGTATCAACCAAGCTCAACCTTTATTAAAAACCAATAGCTCAACCAATCTTATAAATGTTAATTGTTAGATCAAATTATGTTGAATTTGCTGGGGCCAAAGAAATGTTCTGTACCACTTAACAGGACAGCTGCATTATAAGCTTATAGTAATGATCTATATTCTAATTCTGGAGATTTGAAGCACGATAAAGGAGGATGGTTCTATTGATGTACCCTTTGTTTTATAGCTGTATTCAACCTCCTGTCCACTGTCAAAACCTTGCAAAAGTTTTTGTACTCTAAAAACTGTAAAACACCTATTAGTGATGCATGCTGTGTCTGTCTAGATTTTTTCTTGGGGTAAATAAAGCTGTTGCTCTTTGTATTGTGCAAACTTTCTTTTGGTGTATCTGAGATTGGTTCATTCTATTTTACTATCTAGTAGTTACCTTATTGTATCTTGCTGATCTCAGGGGAATACTTATTGTAAAGCTGCGTCGGGGGCAAGAACTGAGGCTTCGTGCCATTGCTAGGAAAGGAATCGGCAAGGACCATGCCAAATGGTCACCAGCTGCTACCGTGACTTTCATGTATGAGCCTGACATACGTATCAACGAAGAACTCATGGATACTTTGACGCTTGATGAGAAAAAAAGTTGGGTCGAAAGCAGCCCTACTAGAGTATTTGAGCTTGATCCGAATACCCGACAGGTTAGCTTGTTTTCTCCACTACTGAATTATTTGACTGTCCTGTTCTACCGTCACCATGATCTTTAGAATTCAACATGTATTGTTATGTAGTATTTTACAGTTTCAGATTGTAACTGTTTGCTTGCATTGATGCAGTTTCTGTTTTACTATATCAACACCAGTATCGTAGGCAGTTAATTGTAAGACAACTTGTGGTCTATACTCTCTAGGGTTGGATGATTCTTGTCTGCTTAGATATATCAAGTCAGGATTAAATCCAGTCAAGTTCCTTTCGTTCTAGTTTGCCTAGAAAATGGATTCAATTAGGTGCTCTGTTCTGTTATTTGAAAATGGACGCTTTTCAGAGTGGCCATTCGCCTTTTCTCTTCTGTGAACTTACTTACGTCTTATGTTTCACAGTAGCACACCATGTTTTCCCTTTTCATACTATTCTGCTCGGTCGTATTTAACATGACCACAAGACACCTAATGCATCTGTCATCCTCTTATAATGCTCTTAAATAAACTAAATGGAACTATAGTGCTATGCTATGCTGTAAGACTTACTCTATGTTCCTGTTTCGGTTATGTTGGTTCTAGTACTGTGGTTTCATTTTCTTGCAAGAGGCTATCCCAACACCAGCCCCCTCCCCCGCCCCCCACATCTAATAATATGTGCATAGGGCTTCACACGCGGGTTTTATGCTAGGGACATGTAGTGCAGCAATTCTGTATTGACTAATGCAATTCAATTAGGCCATGGGCTAGCTTTCCTGAAGCAGCATAGATGAACAATTCCAATTTACTTACTATGACAAATGTGTGTTAGAAAGGTAGTTAGAGAGGCCCGAAAAGACTGTGGGCCTGTTTAGTTGGCAACTAAGTTAGCTGCAGTTAACCATAGGCAGGCACAGTTTTCTTAGGCAGTGCTTTGTTCCTCTCACAGATTCAATTTGGCTAACTTTTTTGCCTACCACCTGTTGTAAACTCTTTTTTGGTCTAAGGTTGGTCGGTTACTTTTCTTGCCATGAAAGTGTTGCAAGACTAACCTTTGGCAAAAACATAAGGAAAGTTAGGTGTGAACTAAACCTGTTTTCCTTTTCGGGCAAGTAAATTATGAAACAATACATATGATATATTTGGAACCCAGTTCTCAGTCATGCTTTTCTTAGAATTCATATAGCGCATGTAAATATTTGTATTTTAAACCTTTTGAACTTATGTTAATACTCCAAGATTAGTCTATGCTGTTTTGAAAACTGAGCATTTGATATTGTTCTAGAAAACTGAAAGCAAAAGGCATCAAGGGTTTAATCCAAAGCCCACGGACAAGATATGAGCTACTCCTTTTCAAAATGTAGTCGTTTTGCCTTTTCTACATTCATAGATATAGCAATATCTATGAATCTAGAAATGCCAAAACGACCTACATTTTGGAAGAGTAGGGCCTAGAACAAGAAATAGTAGCTCTATTATCAGGGAACCGGATATGTGGGCACTGGGTTGCTTCATGAAGCCTATCTAAGCTCATACAGCTGTTGTCACATTCCTACACAACCATTGAGCAAACTCTACAAATACTAGTAAGATTGATTAGTCGACTCATGATACAATTAATTGACAATTATGGAGATGATAGCATAAGTCATAATATCCATCTCTCTCTTTGCTAACTTCTGTTGGAACATAAAATAGTAGTATCTAAACGAAAAGTGGTTTTGTATTTGTAGTATCCTAAAGCTACCTTGTAGAAGCCTAGATATAATAGTTGTTAGCTAATATGTGGTCCAATAGAAATTAAAGTGTCATGTGTGCTTCCACAAGTTAACATGACAATAAAAGGGAAGGGTTGATTTAAGGACTTGTGGTTCTGTTGGTTGATGTTGGTATGATAATTATTTGTAGTACTTTATATATACTTTTAAAATTTTGATCTATTTTTTTGTTTGATATTAGATTCCTGTATTTTAAGGAAATTTTGACAAAATTATGCTGCTGTGGCCTATGCCATCGTGTTATTGGTTGTTAAATAGTCTTTTCTTTGACAAAATTATGCTGTGTGGCCTATGTCATCGTGTTATTGGTTGTTAAATTGTCCCGCTGATAGGGACTATTTATTGAATGATACCAAGATGTTATGGACTGATTATTGAGACTGATAGGGAAGGGGGTAGATGGGATCTCGCCCTTACGCTGGGGGCTCTGAGATTAATCCTCTACTTCTTCCTTGATCTAATGGATACAAAGGTGTCTCTTTATATAGAGACGAGCTAACTTGACCCCTAAGCAAATATCCTAACCAAATCCATCCAACTTATCTCTCTATCCTAACAAACTAACCAATTCAATTAATCCACGAGCAACAGTACTCGTGGGCCTAGGTCTTTGGCCGGCCCACTCGCAATAACAGTCTCACCATAAGTTATCTATTGGGTAGTATTGAGCAATACCAAACCCTTTAGGGAGTTACTTAACATGACCTCTGTGCGCTCTGGTTCGAGCCCTCGTTCTATTTCAGAGTATCCATATCTGACCACTAGATTTTAAGAATATGTTGAGCAATGGCCACTAGTTTTCCAGTAGTTGGACTTGTGAGGGGTCTTCATGAAGCTTATGGAACAGAGGTGAATTTCTTGTTAATTTCGCAGTCGCTGACCAAAAATAGATCTTGTATCATTGATATCTTATGTTTGATTAAGCTCTTGCTACCTTTGGTTCTATCACCAGAATGATATCTATCCTTGCATGTTGAAGCGATTGCTTCACTCTGCTGCCGATTTGTAGCAGCAAGTTGGAATTGTTCCACCTCAACATTAATCTACTTTTCTTTAGTAAATTTTGAGTCCAGTTTTAATTCCTTACAAATGCTTAAGCCACAGTACAAGGTGTAAGCTATAGGAACAACAAGTACACCATAAAGAAGAACTGCAAATGATTCAAAAAAGAATTGCAAATTAGTGAGTTGCTCATACTAGTTTCAATGTAGACAAACACGTGGTGGTTTTTGTGTTTGATACTCCCAGCTCAGCTTGGCATTTGAAAGTATAAATTTTTCTTTCTTCGAATACATAGGAGAGCTGTGTATCATTTTATTAAAGAAGAAAGGCTAAAACATACGGCACAAATCCTCACACTAGAAAGTGGAAGTATCAACTAAAAGGTTGATTGCCGTGCACACTATTTTTAGAGCAAAGACATTCAATATCCAGGAAACATATATCATGTGTAGGAATGTTTGAATACAATAGAGATGTTAGATACAAAAAATTTATTAGTATGTACCGGAAGGTCCAGGGTTCAAGCCCCAGCCTCTGCACATTTATGTGCAGGAAAGGCTGTGCGCTAAACAACCTGCCCCCAGACCCCGCATAGTGCGGGAGCCTACGGCACTGGGTATGCCCTTTTTTTTATTGACTCATGAGGTGACCAGTGAAACCACTGGGCCGCCACCTTATTGTTCTTAATAGACCTTTGTTTTGATAAGTTGACCTTTTCGCTTTCCTTTCTTTTCTTCTTAAAATGAGGCCTTCTGGTTTCTAATACTTCCACAAGGTTTTTGAGTTTTGAACGATCGTTAAGCATCTAAGTACATGTGAAACCTTTAATTTTTCAAAAAAAGGAAAGGAAAAAAAAAAATGAATAGCCACTGCCCAAACATAGAACTTATGTTTCTTATCTTGGCATGGATTAGGTTCTCTTATGTTTGCACTAGATTGATCGCTGATACCTAGAGTAACATATTGAAACAGATACCTCAACATGTCAGCTGCCCATTTTAGTAGTGCTTCACAAGGCTATGTGGATCTTAGATTCTGGTAATTGAATACACGATGTCTGCTAAAAATTGTTTAATGCATTCCTGATTCTTGACAGCTGATATTTCTAAATCAGCTTTATTGAAACATGTTCTTTAGGAATCATCATCCATCAATATGTCATTTATCTTTTTTCAGTCTCTAATGTAATTCAATATCAGTTGCCGCATGATGCTTTTGCTGTGCTTTACCATACAGTTGAGGTGATTTCTGTCCCTAAAATTGATTGCACCACATGTAAAGTGTACATCCAATGAACATAAAAATGCAAAAGAATAAAATAACTTCAATAAATTCTAATGAAACAAGAGTAGAATCTTATTCTTGGTATTCCTGCTTGAATATGACAATAGGGGTCAATAGTCAGATTATTTTCCACAATAAAATGCTATGTCCAGGAAGTTAACAGTTGATGTATAAATGTAGTTTAAAGTGTTTATTGTTTCCTGAGGGTACTGCCGAGAAGCTGTCAGACCACCTTTGTGATTAACGGGGCTTCTTTGTCAATCTCCCTTTTTCTTTTCTGAGAAATGAGCCCTTTAACTTGCAATTAATTTTCAGTTTAAGCTTCTTTTTGTGGATTAGCATACTTATATGGTTGCTACGCCTCTTGCTGCTTTGGTGATTGTTTCTATAGCAGCATTTGAAAACATGTATTTGGGTGTAAGGAAGATACAATGTAACTTAACATATGAAAATCATCTATTAATGAAAAATAGATGGAGAATCCATTTGATTGAGGTGCATTCTAGTTATCTCACAGCATGCTAGGTGTGCCTTTGGGATGGTTATAGGCATAGCTTGTCACGTAAACAGTATTTTTTCTACCAAATTTCATCAGAATTTGATTTTCATTGTTGTCAGAGCCAGTCAGCTCTAACATGTATTTGAACTGTGGAGGACATTGATGCCTCAAGCCCTCAATTAATCTTTTGCAAATCTAGCCTCTTCCCTGTGAAGCCTGCAAAGTTAGCCTGCGAAATACTAGGACTAGGTAGTGCAGAGCACTTAGGACCACCATAAATATCCCTTTCAACAGGTATAAAAACGTAATGTAGGGTGTTGAGATGCCACATGAATGCTTCACCTGAAATATAACGAACCATTTCATGGTAATAAGTATTGCAGGGAAGTTATCGAGACAGCAGATTGAATAGAATACCTGCTGCAGAGTAATGTGGTTGCTAGGACAACCATTGCAAGCCTAAGCTTTGTATGATTCATTGGTCTTCTTTCCAGATATAATGAGTTGTTGAGTGTTTGTACTGGTGTTTCATGCTCAGCTGTTGTACTCATTGCATGTGTGCGTTTATTCATTGTTCAGATCGAATGAAATGTCTCTTGTTATTCAGCTTTAGTGGAAAACATACTTGGGTTCATCAGAAACGCTGGGCTGGTTGGCACAATATTTGACATTGCTTTTTGTGTTTTGTTGTTGTGTTTTTTTTCCCTCCTTTTGTGACAAATCCTCGAATGTTGAACGCCTACATTTTTTTCCTGTAAATTACCAGGTGACGGTGTATGATGCTGAGGCATACACCTATGACGACGAGGTGATCAAGAAGGCAGAGGCCATGGGAAAGCCAGGGTTAGTGGAGATCAACGCAAAGGAGGACAGCTTCATCTTCACCGTGGAAACAACTGGTGCCATCACTGCCTACGAGCTGATCATGAACGCAATCACGGTCCTGCGGCAGAAGCTGGATGCGGTCCGCCTCCAAGACGACGACGGTGACCTTGGCGAGCTCGGTGCCCACCTTGGCGGACCTTAAGACCAAGCTTGGTACAGAGAATCATCCTTGGTATCTCTGTCCCCCGCCCTATGTAGGCTCATCTAACTGCCGCGCTAGTCAAACACCCTGATGCAACCCTCTGTTTTCTGAACCTCCAGACTATGGATTTCCAAAAACATCCAGTATGGTGCTCTAGACTTTAGTCTCTGCGTTCCTCTCGTTTGTGCTGTGAACTTTGTGTCTGCCGGAGCTTCTCGGCACGGATCTGGCTACGTTTAATCAATCATGCGCCATTAAGAGAAATCGATGGGCACCCATGAATTATGTGGAACAAAACGCAGAGGTGGAGTGGTAATGTCGTGAACGGTACTGTGTCCCTGTGATGTGCTCCCGATTGGTGCTGTTGTGTAGGAGCAGTACTGTTTGGGTGGCATGAATGCAGAGTTATTTGCAGGTTCCCCAGGATTGATACGCTGAATGCAAGGTGGCCTCTGATGTGGTACGTGTACATGATATGCTTGTCCGGTTGTCCTGGATGTGGGGGTCGATCGCCGGACAGCAGCAGCGATAGAGAAGTTTGTGTGCTTTGATGAGATTCTGTGTGTGCACTGTGCTCGGTGATTTGGGAGGGGATGGACGTTTAGGTCCGTGGATGGGAATCCCTGATTGGATCGGCAGTGTGGGCGCTGAACACGATCAGTTAAGCCGCATCGTGGTACTGCGAGATTTGGTGATTTCTTGAGTAAATGCCGGGCTGGATTGGATCCGGTGTCTCCCTGCCTCTCACTCCATCATCTGTTTCTTCGGTCTCTGGACGGATCGGTTTGTTTTTTTGCTGCGTGTTTTTTCTTCGTGCCCCAGCTTTTGCTGCCGTGCTGTACGGGACCTGCACGGACGGTCGTTGGTATGCGCGTACGCGTGGTACTGGGGTGACGACAGAGATGGTAAGTAGGTGTATACGGCCATCATGTGTCGAGTGCAAGTGTGTGGCGTTGCCTGATGGGCTAGTGAAGTAGTAGTAAGTGGGCGTGCAGACGATGTATCCACGTTTGAACTTTGAGGCTTTGGGATCGGCTTCGGATGGATGGGTCGATTGGTCGTATTGTACAGCAGGCCGAGCTGCAAGTCTGCCCGCTTGCGGGGAGATTGGTGGCACGTGAAGGCAAGATGCGCGTTGCCCGTGAAGCTACCGCGGCTGTTTCCGCGAGCCTCTCTCGTTCGTTATTTTGCTGTGCATTTCCATTCAGATCATGCGCGCGCCTATACCCCACGCTGCGAAATTCAGTAGCGGAATCTGATGCGATTGCCATTTGCTCATTGCTATGTCAGCACCACTCACCAGAGACGCCTGAGGGTTCTCGTACCAATTTTCGAGCTACGAATTATCTGAAGATTCCGTGGCGCACCAAGCGGCGGCACGAACCGATCGATCTGCTCGCTTTTGGATTTTGCTCGTGTTAGCGGTAGCGGGCTAGCGCGCAGGTACGAGCTAGCTAGCCGTGGCAGGCCACGTAAATGCGAATCCTATAGCTAGCGGCAG
Organism: Urochloa ruziziensis; assembly: GCA_015476505.1. Lineage (NCBI taxonomy): Eukaryota > Viridiplantae > Streptophyta > Magnoliopsida > Poales > Poaceae > Urochloa > Urochloa ruziziensis. Next base: position 25,298,883 of record CM027119.1, read on the forward strand.
CGCATCGGCCTGTCAGATTCGCGCTGATACGGGTGCTGGGGGGCGACCCGTGTCAGTGGTGCCCCCTGTGCACACGCTTTCCGGACATGTTCCGATTGGCCCCGCACATGCATGGCACGCAACACGGTCAGGGTAAACAGAAAAGGAACCTCTGTTAGAACCTACTAGCAGAGGGCAGGGGATTGGCATTAACACAATACGGAGTACCATTCACATCCACCCCGGCCGGCAAAATCTGCGAAATTTGCTACCAATATGCTGCCCCCATTTCATTTGCACCAGCATTTGCGTTTGATTTTCAGTTTTTTTTTTATTTCAGAACGAGCCTTATTAGCTTCGTCAACTTTGGAACTGATTCCCCATATATGTTTGAGATGATTGCAACATTTGCGTGCATGGGCGCCACGGCAGCCCAAGTTTCTGGGACCGGGGAGCAGCCATATGCCTGCTGCTGCATGGCACGCAAAGCACATGAAGCCAATGGCTGCAGCGCGGATTGATCGCATCGGTCGGGCGGTCGGGTGCGCGCGCGCGCGCCCCCGATTCAAGGCTCATCATGCTTGCCCCGGTGCCCACCACGCAACGCAACGCACACGGCATGATGAGAGCCTGCTCTGCGAGGCATGCAGGCGCCAACACTTCACTTGCTGTTGGGCTAGTCTCGCACGCAAAGCCTGTGAGTCACTAGCTAGGGCCGGGACTGTGTGTGAGCCGGGCATGTTGCACGCGAACGCCACCATTTGGTTTTACGTATTTTCCTTCCTTCTCTCATTCGATCCACATTACTCATCATGGCTACTACTCCTGCTAAAATGTACAGGAATGTGTGTCTAGCAATGTTACACGGACCATTTTTTTGTGGGCCCCGAAACTGCTAAGATGCAGGCCAGGTAGGCGTGTGTACCTTCCTTCCTTCCGAGTGGTCCGTTGATTCAGTGCCTTGGTCCCACTGATCAGTTGCATGTTGGCCCTAGAGCGGAGTAAATGTCGCGCGCGACTAGACTCCCCTTGTCATGCAGGAAATGAGATTGACATCCTAATGAGTGAAAACGTACTCAATCAAACCTCCTGGGAGAGTATCCAAAAGAAAGAGTTAAATGCATGATTAGTACATAAACTTGGCGGGTAGGTGCGTTTAGGTGCATCATCTCTAAAATTGCTTATTTAGCAACAACAACTTGGCGAGTGAGTGCGGATTGGGTCACCGGGGCGACACGTGGGAAAAGGCGCCACGTAGACAGCTTATGTGATAGCCAATATTTTTAAAAGAGGTTTTCTTCGGTGCTCCATACTACCTTATACTGGTGTTCAAAAAGGACCAGTATAAAAGGATCTGACGGTCCAAATTCGTCGTATACTACTAGACCTTCACCTGTAGTATAAGGTAGTATAAGTCGAGTAGTACAGTAGTATAGGGGTATTATGGGAAAAAATATTTTTAACATGTGATATAATGTGGTATAGATCGAGTAATATAGTGGTATAGGGGTATTATGAGAAAAAATATTTTTATTTTTATACTCATTTGGTCCGATATATTTATTTCTTTTTACACATATGTTCATTTAGGTTAGGAGCTCCAATAAAAAAATTATATTACAGTCTAATTACAAAATTGTCCATCCCGCCATACTCCATACTACCATAGGTAGTATGGAGTACTGAAGAAGACCTCTTTTAAAAAGGCCCTGCAATTTATTTAAATTGAGAAAATTTTGTTTTGTGGATTTGGCTTTCTCCTTATACTATTCTCTCTCCTCACGTTATCCTCAGCGTGACACAACTGAAGGGGATCAGTTCACTTCACAGATTCCACCACCCCTCTCTATTCTATCCTGTTTATCGTGGTGCACATCCTTCTCACACCTAGTGCGGGTAATGGTGGCCGACGGCCCCTAGTGCTACCCCATCCTCTACCCTCTGCTGCTTACTTCCCCCTCATATTGCATTGGCTGCTACTGGCGCCCATCCCTCTCGTGTGATGCAGTTGCTGCTCTCTCGCCCATTTTTGACTGTTGGTATGCTGGCGGACTGCTGTGCCATCCAAATCAACGGAGGGAATAGCAAGAGAAGAGGAGATTTGTAGCTCTAAGTTTTGGTGGTTCTCAAGGTGAGATGAAATTCTTCTTTTCCTGTACTTAGGCATATGGTGATGGCAAGGAAAATTGCTCCAAACTGATAACAGAGAACGGCGAGAATCGAAGAAACTCACTGTAATATGGAGCTGGGTTGTCAGGTTCCCTCCGTTTTGGTCCCATCGCTGGACGGACATCGTGCCGCACTGCTGCCAGTCCTTCCTCGTTACGGCGTTATCTTAGGTCAAACCCTTTCTCCCAGTCAAAACTTGATCCCCCCATCAGATAAGTTGCCTACATGTGCAATGTGCACGTAACTCCAATTACTAAATGAGCAAATAAACTAAGGGTCAATTTGCAATAGTGCTTTCCAAAGGTTTTGTACACGTAAGCGTCAGCTAGCACTTCATGGCGCCTTTTTTGCCCATGTGTCGCCCCGGTGACCCATTCCGCACCCACTCGTCAAGTTATTGTTCCTAAATAAGCAATTTGAGAGATGATGTATCTAAACGCACCTACTCGCCAAATTAAATTTATGTACTAATCATGCATTTAACTCCAAAAGAAAATAAAACACCCTCGTGGTGATCGACAAAATATGCATGCTTGGATAGATTCTTTTCATTAGCTTTGTTTTCTTTATTTCTTTGTGCTGCTTCCACTTCGGTAAATATCATTCCCCCTTACGTTTTGCATTGGCATTAATGCAGTGTAGGAGTAATCACTGCAGAACAACAGATCGGAAGACAAATAAGCGCGGGAGCAATAAACACAGCCGTGTCGGACGGAACATGCCAAGTTTTCATTGAAACGGCAGCTCACTCGTTTCGCGTTGTCCTGATGATCTGGGCTGAGCATCACAAATGCCATGACCATGAACGCAACACAATGCAAGCGAACTTCACTTGGGCATGGCATCCAGGTGTTACGGCATTGAATGGATAGGAGCACGGGCACAACACACAGCAAGCCTTTTAATTCTTTCAAGGTGCCGGGGGCTCACATTTCGCGAGTGACCCGACGGATGGCCAATCGGCCGGAATCAATAATCTATCGCCCCAGGCCATGAGATCCCGTATGATACCCTTCAATGCCGTCGTGCCCGTAGATTTAAATGGCGGCCGAGTCTTGTAGTAGTAGCAATTAATAAAACCCGACCGGTTTTCAATTTGTTGCCGGCCGGCCGGGCCGGGCCTCTTGTCCCATTTTCGATCGGCATGACATGTAGGTGGGAAATTTTCCTGAATCCAACCGGAGTTCAATTTTGTTAGTTTCATGGAAAGCGTACATATTGGACTCCTCTCCCATTTGATAAGAAAAGGGAGAAAATGCGCGCCATGACTTAGATTCCACACACTTGATCATATCGGAGGAAAACCCGACACGCACTAGGGAACCGCCCCCGCGTCGTCTTCGGGCGACACGGGTGGCGCTCGCTGTGCCGCTGGATAGAGACTCCATCGCCACCACCGTTTGGTCCCCCCTCCCCCCGTTTTTTTAAAGTTGCTAGGAGCACTGGCCCGTCTTGTAAGATTTTAAGCGCCCATGTTTGGTCCCCCTTCCTTCCACCTTCGGCATCTCTTGCTGGAGATCGGAGGGAGTGGGGATCCATCTCTCTCAATAGTCTCAAGTAGATCGAGTCTAGGTTAAGGTTAGGGTTCCTCCATGCTAATTTTTTTATTGGGGATTTGTTTCCTCCTTGTTCTTCCTGGCGATGGCAAGGGCGTAGGGTGGATTTGTTTACTCATGGCGAAGCCGATGAAGTTGATGGTGGCATCTTCGGTACCGGTAACTTTTTTTGGCACGAAGACATGGAGGTTTATGTTTTCGGATGGCGACATCGAGGCGGGGATGATGTTGTCGTCGTGGAATAATTTTTTCCGGCCCCTTCTCTGTTTTGTCGTGGTTAGATCCAGCCACGATGAAAGGCTTGTGAGATTTATTTTGCCTTCCGAGTTGATTTTGATCAATTCTTGGGTTGAGTAAATTGGGATCGATCTTTCTTTTTATCAGTGGCAGAAAAAGGAAGAAGAAAGATGTAACAAGGAAGAAAAAAATTGTGCTCGTTCTAGCCTACAGGGATATCGATCGCCGTTCTTTGGGCGCTTGTTCTCAACCTGCTTGCTGAGCGTATGCCTGTGCGTCCTTCTATTTGATTTTTTTTACACATGTTTGAGATTGAGATTTGGAGCTACTTAGTGTGAGTACTTTGAAAATGATGTATGTAACTTGATGATGTACTCACCTTTGATATAATACAATTCTTTCTTACTTTGATATATAAATAAAGACTGGATTCCACACTTGAATTGGAAGTTTTGAAGCTTTTATTTAATCGTTCGAACGCACCAGTGTATGTCCACCATTTTCCTCGGTTTTCCTAAGGTGTATCCGGAATTCGAGATACACTATGTCAGAAGGTTTCCTGCATTCGAAAGTTCACGTAGGATTAGACCGTTCTCAGCGTGAGTTCTACAGACACGATTACTTAGTCTAAAAACTGTGGGGTTTTATCGAGGATCGTCAGCAATTTTGCTGAGATGGCATAAACCCCATTATTGAGATTGGCCTTACCATTACCAACTAGGGTTACTATTTGGTCCTGAAATCTTTTCACTTTTAAAGAATTAAACATATACTAATTACAAAACTTTCTAAATCATCATGAGATTAACCTAATGAGCCTAAATAATCCGTTAGCAGCACAGGTTAATTGTAGCATTGCTGTAGCAATTTATTGTCTAATCACGACCTAATTAGGCTCATTATATTCATCTCGCGATTTAAAGATCATCTGTGTAATGCGATTTTTTAACTACATTTAATATGCCATATGTCCAAACATTTATTTTGAATTTTGCATCTACACATCCCTTTAGTCGCCTGTCATTTTGAAACCAGACAGCTAGAGGCCCTTGTTGAAACAGAGAGAGAAAAACACACTCCCTTCGCCTAAGGCTAGTCTCAATGGGAGTTTCATGGGCATTAAATAGGCTGCCATGTCACTATTTTTGATGATGTGGCAGCGTATTAACGAAGAGAGATAAATGAGTTTCATGGTGGTGAAACCCTATCTAGACAGTTACCTAGACAACTTGTGTCTTGCATGTAGCCTAGGAACAACAAGAAATGAAACTTTGCATTGAGAGATGGTGTTTCATCACAGTTTCAAACATCCTTTAGATGACGTGTCACTCTAGGTATTTGTGTCCATGAAACTCCCACTGAGACTGGCCTAAAAAAGAATGCAACTATGAGGTGCGTGCCAATCAAAGCCGTTCACATTTGACCAAGTTTGTACAAAATTGCATTCACAGTTGTTGCTCTAAATAAATTTATTATGAAAATACAATAGGTAACTAACCTAATGATACTTATTTTGTATCATGACACTTGGTAGTAAAGTTGGTCAAGTTTGAAACAGTTTGACTTTTCAGATGTAGGAATTGCATTTTTTTTTGTTTTGGATGGAGGGAGTAGCACTCCATTTAACACACGGCAGGCGGCGTGCCTGTGTGTGCCAGCCTGCAACGGAGACCAGAGAGGCGCGTGACGAGACATGGGAGCATTGCTCAGGGTCTCAGGGATAGAGATGGAACGAACAAGCCAGCAAGCAGAAGCTGGAGCAGCCGTCGCCCCCAGCTAGAGCTTCTTCCATGCCTCCATGGCTAGCGTAGCGTGCACATGCGAGACCTCTCCCGCACGGCCGGTGCTGCGAACGCACGTCGCACAGTCATTTCCTTGCGCCCAGTTGCCCACCGGTTACATACAGCATACTTACATATATGTATATATAACATATATAAATATGACAACGCCTGCTGCGCCGATCGATCAGCACGACCTTGGACTTGGAGGACCTGCCCGTACGTCGTGCAACGCACGGTCATGTCGCGAGAATGCCTGGCAAGTCAGGCCTCTGCTTTGCCGTAGGCCATGTTTAGTTTCCACCTAAAATATTTTCATCCATCACATCAAAGAAGAATCTTTGATGCATGAAGTATTAAATGTAAACGAAAAAGGTGAAAAGTTATATGGATAGACGGTAAATCGCGAGACGAATCTAATGAGTCTACTTAATCCATGATTTGCAACAGTAGTGCTACAGTAATTATCCGCTAATTATGGATTAATTGTCCTCTAATTACCATCGTTAGATTCGTCTCGAGATTTCCAACATACCCATATAACTTTCCACCTTTTTCGTCTATATTTACTACTTCTAAATTGATAAAATCAAAACCTGAAATCTTTTCACGAAATCTTTTCGCGAACTAAACACGGGCGTAGCACACGCGAGTAGCCCATGCCGGCCGCTCGGAGTAATTCGGCGTGCATGCGTGCCTGTTTCCTGCGCTGCACGCAGCTGGGAGCTGGCTGCTGCCTGATCCGCTCGCACGCTGCGCTGCGTGTATTTATGCCGTTTCTTCCTCTTCCATCTTCCGGGCCTGCCCGCCGTGTGGCTTCAGGCGCATCGGCAGCTTTCCTTGCCTGCAGTAGGTTTTCGCGTTGCGAGAGCCATGGACACGAATTGAAGCAAACCTCCTGGCTGCTGCTGGTTGCTGCGTGCTGCCCTGCTGGGGCTAGGTACCTGCCATATCACAATCCTCAAGCTTGTTTCAATTTTGGTACAGCTACCTGATGGATTCTACAGATCTGCTAGCAGTAGAACGAGTGGTAATTGCATATACAGAACATACCTCATCTCCTGTTGATGTTGAGGCTCTGCAGGACGGCGTCGGTGGCTTGGTGAAGCTTCCCGTCACTTCAGCACCCCCCTCTCAATCGGACTAGGGTTAGAGGACAGTGGGAATGACGGCTGAGGTGAACCTCGTGTCTTGTGCCGTTGTTCCCACCTCCTTTTATAGGGCTGCGCGACGGGGGCCCACCAGCCTATTATTGGGCTGGGCGTCCCCGATCAGGACGCGAGACAAGGGCCCGATTGGCCTTTTGGGCCAACCGGTGGAGATCAACCTAACAATCTCCCCATTGATCTCATCTTAAGTTTCTTATACTTCAGCTTTTCGCTTGACATCTACTTTATCACAAACAAGCTTACCGAGCATGGGTTATCATGATTGTCATTTCAATCGGATTAGCCAGCCATTATATACTTATCCATTTTGAAGGATCATAACTTTGGGCCTTTTATAGTCTGGAATTCATAGGCAATACTATGAACCCATGTCGACTCTGTGTCCTCTGCACACATTAGGTGGTAAGCCTTTAATAGACGGATCCGTAAGTGCTTGATTGTTGCTTTTCAACATGATTCCGGACTTTCTCCTTTACAACGTATGCCTTTCTGTCAATGTGTCTGGCACCACACTTGACTCGTTGTCATAGGAGTAAAACATTTAGATGGTTGTTACTGTTGTCAACCACTATCAACTCTGGGCACATGTTTTCTCAACCATTTTCCCTGTCCCTCAGCCTCATATCATGCTATACTATATCTTTACATCACATTGATGATAATTGTTCCACTCTTTGGAGATTTTTCACACAAAAAACTCCAAATGTGAAAGTTAGCGACAATTGTGGATTTCACAACACATTTCACAAGTTCTGCCCAGTATCCACAATCTTTTATGAGCACTGGTGATTTCTTTCTTAGTTTAGCATGAGGCCTGAGGACCGGGTGTGTCCGAGGACCGGTGGATGGTCGCTTCCTGGTGTGATGAGTGATTGACAATGTGGTGTGGATTGACGTTTGCCTTGGCTCAAGTATTGCAGGTGTAGAATACGGCTTGGTTGCATTGGTGCAGGTGAAGAACAGGCGCGAAAGGTCTTAGCCATGACGGCCTCCAGGGAGTGGAGAGACAAGTAGGCTTGGTTCGAAGGACCCGGTGGCCAGATGGATCAAGTGCGGTTCACATGGTGGCAAGAACGAGCAAGGAAACGTGGTTTCGGTGCGAGGTAGCGGCTCACAACCGAAGCTCGTAAGCGGACATGAAGCCGGTGCAAAAAGGTAGCGGCTCACAACCGAAGCTTGCACACGGGGTTTGGTGGCTTGGCCACAAGACCATCAGGTGGACGGTTTTCCTTGGTTTGGGCCTCAAAACCAAGGCCGAGGACTCGGCGTGGTGAAAACGGGCTGTGGGCCGGTCAGTCCCCCAGGGGCGGTTTAACCGCCCCCCCTGGGCAGGGCCCGTGAGCGTCGAGGAGCTTCGATCCGGAGGACTGATTGCAAGGGTTGCGTCGGAGGAAAGCAAATTGGTAGTGGAATGTGTCCCATCCGGAAATATCTTCGATTCAAATGTCAAATTTGCCCCTGAGGGGTATGTATCACTTAGGGGCAGTTGAGTCATTAGAGCACCACCACTTGGACTATAAATAGGCCCCGTAGGGGTTGGTGGCTGCTATCTATCTCTCTAGTTTTATTTTCCCTTGCACTTGAACTATTTTCCTTTAGGTTTTCCTTTCTAGTTTTTTCATAGGCTAGCCAAGTGCTTCACCGGAGAAATCTTGAAGAGGGTAGGATGAGGGAGGATAGCTAGCCTCTTTGTAAAGAAGTTGACCTCGTGATGTATGGAAGATTTGGCTTTCTCTCATCTCTACTCGTGTGATTTCTTTGTTCATCGCGTGGCTACTTTTGATCCTTTTGCTAGATTTTTGATTCCTTGTGTTTGAGGCCGTCTCTTTGTGGGATTGCTTGGGGGATTCATATATGAGCTCGCGGAGACTTTTTTCCTGGTGATTTGTCCTCGCAAAACGCAAAGAATCGCTTGGGATTTGGAGATTTTTGGATGAACTCGAGATGGAGGTGTTCTTCATGAGATTTGAGATTCCGGGAGTTCTATTGAGTTAGAGGTCGAGATGTTTGGGGCATACCATCTACTTGAGGTGTAGATCATCTCCCCAAAGTTTCGTCTCAAGAGCTCAAGCCATTTGGGAGATCGGGTATTTCAATTTTGGGTGTTGACTTTCGGATCCCGTGCTCCCAGGTTAGACCGGTTTAACCGCCCCTCTTTGGAGGTTTAACCGCCTCTAGGCAGTTTAACCGCCCCCAGGGAGGTTTAACTGCCCCTGGCTGGGAAGAGAAGAGTTTGTCTCATTTTGGTTCGATTTTGATTCGATTTGCTCGATTTGGTTTCTATTGCTGTGATCGTGTTCCTAGGGTCAGTAGCTTCTTAGTAGCTACGTGATCTTGGCTAGATCATGTTGCGAGGATTTGGAGTTGAGTTGGGAGAAAAGCCGGATTCGTTGAGGAGAAATTTTTATCGGCTCCCATTCACTCCCCCCTATCTGGTCGCCTAATCGGTCCTTCAATTGGTATCAGAGCCGGTTATGGGTCTTTGCGACTCTAACCAGTCTAAGATTCAAAGATGGCGTACCAAGATCGGGGTTCCGGTCCTCCGCACTTTGGTGGGAAAAATTATCCGAACTGGGTTGCGCGGATGGGCGCTTTCTTGCGAGGCAAAGGAAAATTGTTGTGGGATGTGACGAAAAACGAAGATTATGTCAATCCTACCAACTTAGATACCCAGGATGCAAGAGATAAATTCGAGGCCAACGCTAGGGCTGTCGACTACTTGTTTTGTGCTTTGTCAACTGAAGACTTTGAACGTGTTTTGGGCGAGGACCTAGCTAGCCAGATCTGGCTTAAGCTCAAGATAGCCCATGGTGGTGATAGCCATGTCAAGGATAGGCTTTTCTCAGTCTATCGTAGAGAGTACGAGAACTTTGAACAGTTGTCTGGTGAGTCGGTTGATGCTATATTTCAGTGCTTCACTTATATAGTCAACAACATGAAAGCCAACATTACCAACCTCCCATACACGGATCATGACAGAGCTTTGAAGCTCTTGCTTTCCCTTGATCGGACCGTGTGGGGTGCGAAGGTTGAGGCCATCATGGAGTCGGCTAACTATAAAGTTTTGAAAGTTGACGAGCTTTTCTCCAAGTTGAAGTCTTCTGAGGTTGGTAGACATCTTATTGCCAAGGCTAAGAGTCCGACTGATTCCCATAGTCTGGCTCTAGTCGGTGGATCTGGTTATGGACATGCTAATACTTCCAAACACTTTGCCTTGTCTTCTCTTGTGTCTCTTCCAGATGAGGAGTATGAGGTGCTGAGCGAGGAGAATCTCGCGTTGCTTACCAGGAGGTTCGAGCGCATGTACCAGAACCGCATGGGCTCGAGGCGTGCATGTAGTACGTGCTAAAGGTGCAGCAAGATGGACCACTTCATCGCCGAGTGCCCGGAAGAGACCAAGAACGCCTACAACCGCAAGCACCGACCGCGAGACGAGCACAAGCACCGCTCCAAGGACGAGTACCGCTCCAAGCACAAGAACAAGGAAGAGAGAAGGACGAAGAACAAGCACGGTGGCTATAAGAAGAACAAGTCTCGAGCGATGGTGGCTGGTGCAAGCGACATCGACACAAGTTCCACCAATACTTCGTCGAGCTCGAGCAGCAAGGATGAAGACCGCGGCCACCGCAAGAAGAAGAAGCACATGAATAGCAACTTCAACGGGCTTTTCTGCGCCGCTATGAACTTCTGCCCCATGGCGCGTGACTCCAACGACAAGGACGACTCCGACTCTGATTCCGAGGACGAGGTAATGACCGATCCGACCTCTTTGTGTAAGGAGATTGCTAGGCTAGAGGAGTTGGTCGATAATCGTGATGATGTGCTTAGGAAGACCAACAAGGAGAAGAGAGAATTTAGGTCTTTGCTTGGAGAGTCTAAAGATAGGGTTGTGGAGCTTGAGGCCTTACTTTTTGAGACTGGAAAGAAGGCGATGGATTTTGAGTCTTTGCTTAGTTAGTCTAGCAAGAAAGTGGCTGAGGTTGAATCTGAATAGGCAAGTGCTAGAACAGAGATAGGTATGTTGAAAGATGCTCCTTTTATTTCTAATGAACTTGAATGCTCTGTCTGTGATGTGCATCTTGCTAATTTGGTTGCTGTTAAGGATAAACACATGACATGCCTTGACGAACTAGAAGGAGCTAGGGTTGAGATTGTTGAGTTGAAGTCTAGATCTTCTTTGCTAGGTGCCTGTACTTCTTGTCCTGCTTTACATGCTCAGTTGCTTGAATCTCGTACCATGATTAGTTCTCTTGAGGCTGAATTGAAATATCCTATTGCAAATTCTTACTCTGCTTGCGATGTTGTTGCTTTGAAGAATGTTGAGCTTGCACAATATGTTGATCTCCTGCAAGATGAGAATGATGAGTTGCAACAGTGTTTGGGTTGGTTGTCGGGTCGCGAGCCACAGCTTAAGATGTTAATTGCTTGGTTCAAGAGAGCTGATGGTCGTGGTCTTGGTTCTGAGAAGGCTGGTGAGTGTAGTGGTGAGAAAGAGAGAGAACAAAACTCCACCACAAACATTCCTACACCCCACAGAAAGCCTCCTTCAAGAACAACTTACACCCAAACCCAATCACCTGCTAAACAAGCTTGACACCACTGCTGATCCTCCCAAGTTTCCCCCAAAGACAGACAACTTCCAGAAGAGAGTGACCTTTGTGAGAAGTGGGGTTTACCAGAAGAGAGAGAAGCCTCAGCCAAGAGAAACCCCAAAGCCAAAACCAGTCCGATTCCATTGTGAACATTGTGGAAAGGATGGGCATATTGAGGAGTTTTGCTGGAGGAAGAAGAGAGAGGTAAGGTGAGAAATGGAGTTGGGTAACAGGGACAGGTACTACTCTTCCCATAGAGTACATGTGTCTCGTACACCCTTGCCTATGAAAGAGGTCTTTGTTCGTTCGGTTCCTTCTTTGGGTGTTCGTAGTGTTCCAGCTCGTGGTGAGTTTGCTAGGCGACCTCCTGCTCGTAGTCAGTTTGGTGCAGGGAGGTTCGACCGTAGCTTTGAGGCGAGGAGAGAGTCTAGGCCGCGTTTCCCCCCGCATGGTGCTAGAGGTCCTACGGTGAGACACGAGAGGGTTCCACGGAGTAATGTTGATTTTGCTAACCCCTCTATTAAGCAGATGGCCCGCCACTGGTTTAACTCTTTTTGTGCTAACCCTAGTGTCGAGTCGTTCACTCATTCTCATTCTCGTTTTTGATTGTGCAGGTGGGAGGCATGTGGAACTTTTGGTTGATGGACTCTGGTTGTTCAAGGCATATGACCAGAGACAGGAAGTGGTTCTCCAGCCTCACCCCGTGGTTTCCAGGCAGTACATCACTTGTGGGGATAAGGGTAAAGGTAGAGTGTTGTCTGAGGGTGCTATTCAGGTGAGTGACAGCTTTGTGCTGAAACGGGTGGCTCTTGTCAAGAATCTTGGTTTCAATTTGCTTTCAGTTTCTCAGCTTCTTGATGAGGGTTACGAGGTTCGATTTAAGAGTGGAGATTCTCAGATTCTTGATTCTCGAGGTGATCTTGTTTGCATGATTATTCCCGAGGGTCAGATTTTTCATGCTGATTTTTCTCGATCATTTGGTCCTTCTCGTTGTTTAATTGCCGGTACTTCTTCTGAGCTCTGGAGGTGGCATAGGAGATTGGGTCATGTGAGCTTTGATTTACTCTCCCGCTTGAGTGCTCTTGACCTTATCCGAGGATTGCCCAAGCTCAAGTTTGAGAAAGATTTGGTGTGTGCACCTTGTAGGCATGGTAAGATGATCGCTTCTTCTCACCCACCTTTGATTGAGGTGATGACTGAGCGTCCTGGGGAGCTTTTGCATATGGACTTGGTTGGTCCAGCTCGCGTTCGCTCAATCGGTGGGAACTTGTATGTTCTTGTTGTGCTGGACGACTATTCGCGCTATGCTTGGGTGTTAGTTGAACCACCTTCAAATTGCCATCCCATAGGAACCAAGTGGGGTTTCAAGAACAAGAGGGGTAAGGATGGAGAGATAGTGAAAAACAAGGCGAGGTTGGTTGCTCAAGGGTTTTCGCAGCAGGAGGGGATAGATTACGATGAGACATTTGCTCCTGTTGCCCGTTTGGAGGCAATTTGGATCCTTCTAGCATTTCCAGTTGCTAAAGGGTTCAAATTGTACCAAATGGACGTGAAGAGTGCCTTTTTAAATGGGGTGATCGAGGAAGAAGTGTATGTGAGGCAACCCTTTGGGTTTGAGAGTGAGAGGTACCCACACCGAGTGTTCAAACTCCACGGAGCGTTATATGGCCTAAAGCAAGCACCCAGAGTGTGGTATGGCAGGTTGAGGTGGTTCTTGCTTAGCAAGGGGTTTGAGATGGGAAAGGTTGATAAGACACTCTTCTTGTTGAGGCATGGCAATGATCTCTTAATCATTCAGATATACATGGATGATATCATTTTTGGTGGCTTTTCTCACAATCTTGTAGCCAAGTTTGCAGATGATATGAGCAGGGAGTTTGAGATGTCTATGATGGGAGAGTTGTAGTTCTTTCTCGGGCTGCAGATCAAGCAACACAAGGACGGGATGTTCGTGCACCAAAGCAAGTACATAAAGGACATTCTCAAGAAGTTTGACATGAGCGACTCCAAGCCGATGACCACTCCGATGAGTACTACTACAGCCTTGTATGCGGATGATGACCACTCCGATGAGTACTACTACACCCCTGCACTCCTTTATATATCCCAGGGGGCGGGAGTACTAGTCGGTTTACAAGAGTGGAGTCCTAGTAGGATTACAAAAGAGTCCTAGTAGGAGTCCGACTTCCTATTTCCTTCCTTCGAGTAGTTTCTTTGTGGGTACTAGGGTTCTATACCCAACAAGCCCCCGAGCACTTCATTGTCGAGTTCTTGTGATCAACCGAGTACTTGTCAAGTCTATCGAGTACTTTTTTGAGTGCTTTGTGTAATTTCTTGAGCTTCTGCCAGTTTTTCGAGTACTTGTCTTGTCGATCTTGGAAAGTCTTTGGTTGACACGAGGCTGTGAGGTGTTCATGCCCCGTAAATCTTGATCAAATTGTAGTCTTCAATATTCAATATGGGGTGCCACGAAAGTCGCACTCCATATGGAGTAGCCCCCGAGCTTTAGGTTGAGTCAAAGAATCACGCTGAGGGTCCACAAAATCTTGAATCTTTGTCTTGTCTTGAAATGTGCAATTTTGAAAAAAATTGCACTTGATATCAAGTAGCCCCCGACCCTTGGTTTGAATCTTAGAATCAAGCCGAGGGTCTTGATTTGAATCTTAATTCTTCGTCTTGAAAAAATCAGCAGTCGTTGTATTAGCATATCAGCCCCCGAGCCTTGAAATGATTTAGAATAACCAATTCAAGGGTCCAACGAGCTTAGTGTTCATCGAATCATCTTGAAGATCATCATACGAGTAGTAATTTGCGCCTAGCCCCGAGCATTGGAGCCAGCGTAGATGCATCGGTAAGTAGTCGAAATAGCCACCATTAGTAGAGCAACAAACAGAGGAGGTCGTGGTTGACTTGTCACGCCGCGATCTCCCCAGAAACAGGAGTCAGGTGCCAATGAGTTGTGGCCCATCATTGGTACTTGGCGACTCGAATATGCTGGTGAAAGGCAACTAGGTAAGCCTGATGGCAAACCGAGTTGTAATTTTAGCGTCAACTCCCCGAGCATGGAAGCTGGCGAGGATGTGATGGCACGCTACGCGGCCTAGAGAGTTGTCACCTGAAAAAAGACAATTAATAGGTTATGTAGTACATATTCTGAAATATTCAATATACCAAAATTGTATTCAGTAAAAGAATAAAACGCCAATTCTTGGGCATGTTGAGCTCTTGTTAGGCCATGTATTCTCCCGAGCAGTCGACCTGTTATGTTAATCACCCTGGTCTCGTACTGCCTTACCTCATAATTCTGTATGAGTCGCTCATGTTTTGTATGAGTCGGTTAGATACTGACTGAAAACTCAAGGTTTCACAGATTAAGGCATTTGCTACTTGAGAAGAATAACCACCGTTAAGAGAAATCAGCGAAATAAGGAGTTGACTGCACGACAAAGAGGATGCAGACTTATAAAGCAGTCGGCAAGAGCGCGTATTGTGCGAGAAGAAGTCGGCGTAGCCTCCGAGAGTAACTGTGTAAATCTCGTTGAGAGGCATACCCGAACAAAGTAGTCGGCGCTTGGCCAATCTTGTTAGAACACGCTAGAGACTTTAATAAAAGTAATTGAAACAAATAACTTAGCTTGATTCGTTGCCGTTAGTCAATGAAGAGGACTAGTCGGAGTTGATTCCGACTAGTTATTGGCGCCGTGAGACCCGTCCCCGAGTAGTTTGATGACGACGATCCAATTTGAATCAGTCGGAGGTTGCTGCCTTCGTGTCGATGGCGCGAGTTCAAGTCGTGTCGAGTAGTTGAGGTCATCACGAGCACATTGGCGGCGCGGCAGTACCGCAGCACAAGCTGAAGTCGAGCTGGCGATGCGTTGATATAACGGCCGCCGGGTCTTGCTTGCTTGTAACACACGTGCACATAGATATGCATGCGTGATCTCTGTTTGAGTTTCCTTTAGTCTTGATAACTTGCAACGGTAGCTTCAGGGTCTTCAGGTGGCGCTAGCTTTTGTAGATGGGACCGAGTACTAGTCGAACTCGATTGCCATCATGACAGAAACAAATCAGAGTACAAGACGAACTCGGTATGTCATACGGAATTATACTTGACCGCTTGCAACGTGAGCAATCTCGCTGAGTCGCTGTCGATCCACTTCATGCTTGACTTTCGATATTAATTCCTGGTAGGACATGGAATCCGTGTTCAGCTCGGACTCCTTCTGCCTTGCTTTGCGTGTCAGAGCTCACAACAATTACTTTCTCCGTTGCTTATAGAGTAGTAATTTTTGTTTGTCCTAATCCAAGCACAAGCATCAATGCTTGTTTCCTTTTCTGCCTTTGACTTCGTCGAGTGGATGTACGGGAACAGGATCTCTTCTGCCTCGATCACGATGCTTTGGTCGGCTAACTGCTCCTCTCTGCTTCGAATTTGAACTCGACGAGGACTCAACTTTGAACTTGACGTGGAAAAAACGCTGAGTCGTCGGGTAACAATGTTGAAAAACGCTGAGTCATCGGGTAACAATGTTGCGTAGAGTAGATTGTACTTGGGAACCAGGGTGGGTGGGTGCTCAAACTGAACTACTCGATGGATTGAATCCGCCTCGAGCAATTCAATCCAAGCTTGATAGACGCCATTGGGTTCACCACGGGATCTTCGATGAACACCCCTACCTGGCACGCCAGATGTCGGTGTTCTACCATCGATCCTACCGAGGGATACACCGAGGTAGTAGATTTCAGGTGGGATTTCATCGAGATCAGGAACACAATGGCTACACAACACAAGGTTTTTATATATCCCAGGGGGCGGGAGTACTAGTCGGTTTACAAGAGTGGAGTCCTAGTAGGATTACAAAAGAGTCCTAGTAGGAGTCCGACTTCCTATTTCCTTCCTTCGATTAGTTTCTCTGTGGGTACTAGGGTTCTATACCCAACACCGAGGATTTCACACCGGCAGGCCGTCAAGAGGATTTTCAGGTATCTCAAGTATACTCCTGAGTTGGGTCTTTGGTATTCTGCTGCTTCCTCACTTGCCCTCCATGGTTATTCTGATGCGGATTTTGCTGGATGTCGTGTGGATCGCAAGTCTACTACTGGACAGTGTCAGTTTCTTGGTTTATCTCTTGTGTCTTGGTCTTCTCGCAAGCAGTCTAGTGTAGCCCAATCCACCACAGAAGCCGAGTATGTTGCTGCCGCTAGCTGTTGTTCCTAGTTGCTTTGGATCACCTACACCTTGAGAGACTTTGGCTTCGATTTGACCAGTGTACCACTTCTTTGTGATAGCACCAGTGCCATAAGCGTAGCAAAAAATCCCGTGCTCCATTCCAAAACCAAGCACATAGAAGTGAGATACCACTTTCTGAGAGATCATGTGGAGAAAGGAGATATTGAGCTTGCCCATGTGTCTACCTAAAACCAGCTTGCAAACTTTTCACAAAACCACTTGACCAAGTTACCTTTACCCGCTTGCAAGGAGAACTTGGTGTGTGTTCGCCTTTCTAAGCTGAGTTTTGGAGAATTTGTTGTAGCATATTGTTGACGCAAAAATCGGGCGGAAACAGATGCGCTAACACATGAACGAAGGCGTGGCCTTGAAATCCGGGGCGTGCCAGTCAATCTGACCTGTTGATTGACAAGGATAAAATCGGACGTTAAGAAACAGCTGAAGAGCCGATTCTCTTGTTAGTGAAATCGAATATGATAGGACCGATTCCGATATATAGTGAAACAGCACGGGGAGCCGATTCTGATGATCAAACAGTTGATAGCCGATTGATAACTAAGCAGTAAAAGACGACCGTAAAGTGATCCGATACGGCTTAGTAAAACAACACTTAGAACAAAACTAATAAGCTATTAGATAAATCTGAAGATTAATACTTTGACAGAGCCGATTAAATAGAGTTCTAAGCTGGATAGGTGGTGATAAAGGCTAAAACAACAAGAAACACTTGTAGATCTAGCAAATATCGATAACTGTCGATTAAATCTAAACGAAGCAACAACGATGCGCCCGATGCTAAAGCTTAGATATTACTCAGTAAAAGCGGAACTCACGAGCAAGCCTTGGAGATCTGGATCACCTTGACTAGCTCAGGAGAACTCGTGAAAGAGAAAAGCTTGACGAAGTCGCCGACTTGAAAGTAAATTGCGAAAAGTAGAAGCAAGTAGTAAAGGTTTGCTGTATTGATATGTTCGTAACCTCTTCACGACCCTCAGGGCTTATATTTATACCCTGGAATTACAGACTCCTAGTCGATTACGAGATGAACAAACTTGTCGCAAAAGAAAGAAACTATTTCAACTAAGACTCTAAATAACAATAAAAAGGCAGGCCCATCATGGACCATTTCAGCACAAAGCTCACGACGCCTTTGATCCATCTTTCCGAGTCCGATCCGATTCTGGAGTCTTGAATCCGATACCGATTTTTCTCATGGAAACGAACTCAATTTGATTTTAATTCAAACTCTATCTTCAACTTTAACTCAATCTTCATTGAAGCATCCCCCAAGGCGTCGGCTCTGACACGTGTCAAAAAACGTCATCAACACATGCCCCCCAGTTTCGGGATAAAATGTCCATATTGTCCCGAAATTCTCGGGCCCTTTCAATTTGCTACCATTTCACACGAAACCCTGATTTTCACTCGACCATGCAAAATTCCTCATCTACTCCCGCAGGCGAGGCTTATAAATACTTCACCTCTTCCTCCTTCCTTCAGCCGCCGTTTCATCTTCACCAACGCCCCCATTTTCAACAGCTCTCAAGCGCAAGTCCCAAGGAATCTCGCCGGCGACCGGTTTCCACCGCTTCTTAACCTCATCGACTGTCTTCAAGCGAGCTATTCAACCCCGCAAGTTGCAATGGCTTCAAGTTCTTCCGCCCCTCAGGTAACAGATCTCAGTTCTTTTTCTCCTATTCTTCGCTGTTCTTCGTTCTTCCCAAAACGCTCCCATATCCTTCGTAGATTTAAATTTCTTTTTCTCATCTTTTTTCCAGGCGCCTGTGAATGAAATCACAATCCCCATCCCAGAGACCCCCGACCTATTTATTTTGGGTCCGATTGGCAATGAAGACCCAACCGATTTCATCAACCTCAAAACCTATCGCCTTCCCTTCAAGCACCTGTCAGATCCCCTCTCCTCATGGAAAGATGCTTTCAGATCTTGGCAGACAATGATCACAGGATGGAGGAATTGGTATCTTCGAATGAGCAGCAAGCGGGCCGATTGGGAAACCTATCAAATCGGTCAATGCCTAACCTTATCTTTATCGGACATCAAGAAGAACGAGCCGCTCTTGATAGCTGCTTCTCATTTCTGGTCCAATACTTCGAATGCATTTCTGTTCGGTCATGGTCCGATGGCGCCTACCCTCCTTGATGTAGTCATGTTGACAGGCTTGAACACTACTTCAACGAACAGATTCGATAGCCTCGCCAAACCAAGTCACATTATCAAGGTGGCCAAGATAGGTTGGAAAGATTACATCTCCACTTATTCAAAGAGCCAAGGACCGATCGACCACAAGGAATACTCAGCCTTCCTTCTAATGTGGCTAGAAAATTTGTATTCTGTGGAAAAGCTTTTGCCTCCTACATCAAATACCAGAAAGTAGCTGAGCACCTGACATCGGGCAACCGTCTTCCCTTGGGCAAGTATCTTCTTGGATCGGTCTACCAGCTACTGCATGAGGTATTGATTCGATTGAGAAAAGGAGAACCAATTTCCTGACTCAGTGGCCCTTGGTGGTTCATAAACTTGTGGCTAAACTTGCATATGCATAAGGCTTGGAAAGTAGACATTTTAAATCAAAGCTTCCCATCGGACCAGGGAGAAGGAAACAAGATTACCCCTCGTCGATGCACATCTTTTGGGGAAGCTGCCGCAGTCCTTGATGGTGACAAAATGTCTTCAAATCGGTTGGCTGCGTACTTCAATTGCTTCTATAACGGCCTCAGCAAATCGGCTTTGATCTGGTTTGCTTATGAAGATCCGAACTATTCCTTTGAAAATCCAATCATCTTTCAATTGGACTCGGTCTTATCGGACGACAGCATGAAACCAATCTTCAAAGAAATGATCTGTCCGAATATCCTTCCTGTGGCTTGCGACGAACATGCCTACGAATTTTACTATCCCTCCGTGATAGCAAGACAATTAGGTTTTGTTCAAGCTCCGATCAAGCTATTCTTTGCTGATTCAATTGGATATCGGACCAATGTTGAGAACGGTCTTGCTTTCTGCCGCCTCCTGGACCAAGTCCCCGATTTAAACATGTCTGATCTGGATACAAGGAAATTGGTGGGCATCACCTCCATAGCCACATCGGCTTTCAAGAATTGGTGGGCCGAGTGGTCACAACACCTCTTCTGTGAACCGACCTCATCATATTGCAAGCTATTTGATCCGAACTTCTCGACCAAACAAAAGGTACTTACAATCTTTACGAAAATTGCTAACCTTCGATCATTTCAATTATTAAATCCTTTTATCTGTAGGAGAAACGATTCCCTCCCTCCAGAGTCAAGCAAAAACGGCCGACCGATCAAGTATGCCTCTGCAACCGATACTCCTCATATCGGATATAATGCCCCATCAGCAGGAGATATTCTTAAGGGGAAATCGGCCAAGCGTAAAACTGGCACTTCTTCAAAGAAGACAACCAAGAAGATCAGGATTACAATGGCCAACACTCAGCTGGCAACCGATCTGCTTATCGGTGCATTCCATGATACAAACCCTCATCTTCCACCGACAACAGTTATCGATTTCTCTTATTACTTCAAGTTCTTCTTCTTTACTCTTAACAACTGAGCCTGACTTAGACATATTTCAGAGAGCAAGAAAACGAAGAAAATGTAGGACCGATACCTCCCCCAGCACCTCATCAGAATTCTCCAGCTTCATCATCATCGAACCATCCTGAGCTCAATCCACCAGGTAACAACTTATCCTGACACACGTCCGATATCAACTGATTTTATTCAATATGACAATTGTTTTCTTTTAGAGAAAATAACCGATATACATCCAGAAGAATCGGTGGTTCAAACAACCGAAGGCCATCCTCAACAAGAAATAGAGATGATAGCTTCTCAGCAAATACTGGTAATCTTACTTTGAATTCATTAAAATATCTGATCCCACTCTTAACACCCTTTTCCTCAGAACGAACCAGCTGGAACTTCTTCCATTGCTGAAGAACAAGTTCAATCGGATATACATCTGATTGTACTACCAAGACAACCAACCCAGTTTGATGAAGTAAACTTGAAGCTGGTCGTCTATTACTTCCTCATCCGTTTGTCCATTTCACTTTTCTCTTTCTCCAATTCTAATAAGAATTCTATTCTCTTCATAGGCCCAAGATTCAATCGATAATAGCTTCTTCGATTTCCCGATCAAAAATCTCTTGGATGAAGAAGAAGTTCAATCGGCCGACAAAAAGACTCCATCGGACGTGGTCACCCAGCCATCAACAATCAGCACCCCGTCGCTCCTAGAAGATGTTAAAAACAAACTATCAGATCTCCTAGTTCTTCTGGAGCAAGACACTTCCGTGTTGGTTCAAGACGCTGGACCGATCCGATCCATTCTTCATCAATTACAGCCTAACCTTAGCTGCGAAGCACAATCGACCATTATCCCTGCAGCCTATATCGAGGGTCGTCAAATCGAATTCATTGAAGCCCAACAGAAGTTATCTGATCAACAGAATTGGGAATCATTGATCAAGGAATCGGAGGAAAAAAGGGACATAGCCAATGCTATCAAAGACAAGATCATATTCCTTGAATCAATCCGCCCTTCGATAGTGGCCAAGATTGATCAATTAAAGGCCCGCAAAATAGAACTATCAAACGAGCTCCGATCGGTTAGCCAAAGCCTTGAAGAAGAAGAACAAAGACTGCAGCAGCTTCCGACCATGATCGAAGATCTCAACAAGACCCTCAAGGCTCAAGCATCCGATGCATTCAAGCTTTATAAGAGCATCCCAGTGCAACAAGGTTCGATCGAGTCCTACCAGCGCATCATCAATGAGATAGACCAAATCTGCCAGCGGGTATTGAATGTAGTCCAATCCCTTCTGTAAATGCTTGTAATTTGGTGGTTGTACATTTATGGGCTTGTAATGAATATTAATTCCTATAGTCTACAATCCTTTTTAACGTTTGCATGATTCCTTAGCCGATCCTCCGGCTTTACTTATCAATTCGCATAAATGTCCTGCCTGACTCATAAGCCTTTTCAGTCTTCCTTGCAAAATTAAATGCTGCGTCATAAATGCTCTGGGCCAACAACCCCTATAAATACCACGCCATCTCTCTTTCTCATATCACACGCATCAGTTCTTTGCGAGAAGATGGCATCTTTTCAACAGGTGAAATTTTTTTCAACTCAATCTATTCCTCAGCATTTTTCTTCTAAATCTGATTTTCTTCCCAAATACCTCAGAGGCTTGGCGAAATCATCACATCGCTCCAAGCTGGCAATCATCTCTCCGCAGGAGATGAATACTTCCTTGAGAGTCATGCTGAAGAAATCAGAGAAAGATTTCCAGCAGGAATCATCACCGTGCTTCGTTCAATCTCCATCAACAGCATGCCCCCCGGCGGAATTAACCAATTTTGTAATCAAATTCAGGCCCTCCAACTTTCACTCTCCCTTCTCAAAGAACAACTTGCTCGCCTAGAACCAAGATGAGATATGATAATAGGTTCAGAGAACCTGATAAACTCAATCCGCACTTCAAGGGACGGAACCGCAAGAATCCTCCACGAACAGCACTAGATTGCCGCGTCCTACGAACAACACGAGAGTTACTGCAGGGCAATCGGGATAATTCAAGAGTATCTGGATTCCCTGTAATTTTATTTTTATTTTTTGCACTAAGGGCGATGTGTATCACATCGGTCATGTATCCTCCGATTTAGAGTAAATCGGACTAAGAACCTTCGAAACGGTTGAGTATCCGATTCGCTTGCAATCTTATTCGCCTATCGGTCTTTTTAGAAAGATCATTCAAATAATTAAATATTTCTTTTCTCCAATCGTCATCAGCAAAATCTGAATCTAATATGTCTTGAATTGGTCGATACCCTGAAGCGCTCTGAGCCAATCGATTAGCCTCATGATTATGAAGTTTCGGGTTATGTTCGATCGTCACCATCTTAAACTCTTTCAATAATTGGAGACATTCATCGCGATATCTTAAGAGAATATCATCATTGCGCTCATACTCCTTAGATAACTGCTTCACAACCAACATCGAATCTCCAAATATTTCAACAGCATCGGCTTTAACTTCTCGTAACGGCTGTAGACCTTTAAGAACTGCCCGATACTCAGCTTGATTGTTAGTAGCAGTCTTCTCAATCGGTATCGCAAAATCGAAACTTGCCCCCCGAGGCGAGATGAGCACCACTCCGATACCAGACCTAACTCCGCAAGCCGATCCATCAAAGAAAAGTGACCAAGGAATTGGCTCTACCATAACCTCATTCGATCCACAATGTTGAGTAACGAAATCAGCCAATACTTGACCTTTAATAGCTTTAGCAGATTCATACCTCAAATCAAATTCTGAGAGGGGCAAGATCCACTTACCGATTCTTCCATTCAAAATCGGCAAAGACAACATATATCGGACCACATCATCCTTGCTTACAACAATGCATTCAGCCGATAATAAATAATGCCTCAATTTGGTACAAGAGAAATACAAGCATAGGCATAACTTTTCAACGGGAGAATATCTTGTCTCAGCATCCAATAATCTTCTAATCACAAAATAAACAACCCGTTCTTTCCCTTCAAACTCTTGAACTAGAGCAGATCCGATTGCAGTTTCACTAGCCGATAAATATAATTTAAACGGCTTACCTTTCTGCGGAGGAACCAAAATCAGAGGAGAGGTCAAATATTCTTTGATCTTGTCTAAAGCCTCCTATTGTTCTTTTCCCCAAACAAACTCCTGATCGGCTTTTAACTTTAACAATGGAGTGAACGGCTTGATCTTACCAGACAAATTGGGTATGAATCTTCTGATGAAATTAATTTTACCGATCAATGACTGAAGTTCTTTCTTATTTTTCAGGGGCCACAACTTTATTAATCGAACTAATACTCTTCTGACTAATTTCAATTCCTCTTTCACGAACCATAAACCCCAGAAATTGCTCAGCCGATATTCCAAAAGCACATTTGAGTGGATTCATCTTGAGACCATGCTTCCTTGTACATTCTAACATGCGTCGTAAACCAGATAAATGATCGTCATAACTCTCCGATTTAACCACTACATCATCAATGTATATTTCAATAATATTTCCAATGATCTCATAAAAAATATACAACCCACTCATAAATCCGATAGGAGCAGGGCATCGGAACGCAGTCTTGTGAATATCTTCAATTGCCATTAAGATCTGATTATATCCAGCGTTCCCATTCATGAAACTAATGACTTTGTGTCCTGCCGCCGCAACAAACTACACATCAGCGATTGGCATCGGACATCCATCCATCGGAGCCGCTTTGTTAAGATCTCTAAAATCAATGCAAACCCGAAGCTTTCCATTTTTCTCGTATACAGGGACGATATTTGAAATCCACTCAGCACACCGGCACTGTCTAATACATTTAGCATCTATAAGCCGAGTAAATTCTATGTTGATATCATTCAGAATTTTAGGATCAGAACGGTGAGACAGCTGCTGATACGGCCGAAACCCTTGTTTGATTGGCAACCGATGTTCAATAACCGATTGGTCTAAACCAGGCATGTCGACCTAGGTTTACTACCATCTCTTGAATCAAATTCCTCTAATTTATCAGCCGACGTAAATTCATAGCCTAATTTTTCGTCATCTTCTACATCCATTAAGACAACTCTTCAGGACCGACTGCTCGGATCAGTTGTAAGCCAAAATCAGACATCCTAAGAGAATCAAGATCAATAGCTTGTCCTGATATGCAAGTCACCTTGTAGCTCCATGGACATACTTCAGCTGTCGCAATACTGAACGAAGCATCGGCTTTTATCACTTATACTGAATCTCTAATCCATTGAATAATACATCGATGCATTATCCAAGAAATCATCTTCTGCTCTGCCACTTCACCAGGTTCCCATGAAAAATAAACTCCAAGCAGCTGATTTTTTCGGGTAATATTTTTAGGCAGCAGGCAATGAATAATTTGAACATTACTCGGAACACATGCCATTAACTGAAAAGTCATCGGTTGTTGCAGCTGGTAAGGAATCGGCTGTAAATTTAGTATTTGTAACTCATCAAATACTCGCTGTAAAGCCGATTCTTGCAATTTATAACTTTTCGATTTTTGCAACCGATCCGATGATGGTGTAAATAGTTGATATCCCGGCTGCAACTCTGGTTGTATCGTTGGCTGAATTTCAAGCCCGGGCACGGAGGACACCGTGATGGGCCGTGCTTGGGCCGGGCCAAAAAATCCGTGGTTTGGGCGGGCTGCCGGGCTGCGGGCTGCATGGACATCTATATTTGCATCGAACAAATTACATAAATTTACTGAACAAATATTTATACACCTAGAAAAAATTATATGGTCTCGCCGAACAAAGCTTTACCCACTTATAACAAATAAGCTATGGGCATAAAACAGATGTTGTTTAATCCAAAAAAAAGATAGATGGATGAACTCCATTATAAAGTGTAGAGCAAGAATAAAATATAAAAAAAATAGTAGATGAAAATGTATAAAAGAGAATGGAGTAGGACACCAATGAATAAAACGAAAAAACATAGAATCATAATAATGAAAAGATTAAAAAATATAAAAATAAATATTTAGTTCTAGTGTATTCATAGTACCAAAACTTAATCCATGCTGAATAAATAAGGCAAAAAAGAAACTAAAAGACGACAACCTATATACCAAGAAGAATAAGAAAAAATAAAGATGATCTATGTACTAGAGAAAGAGAAAATAAAAAATAAGAGAAAAATAAAGTCATAAAAGATGACAAAAGAGAAATGAAATAGTAGACTAGAATAAAATGGAAATAAGGTATTATTACAGAAAAATATATATCTATATTATAAAGGAAGACGAATTTGACGGTAGTACAAATCTTACATCTTACTCTTACACGGCCTACACCTTTGGCTTCTATTTTATGATGATCGAACGCTTTAGATTAATCTAAAGTGTCCCACTGCAAAAAAAAAATTTTACCACCCTCTATCTTTTTTGTATCGCTGATGTATTTTACTTAAATTTAAATGTCAATTCACCGTACCCCCTACTCACCTAAAAATAGAACCACTTGATAAGTAATCGCAAATTGTTTTTTTTGGACCGAAGTAATACCAAATTGTTTAATCCACCGGATTTCAAATATGATGAATCACATATGAGAACCACTTGAAGATGATCCAAAGACATAGAAGGGGGGCGGCCA
The DNA here is from genome assembly GCA_015476505.1 of Urochloa ruziziensis. Classification (NCBI taxonomy): domain Eukaryota; kingdom Viridiplantae; phylum Streptophyta; class Magnoliopsida; order Poales; family Poaceae; genus Urochloa; species Urochloa ruziziensis. The sequence goes on from CM027119.1 coordinate 25,324,820, forward strand.
TCTGGCTGTGGCGGCGTGGGTTCAACTAATAATAATTCAAAAAGGCATGGATGATTAGATCTCGAGACTATATATACTTCAGTGATTCCTTAAGTTTTAGAATTTATACCACGTAAGTGTTGCTTAACGCTACCATCCACTAATTAAAACTTAAAAGCATATAAATCTTGATGCAATGTAGCCCTGATACGATTGTACTTTGCTCCCGGTCCCTGTGCCTGGTACAAAGTGGTTCCTTGCATCGACAGATCAGCCACGGTTCATGTACGTAATTGCACCTTCCATACCGGCGTTCATGATCCTTCTGGTTCCTCTTCACGCTGGGTGCCCTAATATATCATCGTCCACAAGAGCTTTCGCCGACGCAAGACATCATGGTTGGAAGAGGAAGAGGCGGACCAGAAGCTATCGGCCTCCTCCTCACGATCACACGATCATGGCATCACCTGTTCTTTGGCTTCCAAGACGGCAACCGCTCGCTCTTTGCCGGCATGCACACTTTGTGTCATAGCTCGCTCCCCCAGCTTCACGTCGTGACACCGCCGGTCACCGTCCCCCTGCTTCTCCGCCACCTCACAGAGTTTAGCTGTAGCTAAAGTTTAGCTCAATTGGATCCAAACAAGGCCTAATTCCTTTACAAAACACATGCCACTATGTCATTACAAAATGTAGAACTTGCAAGTAATTCCTTTTCAAAACACGTGTCTCTCTGTGGCACGTGCACTTCCGCTAAGTAAGATCTTATAGTCCAGTGGTAGTTTTGCTTCATTTAAACCAAATGATCTCCGGTTGATTGTACAACTATTTTTGTTTACTTTAATGCCGAACCGTGCAGGACGTACATGGGCCAAATCCCTTGTCGTCGTGCGCGCAATGGATGCATATTTGTCGCGCACGCGACAAATACCGCGGTATGAAGCACAAAAAAGACTCTTAATAAGAAGTAGAAGTAAAACGTGTGTTGGTTTGTCTCTAAAAACAGGCGGCGGGTCCGCATAGAATTCCACTCCCTCTGTTTCAGATCACTTCAGTATGAAGCACCAAAAAAGACTCTTAATAAGAAGTAGAAGTAAAAAGCCTGTTGGTTTGTCTCTAAAAACAGGCGGCGGGTCTGCATAGAATTACACTTTCTCTGTTTCAGATCACTTCAGTGTAATTTCTAAGTTAAACGTGTCTAACTTTCAAGTTTATAAAATAAATGTAACATCATCAACAATATCAAATAGGCCGGTCAGACAAATAAAGAAATACGTTTATCGAGTGAGATGTAACTATATGGTTTTATAACCAGATTTGTGCCTTTTTCAGTTCCACTAGTGGCTATAGCCCAATGCATGTCTCAAGATTGCATCGACCTGAGATTGAAATGTGATACGGCCGGCTTTCCTGGGATAAGGATTTAGTGCCCGCACAACGGGTCGGCGTGAGTCATAGACATGCACAGAAATTTTGCAAACCCCCCTCCCCTTCCCCGCATCGTCGAGACCTGGTCGTTGTTTCGCTCGACTACGAGCGGGGCTCGTGCTCCAAGGACCGAGCGACGACTCGGCGCGCGTTGCAGCAGCCGCTGCAGGGAGACGACGGCGGCGGGGATCCATTGCGCGCGCGTGAAGGACTGCTTTGCCGCTCCCGGTTCGCGCCAAATCGAGATCAGCAAACAAGATCAAATCCAGCATCAAGAACATCAAATCCAGCCCAAGAACATCGAATCCAACACCAAGAAGATCAAATCCAGCTTCAAGAACATCAAATCCAGCCCAAAAACATCAAATTCAGCACTAAGAACGAGAGAGCAGGGAGAGAACGAGGAGGGGGCTCGCCAAGGCCTCCGTCGCCGCCCGCGGCCGCCGCCTCCTCGCGCCCCTCGTCGCGGGCCTCGGTGAAGCGAGCAGCCTCCTCCTCGCGGGCCTTGGTGAAGCGAGCAGCCCCATCTCGCGCCGCCTCCTCGCGCCCCTCGTCGCGGGCCTCGGTGAAGCGAGCAGCCTCCTGCTCGCGGGACTTGGTGAAGCGAGCAGCCCCATCTTGTGCCGCCTCCTCGCGCCTCTTGTCGCCAGGACGGAACAGCGCCGCGCCGCCGAGAGGGAGCGAGCAGCGCCGTTGGGGACCGAGAGTAGGGATGGCAACGGGCACAAACCCGCTGGGTTTTGCCATCCTAAACCCGTGCCCACGAAAAATATTTTAACCCATTAAAAAACCCATGCCCGTGACGGGTTTAAAATTTTGCCCAAACCCATGCCCGTCGGGTTAGCGGGTTTCCACGGGTCACCCGTGGGTTTGCACCTCTATTATACAACTCCATGTCATAACTAATAAATTTATCGTAACAAGTAATAAATTTGTAGTGTAGGTAAATACATAATGGGCACAAAGTTTATTGTTCACTAAAAAATTAGTGCTACAGGGAATAAAAATTATAAATAACAAGTTTTATATTTAAGTGGTCCTAGTATGACATTAAGTCATCAATCCACCGTATACATGAGTACTATATAGAGTGAGCTAGCAACACCTACAACCGCTACTAATATATTCAAGATTCACTAAAGTAGAAAGTAAAGGAGATACACAAAATACATTATAATTTGTAAAATAAAATAGAAATGTACTAGGTTGGACCGGGTTTAAAAAACCCATGGGTTTACCCCAAACCCATGCCCGCAAACCCGCTGGGTCTAGCTTTTTGCCCATTAACAAACCCATGGGTACAAATATTAACCTATGCCCATGCCCTAATAGAGTAAAAACCCGTCGGGTTTCGGGTATTGGGTACCCATTGCCATCTTTAACCGAGAGAGATCGAGGGAGGCGTGGTGCGTGCGAGGCCGGGCAGCGCCGCTGGGGACCGAGCGAGCGGCGTGGTGCGTGCGAGGCCGGGCGGCGTGCGTGCGAGACCGGATCGAGAGAGATCGAGGGACAGGACCGAGAGATCCAGAGTTAATCGCTTGAGTGGTGGCTGGGGAATAAAAAATGGCATCAAGTATCGTACTGAGATAACGCGCACGAAAAAAAGGAGTGGGAAAAAGATTTTAAAAAAGAGATGGAAACAAAGAAAAGGGAGAAAGATAACACCATGTCTGCAACAAAAAGACTACAAAGATCAAATATGCACTAGATCACCATGAGTTTGTATGTCAAATGATGAATTAATTAGCCTACAGACAGCCCATTGTACTTGCCCTTAAGCGATTTGGCTATTAGTTTTGCATTGCAAGAAAGGAGTCTACACACACAATCTTGGCAGAAACACATGAGATTCTCTAGTCAAAACGTCCATAGTTTAGATTGCACTTGAACGCATGCGCATGTGCCAATTTCTTTATAGGGGCTCCCAGATCACCGTGCAAATCAGAACTAGCAAAACACGAAGGCTGAAACAGTTTTTTTTCTACATTACTTACTGTGAGCTCAAAGTTATCAAAGTTATAGTAATGTAAGGGATAAGCCAAGTAATAAATAACTTTAGCCAACGAGTTACTTATAGAGAAAGTTGGCAAAATATAGCTTCTAGTATGATAATTGAAGCTTAATTTCTTCACAAACTGAATTGGAGAATGCACTCTCCGCAGATATAGGTACCTTCTTTTCGGCAATCATCCTTTCAGAGAAATGTTTCCGTTCCAAATAAAACTAGGTGATTCCCCGCGCGTTGCAGCGGGATTTGAAGGTTTTTTGATAAACTATAAATCACTGTGGTTGTTTAGTTGCTCGTAAAAATAGTGCACTCGTAAAGATTACCCCGAAAGCCATATAAGCTATCTCTTGATGCAAATCATAAACTCTTATGCTACTTTTGAAAAGATAAAAAAATAAGACATAATCTAATGAATAGAAAATGTGGACCAAGTTACAATTAATGCGTCTTAGTGGAAGGTGATGATGTGGCTTCATGAGAGTTGAGATAAATTTTTAGTGGGGATCTCCTGTATAGTTAAGATGAAAAGGATCGCTACTATTCCTTGGAAACCGTTACTGCATTTACTTGAAAGATGGTTTTAAAAAAAGAAATAGTACGAGAAAAGCTGCATTTGGTAAGCCTTAGTTCGTTGCTCTGTGTACATTAATTATGGCAAAGCAAAGTGTCATGGAAACCAATGCCTTACAGTTCCAACGCAGCATGCATCTGGACATCCATATAATTTAAGGGGAAAAGTCCAAATTACTCCCCTCAAGTATAAGCAAAGTCTGAATAACCCCATAAAGTATGTTTTGGTTCAGTTTACCCCCTAAACTATGACATTTGGTTCAAATTACCCCTAATACGATTTGTCTTTTTTGTTTCTCCATACATAAGTGGAATCTTGAGTTCCAAATTTACAGGATGGTAGTTGACATCACAATGTATATCAGAAAAATATATTATAAATTTTTTGTCATCATTTTTAATATTATTTTATGTCTCAATGATTAATTTATTATTAAATATCCTACCATATGAAAATAATGATGAAAATTTCATGACATATTTTTTTAATATGTGTTATGATGTCTATTATCATCTCGCAAAATTTAAACTCAAAATTCTACTTGTACATGGAGAAACAAAAAAGACAAATTGTATTGAGGGGTAAATTGGACCAAGTGTCATAGTTTAGGGGGTAAATTGAACCAAAACATACTTTAGGGGGTTATCTAGACTTTGCTTATACTTGAGGGGAGTAATTTGGACTTTTTCCTAATTTAAGCGATTTGGCTATTAGTTTTGCAATGCATAGAAAGGAGTCTACACACACAATCTTGGCAGGAACACCACGAGATTCTCTAGTTAAAACGTCCATAGTTTAGATTGCACTTGAACGCATGCGAATGTGCCAATTTCTTTATAGTGGCTCCAGATCACCGTGCAAATCAGAACTAGCAAAACATTAAGACTGAAACAGTTTTTTTCTACATTACTTACTGTGAGCTCATTTCAAAGTTAAAGTAATGTAAGGAATAAGCTAAGTAAGAAATAACCTAACCAGATGCAAAGTCCACTCCACTTTAACGAGTTACTTATAGAGAAAATTGGCAAAATATATCTTTTCATGTGACTTCAAGACCATCCATTTCTCTCGTTTCTTCTCTCTGCGATAAGGCTCGAGCTCTAGCATCAGCAGGCACATTTCCAATCTCGCCGAAGGAGTCATGACACAGCGCTATGCTTGCCGGAGCAATGGACATCGCGGTTCCACCATCGGCAGACTGCTTTGCTAGGGGACTACGGAGTAGTCACGAGGAGGAGAAACGGTTTTGGCAGGCATCGCCTGATTTTCAGGGATTGGGAGCACCTGCCAGGGGCGCAAATTTGGCTCTGCTGGCCATCGGTATTGGGAGTGTGGGAACATTGGGCACTTGTTTAGACAACTGTTGGAGCTGGTGTTTTTCTTATTTGTTTCCAAAACTTGTTTGGGTACTGTATTTTGGTCACTCTTGGAGATGCTCTTATAGTTCCAACGCAGCATGCATCTGGACATCCATATAATTTGATCAAAACTGCACCTGCTTGCTGGGTGGATAACGTTAGTTTAATAGGAGTAATTTGACACTGAAGAACAGCCTTGTCATGGCAGCTTGTATCCACCCAGCGTGGTTGCTGGGTGGTGAGCAAACAACAAGGCAGGCCACCTGCATTGTGAATCCCAAGTCTCCAACTGAACTGAGCTGCAATTGTCGTCAATGGGAGAAACCAAGAACTGTTGGTGTGGCATGTGAGATATTCTCGCAGCTGTGCGACTCGTATGCTCCGTACGAAGAGTTACATCGACAGCTCCTTGTACGGCATCCGTGTCTTCTTCCCACAACTTCCTCGCAAACAATTCAGAAAATGCAGCATGCATACAACTACAATCGCCGGCCAGACGAGCTGGCGTCGTGTGGCATCTCACTCTGGCGGCAATGTAGCAGTGCAGGCGCATCCAGGCCCTGGGTGCCCGGAGAAGCATTCAGCTGATCCAACACTATACTAATCATTTCAGTTATCATAAGTTTTATCAATGACCATCTCTAAGCTGGAGGAATTAATCTAGTCTATTAATCAAACTTAGTTACCCAATGCAGCAACGCATACATCCATCGTCTTCGGTTACTCCAACTGACCGCCCAGATGCATGCGCGTTTTCTGTATAAATAGGGGAGCTGCTCCTCATCAGTGAAGCAAGCTTCAGATAGAAATTACAATTCACCCACCATCACATCGCAGTTAGTTAACAACCTGTCTCACGGTCACTCTCTGTTAACAGTTTATTAGTAAACAAGAATGGCAGCAACGATCAACGGCGTGTTCTCCTTGGTGCTCGCTCTGCTCGCGTTCTCGGCGCCGCTAGCCGTCGTCGCCGGCGACCCCGACATCCTCACCGACTACATCATCCCCCTGAGCGCGAACCCGATGAACATCACGGGCGCCTTCTTCACGTACACGGGCCTCCGCGCCGCCGTGACCTCGCCGGCGCCGGCGAACTTCACGGTGACGAAGGCGTCCATGGCGGAGTTCCCGGCGCTGAACGGGCAGAGCGTGTCGTTCGCGGCGCTCTCGTACCCGCCGGGCTCCGTGAACCCGACGCACACCCACCCGCGCGCCTCCGAGCTGCTGCTCGTCGTCGACGGCACGCTCTCCGTCGGCTTCGTCGACACCGCCGGCAAGCTCTTCACGCAGGACCTCGCCACGGGGGACATGTTCGTGTTCCCCAAGGGCACCGTGCACTGGCAGTTCAACCAGGGGAACCAGCCGGCCAAGGCGATCTCGGCGTTCGGGAGCGCCGCCGCCGGGCTCGTGTCCGTGCCCGTCACCGTCTTCGGCACCGCCATCGACGACGTCGTCCTCGCCAAGTCGTTCAAGACCGACGTGGACACTGTCCGGAAGCTCAAGGCCGCCCTCACCCCGACCAAGAAGCCATGATCGCCTTTGTTTTCTGAATTGCATGCATGGGTGCATCCATCTTCGCTTAGCAATCGTGTGTTTGTTCCTGGCTGCCGTCGTTCTTGAATAACAACCTGCCGAGTGTAAAATGGTGGGGTCGTTGGAGACTGGAGTGAGAGTCGTGGATCAAATAATCAATCTTTAATCGTTTGGTGTGATGTATTATGTTGATGAGTTATATCATCATGTTTTTGTTTTGCTCTACTTATATATGTGATATGAAAGTCCTAAAATTTTGTTATCTACTTTTTGAGTTACCTAGCTGCTTTTTTTTTCCTTTTTGATCTCAATGATATTTTTCCTTTTTGATCTCAATGATAGTATATCTAGTTCCATCAGATCTCAATGATACTGAAATTATTCATAATTTTAAAGATGGTTTGATCAATCCTTGAGGTATAGTTGAGCATCACTCGCTCATTCAGTGATTCAGAGACGATCCAGTGACTAGTAAACTGATCGAATTCTATTTTATTATTTCTGGTAGTTGAATTGCACCTAGCTATAGCTAGAAATAATGCTCCCTAAAGGAAGCCAGGTTACAAATTAAAGAAGTCTTGCAAACTTTAAAGGAACTTTGTCCTAACCTAAAGCAGAACATGGATTGGTACATTGATCGGAATTAATGTACAGGATTTCGTAATGGAAACAATTTTTCCAATGATTTATTTTGAAGCGGTCAATTTTCCTAACTAATGACGAGCATGCCATTCTTATGAAGATATTTGTGCCTCAATAATAAGCTTGATGTGGATATGATGGATACAAAATTAGCATGTCCAAAAAAAATATGCCGATGTGTTACACCACCATATTCAAAAACTCTGCAGTATCCAAGAAACATTTTTTTTCTCTTCAAAAAAGAAAGAGAAGTCATCCATCAGAAAGTCTGAATACATTGTGCAGCTTTTCTTATTTGAATGATAGAGCTGATGAGAACTCCATGTCCTTTTCTCTGAAATAGAAGGTAGGTGAAAACTGAATGTGCAGCTGTGGAACAGCTACTACTACAGCTTACGGGGAAATTGCGAGCGATTGGTGCGTTCACCAGCATTTCCGGTGAACCGTGAATTTCAGAGCATTTGCGTGAAAGCCTTGTTATCTCCAGAGCACATCTATGTCGTGACACAGGAATATACCTGACGGCTGTAAGCTGACACGGTGCATTGTGGTTGAGGCATACGGAGTACTCTGCCTTGAGCTGTTGCCTGTTGTGACTTGTGAGTGACAGCTGACAGGCAATACTTTCTTTCCATTTCTTTTTTTTCTTTGAAAAGTTTTCTTTCCATTATATTTCCGCTTAGGAAAATACAAAGAAAGCTCACTCCAGCTTTTGCTCGCCATGTCCAGACACGAACTGACACATAGCACACAGCTTTTCCAAGGCCGCCGACGCCACAGCAACTCCCGGGTACAAAACAGCAAGCGATCGCAGCTTATTACAACTCCGCGATCGCGCCGCGCCACCACCCAAGAGAGCGAGCAACAGCTATCTCCGGCGCGCCACCATCTCGCCGGACAAATGGCGATCGCTCTCGGCTTCCGGCGGCTCCTATTGCTGCTCGCCGGCGTCGCGGCCATCCAGCACCTTCCCCGCTCCGCCCGCGCCGGCGACCCCGACATCCTGACGGACTTCGTGCTGCCGCCGGGCGCCGATCCGGCCCAGATCAACGGCACCTTCTTCACCTACACCCGCCTCATCGGCGGGCTCGCCGGCGACGACACGGCGGGCAAGTTCACCGTCTCCAAAGCCACCGCCGCCGAGTTCCCGGCGCTGCTGGGCCAGTCCGTCTCCTTCGCCGCCCTCGTCTACGAACCCGGCACCGTCAACCCGCTCCACATCCACCCCAGGTATGTACACCGTATCATTCATGTACATATATAAATATACATACATACATATATATGTATCCTGCATGCACGGCTGAATCACGTCTCCATGCCATGGCATGTCACGGCACGCGCAGGGCGTCGGAGCTGCTGGTGGTGGCGCAGGGCCCTCTGCTGGTGGGTCTGGTGGACGGTGGCGCGGTGCACACGGCGGCGCTGGAGGCCGGCGACGCGTTCGTGTTCCCCAAGGGGATGATGCACTGGCAGCTCAACAACGGCAGCGGCGTGGCGCGCGCCTTCTCGGCGTTCGGGAGCGCCAGCCCGGGCACCGTCGCGCTGCCGGCGGCGCTCTTCGAGACCGGAATAGACGACGCCGTGCTCGAGAGGTCGTTCAGCACCGACGAGGCCACCGTTGAGGAGCTCAAGCACGACCTGCAACCGGCGCCGGCGCCAGAGCCCGCGCCGCCCAGCTCGTCCTCCGCCGCGATCGGCGGCAGAGGAGGGAGAGCGCTGGCGGCGGCGCTGGTCTGCGTCGTCGGCGCCGCCTTCTCGCTCGTCTTGTGATGATGAGCTAGGGTGTGTGGCCGTCCGGTCAGGAATAATCGGGTGGCCGGTTTTGACGTGAGATGTTGTGCGCGCTCCTAAATTCTTGATGAATAAAGACGAACGTGATGGCAAGGAATTAATGTGCCTAAGCCTGCTAATGGGCCGGGTTGAAATGGGTTTTATGGGGCGGGTTTTGACATGGGTTGTGTTGGGGAGGATCTATATGGGTTAAGTGGGTTGAAGCGGGTGGGGTTTAACCAAATTTGGGTTAGGACGGGGTTTTACCTATACATGTGGGCCCCACATTCAAGAGCCAAACTCCGTTAGTTTCGATTAACTTTTAAAAACATCCACGATACAGATGATGTATTGCCAAGACATATTTCATCAATTTAATGGGGGCTAACTCAAGTTGGTGGAGTTTAATTTAGACCAAAAGTTAATTGAAGCGAACTATCTTTTTAGGGCCAATGGGGGAGAGCGTTCATGCCTGATTTTCATTGATGGGCTTTGAGCAAGCCAAAGTGCTTCAACAATTAAGATTCAGCAATTTTACAACAACCCAACCCAACACCTAGAGCAAATAAAACAGCATTTACGGTTTAAGAGACAAAGCTAAGACACCGGCTAGAACGACGGTCGCCGATCATCCATAGGAGACGCCACCGAATAACATATTCGTCGGATACACCACAGCTCTTGTACCTCGACACCACCCCCTAGCTATGCCGCTGCTCCGCTGTCACCGTCCATCTGAGGGTCAGCCAGCGGAGTGGGGACTAAAGGCGGCAGGAGGAGCGCAAACCAAGGCTCACCGAAAACGATGACATTCCCTTTTGATGCTGATAGGACCACCTTTCGGAGCTCATCTGGGCTCCCACTTTCCAGCATTCAACATCGTACAAAGGGGAGAAAGCCTCGCAGGGGAATGACGGAAGAGTGAAAGCACCTAGCATAAAATTTGATGGCACCACTAGCAAGAAGAGCGTCAGGAGCCAAACGGAGGACATCCGCACGACGCACAATGGAAATCCATAGCTTCTTTCAGTTTGCACCAGGATGTTGACGGTAGAGAAAGCCAGAGCATCGACTGAGGAGGAGGAACACCGGCTTCATGGAAGGGCAATCAGCAACAACACTTTGGTGGGAAGAAAATTCTGCATCGCCCAGCGCAATGCCGGACTTAATCCCATGCGGTTTCGCGCGCCCACTGTCACCATCAGAGATGGTTGGAGGCTGGCACTGGCAAACCACCTCCAATCACAAGCTACCACACACTTCAGAAAGAAGTTGAGAAACGAGCGCCAACCTATGGGTAGGGGTAGCGCTGCGACAAAGCCTCCAGCAAGGAACGCGGCACTGTAAGTGTCGCCATTGCCGGCCGGCATGAATTCGGGGCAGGGATTTCTCCCACAGTCCCGCGACCACATATGCACGCATACCAGATCAAGAGATGTAGCAGCTCTGAACGGCGACACAAGTGTTGGCTCGCCGTTGTAGTCTATGTTTAATACTTCAAATGTGAAAAGATTCTCTTCTAAAATCTTTTCACCGCGGAACTAAACACGGCCTAAGTTTACAATCCTAAAGAACCGTGTCAGTTGTCGGTTCATTTCTAACTCTGTGCACGTTTTCATAGAAAACTCTCTCTTCGAACTAAACACGGCCTAAGTTTACAATCCTAAAGAACCGTGTCAGTTGTCGGTTCATTTCTAACTCTGTGCACGTTTTCATAGAAAACTCTCTCTTCGAACTAAACACGCTTCATTTCTACCTCTGTGCACGTTTTCATAGAAAACTCGGTTGCCTGTTCTGTTGTGTATCGAACTCCAAGGGCACAACACCTAATCATTGCCAACCACGGCCACCAAATCATTGAGATCAGCGGTGATTATACAGGCCGCTCAAAAGCCGCAAGAACAAGCACGCAGTCATTTCTTTAGCA
>CM027119.1:26083001-26171003 GCA_015476505.1 Urochloa ruziziensis
GCCCACTCGTGGTCGACCCGATCATCGAGAAGAAGCGTTTCAGTCGGGTGCTGATGGACGGAGGCAACAGCTTCAACATCATCTTTACCAAGACGCTTGACAAGATTGACGTGAGAAGATTGCGGATCCGACCCTTGGTTTGCCTTTCTACGACATCGTGCCAGGAAAACTGGGGCACCCCATCGGGCAGATCGATCTGTCCATTACGTTTGGGTCGGCATTAAATTTTCAGATGGAGGTTCTCACGTTCGAAGTGGTGGACTTTCATTGGTTCTACCACACCATTCTAGGCTGGCCATGTTACGCAAAGTTAATGTGTGTCCCCAACTACACCTACCTAAAGGTCAAGATGCCTGGGCCCAAGGGGGTGATTACCGCCGGAGCGACGGAAGAGCATGCATACATTTGTGACACGGAGTGCGCTGAGCTCTCCGCGGCGACCATGGCCTCCGTTGAGCTTGAATAGATCAAGCAGGAGACAATTGAGGGGTCACCAGACTCCAATCACAGGAGCGGACCGTTCAAGCCTACAGATAGCACCAAGAAGATTTTGCTCGACCCCAACAGCTCATCGGACAAAGTGGTCCGAATTAGGGCCACTCTCGACCCCAAATAGGAAAGCGCGCTCGTCGAATTTCTCCGCGTGTATGCCAACATCTTCGCGTGGAAACCCTCGGATATGCTGGGCATCCCGAGGGAAGTCGCTGAGCACGCCTTGAGGATCAAGCAAGGCTCCAAGCCGGTCAAGCATCGTCTGCGCTGCTTTGACGAGGAGAAGCATAGGGCCATCGGCAAGGAGATTGCGAAGCTCCTGGCGGCAGGATTCATCAAGGAGGTATTCCATCCTGACTGGTTAGCCAACCCCGTTCTTGTACCGAAAAAGAATGAAAGTGAAGGATGTGTGTAGATTACACTCATCTGAACATAGCATGACCAAAGGATCCGTTCCCTTTGCCACGAATTGATCACATAGTTGATTCTACTTTGGGATGTGACCTCTTGTGTTTTCTCGATGAGTACTCCGGGTACCATCAGATCGCGATGAAGGAGTCCGACCAGCTCACGTCTTCGTTCATTACCCCGTTCGGATCGTATTGTTATGTGACAATGTCGTTCAGGCTGAAAAATGTCGACGCCACCTACTAGAGGTGCATGGTTCGGATACTCGACGAACTCGTCGAGATCACCATTGAGGCATACGTCGACGACATCGTAGTCAAAACAAGACAAGCCGACCGGCTTGTGGTCGACCTTGAGCGAACCTTCGCCAAACTTCATGCCAAGGACGTTAAGCTGATCCCAGAGAAGTGCGTTTTCGGAGTCCCACGAGGGATGGTCCTAGGCTTTATCGTGTCCGAGCGTGGCATCGAAGCCAATCCTGACAAGATGGCTGCCATCGATAGTATGGGGCCTATCCAGAACCTGAAAGGGGTTCATCACGTCATGGGCTGCTTGGCAGCATTGATGACTTTCTATTTGAACTTGCCTTCATCTCAAAGTAAGTTGATCTTATCTTCATTTGCTTAGTCTTTAAGCAATCTTGGAGTTTGATGGGCTGGATCTGGGCATGAGTGGGCTTCTAGTCCATGCCCTGGGCGCCTGGGCTCAGTAGGCCTTCATCACATGGGCTTCCGGTATTTGCTTTACGCTTGTCTCGAATTTAGCCCAAATCCATCTTGATTTTATCATTTATCCTGCATAAACCAAAATACTCCAAAAACACATGCATATACGAATATGTCTCGATTATAGAGTATGATCATTAGTTTAGACATTAAATCCATGCAATTATTGAAGTTAAACAGGGGCAAAAGTGTGTGATTTAACAGCGCCAACAATCATTAAGCCGATTCATCTCGAGGCTTGGGGAGCGCGTCCTTCCCCTCTACCCACTGCTGAAAAAGGCCGACCACTTCGTGTGGATGGACGAGGCCCAAGAAACTCTCGAAAAGCTCAAAGGGGTCTTGTCCAAGGCCCCAATCTTGGTGGCCCCAACCACCAATGAACCACTTCTACTATACCTTGCGTTGACCACTCAGGTGGTCAGTCCCACGCAGGTAGAAAGGGAGGAGGAGGTTCGGGTGCTTAAGGTTCAGTACCCCGTATACTTCGTGAGCGAGGTCTTGTCCAACTCTAAGACTTGCTACCCGCACATACAGAAGCTCCTGTAGGCAGTTCTCATCGCCAGGCGGAAGGTGATTCATTACTTTGAGTCACATCCCATCACGGTGGTGATGTCTGTCGTTCCCACTCGGCGATTGCTGCAGCGATACGATGGCGGCTTAGAATGCCGAGGTCCAAAAGCTAGAGTAAAAATTCGACGGCCTCGCGCTCAAGTACATTCCCTGAAGTCAGAACGAGGCGACGGACCAGCTAGCCAAGATGGCCTCAAGGCGCGAGCCGGTGCCGGCAGATGTCTTTGCTGACGATCAATACACATCGTCTGTCCAATCAACGAAGCGTAAGAGACAGGATGATGCTCCGACCCTCCAGCAGGCTCGGGGGCTGCAGAGCCCCTAGCGGCAGCTTTTCATCCCGCAAGGGTTGTCCACCACAACCATCGAATGAAGGCAGCGTTTCATCAATTACCTCCTCCGCAAATGACTCCCTGAGGACAAGACAGAGGTCCGCTGCCTCGCGCAGCGCGTCAAGTCTTTTGTTCTCATCGATGGGGAACTTTACTGATGAAGTATATCCGGCATACAACAACGATGCATCCTCACCTAAGAGGGAAGAGCGCTCTTGCATGATATCCATGCGGGGGTATGTGTCCATCATGCTGCACCTCGGAGCCTCGTCAGCAGCGTCTTTCGACATGGCCTATATTGGCCCACGACGTTGTTTAATGCCGAGCGAATCGAACGGAGTTGCCGAGGTTGTCAATTCTATGCCAAGCGTCATATGCCGGCCCAAGCTCTCGAAACGATCCCCATCACATGGCGTTTTGCGGTATGGGGGCTCGACATGGTAGGACCCTTGAAGGCAGCCCTCGGGAGCTACGTGCACCTGATGGTGGCCGTGGATAAGTTCACAAAGTGGGTCGAGGTGAAGCCTATCACACGGTGTCATTCCGAGGACGCCGTTGAGTTTTTCCTACAAGGATTAAAACCACGGATTTACGATCGCCTTAAGAAGTTCGTCGGTAGATGGGCAGCCGAGCTTCCCGCTGTACTGTGGAGCTTGCGGACGACACCAAGTCGAGCCACAAGTCAGCTAACTATAGGTTTGCAGACATGTCAAATGAAATATATATTGAGAACACATCTTGAGGACAAGGAAACACAAGCAATAGATAATAACATATAGAAGACCTATTTCACAATCCATGTCACTGTCAAACGGCAGGCATGAAGCACAAATAAGCATGCCACAAAAAGGATGGTAAATAAATCATAAAGTAACCCGATCCAAAGTTCAAATATGATACAAAACTGCAAGTAGTCTGGCATTTAAATTTACCAAGGAAAGATTTTTTCAGCTTATGTATTCACATTATTTATGGTATTAGCAACAAACATTAGGTTGCAAGAAAATGGGCATTAGACAAATGTTTAGAGTATGGATAAGATTAGCTATTTAGCATCTAGGTGAGCTACATGACCATACCATGAATTCAACAAATTTCCTCCCGAATTACTGGGAATCTGGTTCTGGTTCACTGTAAATACAAATATATTTTTCATTCTACTTTACATGTGGCCGTGTAGCTTGAACAGTACATCAAAGTGTCATTTTGCAACACGATAATGGTAACACCCTTAACCAATTCTAAGTTGGTGCTATGAATCGAGAGTATTATGATCACAGCTTCGCTAGTACAAGTAAAGCTCCAGCCAATAGCATCTACCATATCATACATATCCAAATCAATAATCCCATTGCATATATGATTTTATAAACTGCTGGCAATCAAACTAATGTATTGGCACCGACAAAGACTGTAAAAATTGACAGAAATTGTAAGCACCCCCACAGGACCATGGTATTGTCCCCATTCGTTTACCAATTAAGACATGGGACGCGCGTGCATGCGGCGATTTCAAATCATAATTCACGAACTAATAAAGGAAAAGAAACAAAGAGAGGCCTCGAGGAGGTGCCTGCTGGCGAGCACCTGGTCGGTGGGCGTGAGCTGCCCGAGCTCCCCCGCGCGTCACCTGATCTTGGCGACGCTGTACCCGGCCGACACCAAGACGAGGAGCATGGTGGCCGTGACGGTCCTGGCCATGACAGGCCCGCGGCCACGCTTGGCGCTGTTGATGGCCAGCAGAGCGAGGCGGCATGCGGAACAGCAGCGACAGCAGCAACACCACCTCCGCAGCCAACAACACGAATGGCAGCTGGATCATCATTGGCACTTGCCGGATGCTGCGCCAAGTGGAGGGGCAGGGGAGCAGAGCGGCGTGCGCGAGCGGGGGAGAGCGGGCGGGCGAGTATCTTGAGGGAGGGGAATTGGGGGAGGCAGACAGAGAAATTTGGATATTTACCACCCAATTCGACCGTGTCACCGTTCTTAACACCTAATTCGTTAACCTTTCAATATTTGACACCGTGCACGCGAATTCTTTTGAAACAAGGTACTCTCACATTTTGACACAGCCATGGCCACGTGAACCGACCGTTTTGCCCCTGGCTATCCTATAGCTGAGCAGATCGACTGACTCTCTTGTGCCGGTTCTTGTCGCCGTGGTCGGGGACGACAAGGTCCTGGCGGCGGCGCAACACATCATCAAGTCGCTCGCCACGTCCAAGAATGCTGTCGATGACATGATCCACATCCTCTCGG
This sequence comes from Urochloa ruziziensis, assembly GCA_015476505.1. Taxonomy (NCBI): domain Eukaryota; kingdom Viridiplantae; phylum Streptophyta; class Magnoliopsida; order Poales; family Poaceae; genus Urochloa; species Urochloa ruziziensis. Next base: position 26,087,788 of record CM027119.1, read on the forward strand.
GATTCGACCGCCGCCTCTACTCCATCACCTCTGACCTCTTCCCCTCCCCGTCCCCAGCCGCCGCCGCCGCCGAGGACTCGGAGGCCCCCGCGCGAGGGGCATGAATCCCCACCTCTGACACACAGCCGTCGAGTCCCTCATGGCCTTCGAAGTAGCTGAGCAGCTCACCCACCTCTGGGATATCACCCCTGAGGCGCTCGTCTATGAGCCCCTCGAGGACGACGCCGCTCACTCCCTCATCGTCGTCGACCAACTCTCCTCCCCCAATCCCGCCGTCTCTGACCGCGCGGGGGTCGCGGTGCAGCTCGCCATGGCACGGCTCGAGGACGAGCTCAGCCACCTCATGCTCCGCCACGCGGTTGCTAGCGGCCTCTTCTACTCGCTCTGCCGCCTCTCGCTCTGCTCAGCTATAGGATAAGGTCTGGGGCAAACTGGTCAGTTCACGTGGCCTTTGGATGTGTCAAAGTGGAAGAATCCCTTGTTTCGAAAGAATTCACGTGTACGGTGTTAAATATTGAAAGGTTGGCGAATTAGATTTTAGAAACGGTGAGACGAACGAATTGGGTGTCACATATCCAAATTTCTCGGTTCTAGAAGTACACTGGCTCGTCGTAGTTTTTTTTTTCTTCCTTCAGCAGAGCAGGTGGTGGTTGCAGAAGAACGCGTCTTTCGTGCCCTCCTAGTACGTGATATACCGAACTCTATTCACCAGAGGTGAGTTGCGCCTGTAATCTGTACACGCTCCATGGAAAAGAAGGGAGACGACACGACAGATCATCGCAATGACGCTGTCGTTGTCTTGTTAGGATGAAGGTGCGGACGTGCGGTGAAGCAAGGACAGAGCAATCTCACATCCTCACGTGTCAAAATGGCATATGCTAACTTAGGACTGCTAATCTGGCCAAGATCATGTGAACCAGCGCCTTCATCTTACTGCGTAGTACCAGACATATAGATACTTCATCGTGCAAAGGAAATAACTTGCGCGCTAGTAGCCTCGTACTATGGTCTATGATTCTACCTAATCAAAAGAAGTCTCTCTACATGCGGAAGGAAAAGCTTTCGCACAAAGTGTGAGGTTCATAATCCATAAGTTAAAAAACTGGAAGAGCAATGAAGGCTAGGTATTCTAACCAGTGACACTACTTATAGTAGTATAAAAAAAATTGTGATACCGCTTCTGTGATTTTTTTTATCACTGATGAGCAATGAAGGCTAGGCTTGCATTTTAACAAGTGACAGTACTGCTTCTCAATGACTGCAAATTGTACTCTGTTGCTACTTGTTGAATAATCTATCTGATTATATCTTTGGGGAAATCAATTAAATTGCAAAAAGGGGAAAAACAAAGACAAAGAAGAAGGGCTACTATTTTTTTAATGGAGGATAAGGTACACCAGTTTTTAGGTGAACTGGATTTCGAAGCAGGCCCCTTATTTTAGTTCAATTAACCACCTCTCTTCATAAACCGAGCAGTTTTTCATCATTTGTTCTTGCTCCTAACCAGTTTCATTTTTGCCAATATAAATGTAATCCGCTTGGGTTTATCAGCTGGAGTGGCTCGTCCAACATGGCTCTCGGTATTGTTCAAAATGCCTTGTCTCTCCGATCAGTGGAACAAATGTGCGTGCTCAATCGTGCTACTGCTTGCCACGATGCTGCGTAGTTCTGATGAACTTTATACTCATATGAGGTAAGTGCCGAACTTGACAATTCAGTCAACCTCAAATCTTTTTTTTTTGGAAAAGCCTTAATTTGCAGTCATATCGTCGAAGATTGGCATTTATGCAAACACAACGATATGCTACAAAGAAAATTAAGGTGCCGAGATTCGATTGAGCATATCGTCGTGGTAGTTTGTCAAGATTGGCATTGAAGATTTGTAGCACCTTAGTTGATAGTTGAGATTCGATTGAGGAATCAACACGGCTGCACAACTCAACTTGAATCCACTCAACTCACCATGCCGCACTACCATCTCTACCTGGGACAAAGCCGAAGAGTAGCCTTTATGCAAACGTCTCCGTCACGGATGTTGTCCCGCACCAACTAGACGCTGCTATGCACAACTAGCCGCAGTAGTCCGCTGCAAGCTAAATTGCCACCACGACTCCTTCATCATGACGTCACCCAGTTCCACAATTTGCAGCACAAGAAGTAACCAGGTGCCACCAGCCTCGCCACCATGGCGCTGCTGGCGCCCTTGCTTGACTACTACCAACCACACCACCACGACCTCACTGGCACTCGCCAAAGCAAACCACTGTCGTCCATGCCACCATAGCATTGCTGATGCACCTCTGCAGCTAGCTGGAATGAGGGCACATTGACAATGCCTCCAAGGAGGAAAACGACGCCCGATGGCGTCACCGTTGTCTTGCCAGCAGTTCCAGCATGGCTTTTCGCCAGTGCTTGCTCACCTCCTACACAATCTAGACAAGGAACCTTGATGTCGCTGTTGTCATCCATGCTGGGCTTCACCGCGCCGCCTCTTCAGCGGCAGCGGCCGCTACCCGCGACACCTGCCGCCTGTGCCGTCCTCCGTGCACGCTCTACCGCCAGCTTTGGTCGCCGGGCGATTTTGCTTTCGGATTTGGTTTTCGAGATTTGAGCTTGCTTTTGACTAATCCTAACCTGTGCTTTGAGCTATGGGACCAAGCTCTTCTTCTTGTGTGTCTCTGTCCTCAGGTGGAGAGAAGCGTGATGAGCTTAATGAAGGGATGGCGTTTATGCGTCTTTTGGAAGAAGTGCATCAAGAAGACGATCTTCGACGCAAGCTTCACAAGATGAGTAGAAGTAAACTCTCCCAAGGTATAATTGACTTGTTCACTCTCCTTTGTGCTGATGGCGCATAGTTGAGCTTAACAAGAAAATTGACACGTTTGAACTTGATAATTCAAATGCTTCTTCTTCTTCATGCAAACCTTGTGATGCCTTGCGTATTAAATTGGAGAAAAGTGTTAAGTTTGGTGAATGGCATGTTCAGGATGGTAGAAAATTACAAGATGATATTTGTGATTTGGAGTCTGAGATTGCTTTGTTGAAGTCAAATGCTTCTTTACCATGTGCTTCTTGTGAGTCTTTGCATGCTGAAATTAAAGAATTGAAATTGACTCACACCACTTGTTTGGATGAACTTGAGCATGCTAAGGCTGAAATTTGTGAGATGAAGTCCATGCCTTGTAGCATTTGCTCTTTGGTTTTTGATGGTGATGTTTGCCTTACTTCTTTGGATACACATGATACTTTGCTCGATGTGAATGATGATGTTTCTTCTTGTGGTCTCATTTGCACATCTTGCATTGAATTGAAAAATGAAGTTTTGGCTTTGAAAGAAACGCGTGATGATATGAGCGCCAAGTTGGTTGAGCACAAGGAGATGAGTGCCAACCTTGAGAAAGAAAATGATCTCTTGCGTACCACATATGCCAAGTGCATTGAGGAGGAGATGACTAATTTGAAAAATGCTCCATGTGGTACTTGTGAGCGGCTCAAGTTTGAAAATAATGCTTTGCTCACTAGATGCAAGAGTCTTTGCGCTAAGTCTTCAGATTCTCGCGGTACTTGTCACTCTGACATTTGTGCTTCCAAAATTGATTATTCTCAGTCGGAGTTGACTTCTTGTGCTGAGCGTGAGTCTTTAGATGTTAGTGCTTGTGTTGGTGCTTTGGATAGCTCTCCCATAGCTATTCCTAAGCTTGTTGGTTCTTCCGGTGTTGCCCAAGATAATTCAAGTGGCAAGGGTGCTTCTTACTTTTTCGGAACTCATGCTCCCAAACCGAAGTTCCTTTGCACCTTCTGTAAGAAAGATGGGCATACCGTTGAGTTTTGCTTTCGTCGTATCAAACATGAGAGACGTGTGCGCGCTAAAGCTTTTAGGAAGCCACGTAGCCTTTCCCATGGCACGTGTGATCCTAATTTGGGGACAAAGTTAGATATGGGTGTTTCTTGCTCTAAGTCCCAAGGGACTTGTCATTTGAACGAGAATGGTGATTTGTCTTCGAAGACTGTGCCTACAGATAGGCCTTTGTACCATTGCTCTTATTGTGACAAGGATGGGCATCAAGAGAGCTTTTGCTATAGGCGTGCAAGACGCATGCGGCGAGTTCGTGCTTCTAGGCCTTTGGTTGTTCATAGCCCACCTCATGGCATGGACACTTGTGTGCCTAGTTAGAAGCCGCATTTTGTTGATGGGTTTTATGACTCTTTTTCTAGTGGTGTAGTTCATGATCGTGGACATGTTTCTAGTGTTTCTCGTGTTGGTCCACGACATGATTTTCATGGTGCTTCTACTAGTTCTTCTTCAAGCACCTCGAGGGATCGTTGCCTTTTTGCTAGTGGTAGCACTCGTTCTTCTTCTCGAGTTTCTACTTTGAGGCATGGTTCCAAGAGTGTTGCTAGACCTTTTCATTCGAACCGGCATTTGCATCATGCTAACCCACATGATAAGTTGAGTACACCATTTACCCATGTGACCAAGTCTTGGCTTCCCAAGTATATGCTTGCTAACCCTTCGGGATCCAAGACTCGGGTTTGTTTGTCCTCTCATGTGTAGGTACGAGGATGCGGGTTGGAGAACATGAGCTTGGTGACTCTTGGTCTTTTGCATGATCAAGGTTTGATGGTTCTCCACACCCTTTGGATGGCCCCGATGTGGCCTTTGTACACTTTGTATAGTGAGTATTTCTTTTGTACACTCTTATGCTCACTTGTGTATCTTTGGCATGTTTTGTGCTTGTATCATGCCTTTATGATTTGTATAGCATATTGTATATTTGGTCTCGTTGGTGGATTAGTCACCTTTGTATGATAGTGTGTGTGATCCATATGAACTCCTTGTCATGTTTCACCATTTGTTTCAAATTGCTCATGGCATGTTGTTCTTTTGGTATCCTTTGTGTAGATCCTTTGCAACTTATTGACATGTCGTTAGCCCGAGCTTTTATTCATATAATTGATATCGTGTTGCAATGCTTTAATTCCTCATATTCGTATCATCATTGCTTCTTGTAGCACGAGTTGTGGTTTATCTTGTTTTGGGCATGTCTTGTCTTTGGGTTGCATTTTTCTCCTTTTAGATTTCTCTTCCTTTTGTTTTGTGTTGGAGCTTTCCATTCGCTTTTTGTACACCTTTTGCTAGTTTTCTTTTGCTAGGCGTATTTGGTTGAGGGGGAGCTCGGCTTTATTTGAGGGGGAGTTGGACCAAGGATTTGCTTGGTGACTTGGTATCCGCTTTTAAGCTTTTATTTGGTATCACATTTTGAGCTTTCAATTGGAAATCATCTTTTTCGAGTGGTATCAAGTTTTGATCCTTCAATTGGTATCTTTCCTATGGTATTCAATTGGGATCCTTACCGGTTCTTCATTGGCTATGGAGATTTTCTTGATTGGTTCGACCCTCACGTGTTTTCTTGGTTTTGTTAGAGTTGCATTTGCATCATGTATCATATGAGCATCTTGCATTGTATAGTTGAGCTTCACCTGTATATCCTTAGCATTTTTTGTGCTTTGTGTGGACGTGCACTTTGAGTTGTGAATGTGTGGCGAGATGTGCAAGCTTAGCCTCACTTTGATGCTTTGACATAAAATTTGTTGAGCTAGCTTGTTTTCCGAATGGTGTAAATTAACTTGACTAATGATCTTTATCACCATTCACCCATGAGCTTTTGACTAGAACTGTGTAGCTCTCGTAGGAATGATAGTTCTTTGTTTTAGCTCATGTCTGGGACCCATGTTCTTTTCAATCGGGTCAAAGACTTTCTCATTGTGAGTGTTTAGCCTCGTTTGCATCCGAGGGGAAGCAAGTGCTTCTTTATGCCGCAAAGGCATGACATGTGAACTTGAGTTTTTATGAACATCAAAATGAAATAATCAGTTGCTAATCAAGTTCCTTTTGTTTTGTCCATGCTAAAACTTGAATGCTTATGTTGTTACATGTTGTCTGCCAAAGAAGTGGGCACATGGTCTCAACGAGCTTTGAAAGAAATGATGTAAAAGACATGGCTTTGGTGCTTACAAGGTGCTTACAATGAGCTTTTGATGAGAATTGGTTACCTTGTATGAGTTTTGGCGTAGAACTAGTTTCCATTCATGCTTGCGCTATCCATGACTAGTTCTTGCCCATGTGGTGACATGTTTTACATATTGATGAACACTTGATAAGGGTTTGCTCCCGGTGCTTGTGACTTAGTATCACTTTGAGATTGTGTGCGCCTTTGAGCTATATTGTTTACTCCTTAGTGTGCTTTGATATTCTTAGCACTTGCAAGTGCTTTGTGGTCTACTTGTGAAGCTTGTTAGGTTGGCTTTCCACTTGCACCATATATCATATCATTCATTCTTTGGAGTTCATGTTTTGATTTGGTGTCAAGTGTGGTTCTACATGTATTGATATCTTTGTCTTGATTCTTTTGGAAAAATTGCACAAGTTGATTTGAAAAGGAGAAGACCTTGCTTATTGCTTTTGAATTGCATGAGTTTGTGAGTTTGCTGTGTTGGCACTTTGATTGTGCATATCTTGGGGAGTTTTGATGTTTGAACCTGAACCTTGGATTTGCATTTTGGTTGCACATTCCAGGGGGAGCTTTGGAGTTTTAGTTTGAATCTTTGAACCTTGAGTTTGTACTTTGGCTGTACATTTCAGGGGGAGCGTGTAGTTGTATCTTTTGCATTTTTGCCTTGATTTGTGCATTGTCAACAAGGGGGAGAATTTCTGGAGCATTTGGAAAGGGGGAGAATTTCTGAAAAAGATTTTGAAAGTTTTGTGAGAGTTTGAGCATTTTCGAGTGTTTTTTGCACGCACAAGTTCACTTGTTCAGGGGGAGTTGCATCTTTGCAGGGGGGAGTGCTTTGAGTGGTCTGAAAAAGATTTTGAAAGTTTTGTGAGAGTTTGAGCATTTTTGAGTGTTTTTCGCACACACAAGTTCACTTGTTCAGGGGGAGTTGCATCTTTGCAGGGGGAGTGCTTTGAGTGGTCTGAAAAGTGAATTGGCTTGTGTTTTGTGCTTTGCTCTTTTGCATGGTGTTGAGCCCTTTTCGCTTCCTATGGAAGGGTCGGCATTTTCTGAGTTTTCTCTTGTGAGTGACTTTGATTTGGCTTGTTCTTGCTTTTGGTCACTTGCTTGAGCGATTGTTTTCGATTTCTTTTCCTTTTCTTTTATTATCATCGGTTACTATGTGTGTGTTGTCAATGCACTCATCAAGGGGGAGATTGAGGACCCGGTGTGTCCGAGGACCGGTGGATGGTCGCTTCCTAGTGTGATGAGTGATTGACAACATGGTGTGGACTAACGTTTCCCTTGGCTCAAGTATTGCAGGTGTAGAATGCGGCTTGATTGCATTGGTGCAGGTGAAGAACAGGCGCGAAAGGTCTTAGCCATGGCGGCCTCCGAGGAGCGGAGAGACAAGTAGGCTTGGTTCGAGGGACCCGGTGGCCAGATGGATCAAGTGCAGCATGTGAACCGCACTTGATCCACCGGCCACCAGGTCCCTCGAACCAAGCCTACTTGTCTCTCCGCTCCTCGGAGGCCGCCATGGCTAAGACCTTTCGCGTCTGTTCTTCACCTGCACCAATGCAACCAAGCCGCATTCTACACCTGCAATACTTGAGCCAAGGGAAACGTCAATCCACACCACATTGTCAATCACTCATCACACCAGGAAGCGACCATCCACCGGTCCTCGGACACACCGGGTCCTCACCCTTGCCTTTAGTACCTCGCTAGTTTACGAATTACTTTCAGCAATTTATTTTATTTATATTTGATCTGCGGATACCTGAGTCTGCGCGAGTGACAGTGGCTGAAAGCTTAGGCGTGGTGCCTGTGCTGGCTAGCTACCTCAGGTTGTGTTGCACCCCACGGAACTGCAGTGGTAGGCGGCAGGTGGTGACACTCCTGTCCGTCCTTTGTACTCCACCACGTTCGGGTGTACTCATAACAGTAGTGCTGAGCCCGGAAGAACCCATCTCTCACCCTATTCTGAGTTCTTCCCATTCTACCCGTCGAAGGAGATCAGGTTAGATTTAGATAGATTATCTAGGGTAATGAGTAGCTAACTAAAGTCAAGCTCTCTACCCACTTACCTTGTGCTCCCTGGTGGGTCTGGTTAGGAAAGTTCTAGGCTAGTCGCGTATACCATTCCTTGGATTTGACATCCAGGTTTCTACTCCCCTGGTGAAAGGCTACATCGTACTATATGCGCTTGTGGATTTAGTTAGGCTAAGGAGTGCCAATAAGCTTTTCTGGCGCCATTGCTGGGGAACGGTAGCAACACTAGTGTAGGATCTTTTTAGTCGTACGCTTTATCCCCATAACCATCTACCACATGGAGTTTTCTCCTTGTTATCCGGCGGTTCCATTTCGTGAGTGTTTGGAACTGCCACCATCCTTTCACCCTGTTATCTGATGGCTTCGAGATCCGCCCCAATCTCGTTGCCATCATTCGTTCACAATCCTTGCAATAGATGAGGAGAAGTTCTCTCCTAACATTCTCGGGATGTACCAAGACGGAACTCTTCCTATTTTTCTCTGACGGGGGAAGCAAAGTTTTGGTACAATCGGAGTGCAAGAGGAGTTGGAGGAGATTGGATCAAAGTGAAGGTTGAAGTTTGTCTGTTTGTCTATCCCATCCCCAAAGCTCAAAGCTCTGTTGACGACCTATCAACGAGGTGATGAGTCACTTGGAGCAACCTGGGAGAAGTTTGGTATGGTGCTCATACAACGAATCGTTGGTAGATTGACACATAGTGCTCATCCTTAGGATCAGTTTTCTTATCCTCCCACCGACTTCCTCATGAACACAACAGCAAATCCTCACTCTTTCACTAGATCCACCGCCTCCAACCACACGACGTGAGCGAACAAAAGCCCCCAGACCAAGAGAATATCCTTAAGGATCTGCCACATTATGTGCGCACACTCAAGGTCTGAGTAATTCATTTCGAAAGTCACGACCACAGACCAAGGGTCTATCTGCAATTACGAGCAAGGAATGACGGAGGAAGCAGAAGCTAGTCGACCCTAGCTTAATTGTCGTCCACCTATTGAGGGTACTGACACACAAGAAGTTATCCATGATCTTTCTTTCGTAAGCACCTGAAAGGGATCAACGACCAGATGTTGGAAAACAAAGGAATTACCCGAGTTGTGCCTGAGGGGTGCAGCAGAGTGATCCTGGATTTCCACATCTTCGATATTCTCGAAGGTGACAAAATCTTCTTGTTGGATCAGCCAATAGAGCGTCTTGTCAACTTAATCACGATCAAGCTATAGCTCAGAGTTGACAAAAGAAAACATCCTGATCGACCTTGCACGATCAGTGAGTTTAGCCTTGCACGATCAGTATCACGAAGGGCTAGACAGACCCCGTGAAGAATCAATGAGCATATTTTTTAGATGCTCACCCAATCCTAGGGGCAGAACCGGGCAGTCAAGCTCGACATGGTGGAGAACCGCAGCCTCCTCCACTAGAGCTGCTGATTGCTGCCACTTGGATTGGGACATGTTTCTCTTCCACATGGAATAGAGATATGTACCTCTTCACGACAATCGCAGCACGGCAGTCATCATCAGTCATAAACTGACAGAGAATGAGGCTCGGCAGGCTGCAACAGTCTTAGAGAAGTATCGGTCTGTTTTCAGGTATTCTCTACAGACTAGATGGGGATCAACCCCAACACCCATCGTATCGCTTTGAACCAGACAAACACCCTTTTGGCTGAATGATGCGATGAGGGAGGTAGGCACACCTGCATGTGGGTATTATTTACCCTATGCAAGCACCCACTTCAAGTGGTGAAGGACTAGTCAATTTTCATCTACCTCCACCTGTCCTTATTGTTGGGTCTATGCTATGCACCAACAAAGGTGTATGATATCAGCCTTCTCTCCCATTATCAAGGACATCCTTTGTCCTTGTTGAGAACATCATGGAGGAATTCCTTGATGATTTCTCAGTCCATGGAGAACCTTTGGTTTATGCCTCGCGGATATGGATAGAGTTCGTGAGAATCCCAAAGGCTCCACCTTGTCCCAAATTGGTAGAAGTGTCAGTTGAGAAGGCCCCCATCATACAACCTCCTGATTGGATTTTTCCTATCAAGATCATGTTCAACGCTAGCAACCATACGATCAGGACAATGCTGGATCAATGCAAGAAAACTTCATCATCCAAAGCATTAACCAGAGCTCAACAACAACGGAGAAGGAACTGTTAGTATTCACCCATGACAAGTTTAGACCCTACTTGGTCGATGTCAAAGTGATAGCACACGAACCATGCTACACCAAGATATCACCTGACCAAGAAGGATGACAAGCCACAACTCATCCTTTGGATTTTTGCACCTTCATGAATTCGCTTCACGAATCAAAAGAAGAAGAGAGCAAATAAATACATGGCATATCATCTCCCAAGGATACAAGTTCAATCACATGAGATGATACTCTCTCAAGGGTAACTTTACAAACTTGGATTTACGCACTTAGAGAGAAGAAATTCATTCACCTTACCAGATTTCACAAATTCGATTCATACCAAAATGGTTTACTCCATGGCTGCAACCCACAATGTGAGACCCGCAAGATTCTTTAGCGTATGAGCTACGGATTTTTTTTTCTTCGTACTTGTGCTAAGGTCTGGCCAACCAAGCACACACACGGTAAGAGTCTTTGCAGGGCCCATGATGCTATACACATTGAGTCAACTGTTGGTGGTCGTTACGATACGATTTCGCCACCAACATTCCGTCATATTTCAGGCTCATCCTGCTCACAACAAAGTAAAAATGGTTATTTCTAATGAGTTCCACAAGTTTTGTATAATTTGTGAGTGCAGGAGCAATCAAGCAAAGGACAAACCACTTTGGGCACAAGGCCAGGCCGGCCGGCCTAGCATAGGCCGACCGGCCCCCTTCTGTGGCTCCTTGTCACGTCTTTGATCCAGAGGATCACAAACACAACACCAATGATCCTGAGATGTGCGATCAACGTCGGTTTGATCCAAGGACCCGAAAGGCCGAAGCTACACTTGCATGGATTGAAGGGCCTACCAACCTTGGATTCTCGGGCAGCTTTGATCCAAAACAACCGTTACTGACCTCAGGGATCAATCCAGAGCGTCCCTGAAGAAGGCGGTGCCACGGGGCAGCCAGGCCAGGCCGATCAGCCTGGCCTAGGCCGGCCGGCCTCCCCTTGAGGCCGTCACGTGCCCCCCTTCGCGTGACAGTTAAGCACAAGCTTAGCTTAAGCTTGACGCCGGCAACCGCCTCTGAAGACTATAAAAGGGACACCCCTCCACCTTGAGAAGACAACCATCCAAAGGAGAGAAGAATAGTCTAGTGAGAAGTTCTCATCTTTAGAGTTAGATTAGGGAGAGAGTGGGTGAGTTGCTTGGGTGACAGCCAAGCTTTGTAGAGAGAGTCCGGGATTTCCTCTCGGTCTCATCTCAACATTTCCACCCCAGAGGAATATACTTTAGGAGTTATCTTCAGTAAGTCCTCGGTCCCTTGCCTTTAGTACCTCGCTAGTTTACGAATTACTTTCAGCAATCTATTTATTTATATTTGATCTGCGGATACCTGAGTCTGCGCGAGTGACAGCGACTCTTGTTTGAGGTTTCCTCTATAGCCCTTCGCGTTGGGTGGAGGTCAGTGACTGAAAGCTTAGGCGTGGTGCCTGTGCTGGCTAGCCATCTCAGGTTGTGTTGCACCCCACGGAAATGCAGTGGTAGGCGGCAGGTGGTGACAGTCTTGTCCATCCTTTGTACTACACCACGTTCGGGTGTACTCATAACAGTAGTGCTGAGCCCGGAGAACCCCTCTCTCATCCCTTCTGAGTTCTTCCTGTTCTAGCCAACAAGCTTTTCTGGCGCCGTTGCCAGGGAATGGTAATAACACTAGTGTAGGATCTTTTTAGCCGTACACTTTACCCCCATAACCATCACCACATGGAGTTTTCTCCTAGTTATCCGACGGTTCCATCTAGCGAGTATTTGGAACCGCCTTCATCTTGCCACCCCATACCACCTCATGGCTTCGAGATCCGTCCCAGTCTCGTTGCCATGGTTTGTGCATAGTCTTTCGGTGGAACGAAAGACGAAAGTCCCTATGCTCACTTGCAGGTTTTTGAAGAGAATTGCTCTCTTATTATTATACCCGGCGTCAACCAAGACGCCATACGATGGAAACTTTTCCCATTTTCTCTGATGGGAAATGCAAAATCTTGGTACGACCGGACTGCAAGGAGATTTAGCGGAGATTGGATCAAATTGAAGGACGAGTTTTGTTAGTTCTTTTACCCTGTCTCCAAGATCTTAAAGCTCAGAGTCAAGCTGATGACATATCAGCAAGGTGACGAGTCACTTGGAGCCACGTGGGAGCGATTCGTTCAGTTGGCCAACTCAGGGCCACCGCATAACATTCCAGAGGAAATGCTTATGCAGCATTTTGTTGGTGGATTGAAGCCAGAAAGTGCACAATTGTTGAACATCACTTCCGTAGGGTCAGTGTTATACAAGACAGTGCACGAGGTACGAGAAATCTTGGAAAAGGTTCTCAGCTCTACCGAGTACACAGGAGTCTTCGACGACCCACCAACACCATCAACAACCCCCACAGACAAGCAGCCAATCCTTGCCCTTACATTTGATCCACCTCCTCCGATCATAGAGGAAGTGTTCGAACACCACAAGTCCTCAGACCAAGAAACTATTCTCGACGATCTGCCCCATAATCATCCGTGTTGTGCCCGTACACATGGGACGCAACAGGATTTTCCAAGACTTCCACATTTTCGATGTCCATAGAGGTGACAACTTCTTCCTGATTGGACAGCCAATAGAGCACCTTGCCAACCCGAACCACGATCGAGCAATGATACAGTTCAGAGTTGGTAAAGAGATCATCCCGGTCAGTCTTGTGCGGGCGGTTAACACCATCGCAGAGGCTCGATCCGAGATAGACCCAGTGGAAGAAGCAGTTAGCTCGGCTCAAGCAGAGCAAGCTCAGTCATCACAGGCTGAAGATACTAACCATTTCATCCAAGAGGCAGAAACGGACGGCTTTATGAAACTCAACGAGGAAGAAAAGCCACAACACCCCCTCATGAGTTGAAGCCGCTGCCTCCTGGACTCAGATACGCTTTCCTCCACAACGACCGACGCTCGCCAGTAGTCATCAGTGACAAACTGATAGAGAATGAGACTCGGCAGCTTATCACAGTCCTAGAGAAACACCGGTCTGTCTTCGGGTATTCTCTACAGGACTTGAAGGGGATCAACCCCAATTTATGCACCCATCGCATACCTATGGAGCCGGACCATATGCCATCTAGAGAACATCAACGATGGCTGAATGATGCGATGAGGGAGGTAGTCAAGAAAGAAGTGTTGAAGCTTCTGCATGCGGGTATAATCTATCCCGTGCAAGACAGTGAATGGGTCAGCCCAGTTCAAGTTGTGCCAAAGAAGGGCGGAATGACAGTTATCCAGAACGAAAAGAACGAGCTTATTCCTCAGAGGACCGTTACTGGATGGAGGATGTGTATCGATTACAGGAAGCTCAACAAAGCAACCCGTAAAGATCACTTCCCTCTCCCCTTCATTGACGAGATGCTTGAGCGGCTGGCAAACCACTCATTTTTCTGCTTCCTTGATGGATGAGGACCCAGTGTGTCCGAGGACCGGTGGATGGTCGCTTCCTGGTGTGATGAGTGATTGACAACGTGGTGTGGATTGACGTTTCCCTTGGCTTAAGTATTGCAGGTGTAGAATGCGGCTTGGTTGCATTGGTGCAGGTGAAGAACAGGCGCGAAAGGTCATAGCCATGGCGGCCTCCGAGGAGCGGAGAGACAAGTAGGCTTGGTTCGAGGGACCCGATGGCCGGTGGATCAAGTGCGGTTCACATGCTGGCAAGAACGAGCAAGGGGATGTGGTTCTGGTGCGAGGTAGCGGCTCACAACCGAAGCTCGTATGCGGACAAGAAGCCGGCGCAAGGTGGCGGCTAACAACCGAAGTTTGCGCGCGGGGTTTGGTGATTTGGCCACAAAATCATCGGTGGACGGTTTCCCTTGGTTTGGGCCTCAAAACCAAGGACCGAGGACTCGACGAGGCGGACTTGGGCAGCTGGGCCTGTGTGGGCTGACAGGGGCGGTTTAACCGCCCCCCAGGGCCGGTTTAACCGCCCCCCCCCTGGGCTGGCCCAAGAACGGCGTCAAGGAGCTTCGATCCGGAGGACACGCGGCGTGACTGCAAGGCTTGCGTCGGAGGGAAGCTAGCTTGCAGTGGAAGGTGCCCGAGCCGGAAAATATCTGAAGATCAAATGTCAAATTTGCCCCTGAGGGGTATGTATCACTTAGGGGTAGTTTAGTCTTTAGGACACCACCACTTGGACTACTAATAGGCCCCTTCAGGGCTGGTGGCTATTATCTCTCTAGTTATCTCTTTAGGTTTTACTTTGAACTTGTTTTCCCCTTCATCCCCTCCACCTAGAACTACTTCGAATCTTTCCTAGTTTGTATAGGTGAATTCATGGTTATGTGATTGAGTTTGTGCTGCTCATCTTTGTGCCATGATTTGATTTCCCGAGCTCCCTTTCCTTTTTCTATTTTCGTGGGTATTTTCGGAGCTATTTTTGGGGGATTTTCGTTCTTCTTGTTCTAGGGCGTTTTCTCTCAGATTTCTTTGGGGGATTCACGTATGAGTGCCTTGTGCCTCTTTTGCTGGTGATCCTTTGCCCCCAAACGCCGAGAATCGCTCTGGATTTGAGATTTTCGGGATGAACTCGAGGTCATGGTGTTCTTCGCGAGATCTGCAATTCCAGGAGTTGTACTGAGTTAGAGGCCAAGATCTTTTGGGAAAACACTCCACTGGAGGTCTAGATCATCTGACCAAAATCTCGCCTCAAGAGCTCAAGCGGTTTGGGAGATCCACTTTTGTTTTGACTTTTTCCCGAGGCTCCCAGGCCCGGGCGGTTTAACCGCCCCCCTGGCCGGTTTAACCGCCCCCCCTGGGTGTGTTAGATCGAGCCGAGTTTTGGGTCGTTTTGATGTTCGTTTCGATTGGTTCGAGTTCCGCTGCTCGTTTCTTGTTCCTAGGGTCAGTAGCTTGACAGTGGCTACGTGATCTTGGCAAGATTGCTCTCGGAGGTTTCGGAGTTGATTTGGGAGAATAGCCGGATTGTTTGGAAAGATTTTTTATCGGCTCCCATTCACTCCCCCCCCCCCTCTCTGGTCGCAGGTTACGGGTCTTTGCGACTCTAACCAGTCTAAGATCCAAAGATGGCGTACCAAGATCGGGGTTCCGGGCCTCCGCACTTCGGTGGGAAGAACTACCCGAACTGGGTTGCGCGTATGGGCGCTTTCTTGCAAGGCAAAGGAAAGTTGTTGTGGGATGTGACCAAAGATGAGAACTATGTCAATCCCACCAACTTAGATGCCCAGGATGCAAAGGATAGATTTGAGGCGAATGCCCGAGCTGTTGACTACTTGTTCCGTGCTTTGTCTGCCGAGGAGTTTGAGCGTGTTTTGGGCGAGGACCTAGCTAGCCAGATCTGGCAGAAGCTCAAGGTAGCCCACGGTGGTGATAGCCATGTCAAGGCTAGGCTTTTCTCGATGTACAGGAGGGAGTATGAGAACTTTGCTCATCTGCCTGGAGAGTCGGTTGATGCTTTGTTTCAGCGTTTCACTTCGATTGTCAACAACATGAAAGCCAACATTACCGTGCTCCCATACTCGGATCATGACCGAGCTATCAAGCTCCTGCAAGCACTTGATAGATCCGTGTGGGGTGCCAAGGTTGAGGCGATCATGGAGTCGGCAAACTATGAGACTCTTTCTGTTGTCGAGCTTTTCTCGAAGTTGAAGTCTTCTGAGGTTGACAGGCCGTTGCTTGCCAAGGCTAAGAGTCCGACTGATCCCCATAGTCTGGCTCTAGTCGGTGGCTCTGGATATGGACATGCTAACACTCCTAGACACTTTGCTTTGTCTTCTCTTGTGTCCCTTCCAGATGAAGAGTATGAGGTGCTGAGCGAGGAGGATCTCGCGTTGCTCACGAGGAGGTTCGAGCGGATGTACCAGAACCGTAAGGGTTCGAGGCGTGCGGGGAGTACGTGCTACAGATGCGGGAAGATGGGCCACTTCATCGCCGAGTGCCCCGAGGAGATCAAGAACGACTACAACCGCAAGCACCGCCCGCGAGACGACCACAAGCACCGTCCCAAGGACGAGTACCGCGCCAAGAACAAGAACAAGGAAGAGAGAAGATCCAAGAACAAGCACGGTGGACACAAGAAGCACAGATCTCGAGCGATGGTGGCTGATGCGAGCGACATCGACACAAGCTCCACCAACACGTCGTCAAGCTCAAGCAGTGAAGATGAAGACCGCGGCCGCCGCAAGGAGAAGAAGAGCTTGAACCGCAACTTCAACGGCATCTCCTTCGCCGCCGTCGACTACTGCACCATGGCGCACGACTCCGTGAAGAGCAAGGACGACTCCGACTCCGACTCCGAGGATGAGGTATTGACAGATCCCACCTCTTTGCGTCAGGAGATTGCTAGGTTAGAGCAGTTGGTCGATAACCGCGATGATGTGCTTAGGAAGACCAACAAAGAGAAGAGGGAGTTTAGGTCTTTGCTAGGAGAGTCCAAGGATAGAGTGGCTGAGCTTGAGACCTTGCTTTCTGAGACTGGAAAGAAGGCCATGGAGTTTGAGTCTTTGCTTTGCGAGTCTAGGGAGAGAGCAGCTTCGCTTGAGTCTGAGATTGCTGTTTTGAAAGATGCTCCTCTTGTGTCTGATGAGGTAGAATGCTCGTTCTGTGATGTGCATATTGCTGATCTTGTTGTGCTTAAGGAGAAACACATGAACTGCTTGGATGAACTAGAGAGTGCTAGAGTTGAGCTTGCTGAGTTGAAGTCTAGGTCATCTTTGTTAGGTGCTTGTACTTCTTGTCCTGCTTTGCATGCTCAGTTGCTTGAATCACGCACCATGATTAGTTCACTTGAAGCACAACTTAAATCTCCCATTGCAAATTCCTGTTCTGCTTGTGATGTTGTTGCTTTAAAGAATGTTGAGCTAGAACAGTGTGTGAATAGATTGGAAGATGAGAATGATGAGCTGAGACAGTGTTTGGGTTGGTTGTCTGGTCGTGAACCTCAGCTCAAGATGTTGATTGCGAGTTTCAAGAGAGCTGATGGTTGTGGTCTTGGTTCTGAGAAGGTTGGTGAGAGTAGTGGTGAGAAAGAGAGAGATCCAGAGAGCTCCACCGCAAACATTCCCACAAACCCACCAAAAACCATTCTCAAGAACACCTTCACACCCAAACCAAACCACCTGCTGAACAAGCTTGACACCACTCCAGATCCTCCCAAGTTTCCACCTAAGTCAGAGAACTTTCAGAGGAGAGTGACCTTTGTGAGGAGTGGGGTTTACCAGCCGAGAGAGAGGGCACGGCCGAGAGAAACCCCAAAGCCAAAACCAGTCCGCTTCCATTGTGAGCATTGTGGAAGGGATGGTCACCTTGAGGAGTTTTGTTGGAGGAAGAAGAGGGAGGTGAGAAGAGAAAAGGAGGTGGGGAACAGGGACAGGTACTACTCTTCTCGTAGTGTGCCTGTGTCTCGTTCACCCTGGCCGAGAGGCGACGCTTTTGTGCGTACAGTTCCTGTGGTTGCTAGTCGTGGTGTTCCTGTTGTTCGTGAGTTTGCTAGGCGGCCTCCGTTTCGCGGTCAGTTTGGTTCAGGGAGGTCCGACCGTAGCTTTGAGGCTAGGAGAGAGTCTAGGCCACGTTTTCCCCCGCGTGGTGCTAGAGGTCCGATGATGAGAGACGAGAGGGTGTCACGTGGTAGAGTTGATTATGCTAACCCTTCTTTTGAGCAGATGGCCCGACACTGGTTTGACTCGTTCTGTGCTAACCCCAGTGTCGAGTCATTTGCTCATTCTCGTTCTCGGTTCTGATTGTGCAGGTGGGAGGCTTGGAGAACTTTTGGTTGATGGATTCTGGCTGCTCGAGACATATGACAGGTAATGGTAAGTGGTTCTCCAGTCTCACCCCGGTGGTGTCCAGGCAGTACATCACTTTCGGGGATAAGGGAAGAGGTAGAGTGTTGTCCGAGGGTGCTATTCAGGTGAGCGACACTTTCATGTTGAAGCGGGTTGCTCTTGCCAAGAATCTTGGTTTCAATTTGCTCTCAGTTTCTCAGCTTCTTGATGAGGGTTATGAGGTTCACTTTAAGCGTGGTGATTCGAAAATTCTTGATTCTCGAGGTGACCTTGTGTGTATGATCATTCCTGAGGGACAGATTTTTCGTGCTGATTTTTCTCGATCTTTTGGTCCTTCACGTTGTTTGATCGCTGGTACTTCTTCTGAGCTTTGGAAGTGGCATAGGAGATTGGGTCATGTGAGCTTTGATTTACTCACACGCTTGAGTGCTCTTGACCTTATCCGAGGATTGCCCAAGCTCAAGTTCGAGAAAGATTTGGTTTGTGCACCGTGTAGGCATGGAAAAATGGTTGCTGCTTCTCACCCACCTTTGACAGATGTTATGACTGAGCGTCCAGGGGAGCTTTTGCACATGGATTTGGTTGGCCCCGCTCGAGTTCGTTCAGTTGGTGGGAAGTGGTATGTTCTTGTGGTTGTTGATGACTTTTCTCGGTATGCGTGGGTGTTCTTTCTGGCGTCGAAGGATGAGACTTTTGATTTTGTTCGAGATCTGATTTTGAGGTTGAAAAACGAGAGTAATGGTGGTGCCATGAGAGCTATTCGTAGCGATAATGGTACGGAATTTAAGAACACTCGTTTTGATGCATTCTGTCGTGATCTTGGTCTTGAACATCAATACTCGTCGCCATATGTTGCTTGTCAGAATGGTGTTGTTGAGAGAAAGAATAGAACACTTTGTGAGATGGCTAGGACGATGCTAGATGAGCATAGGACTCCTAGGAAGTATTGGGCAGAAGCGGTGAACACAGCTTGCTATGTTTCGAATCGAATTTTCCTTCGTGCTTTCAAGAAGAAAACTTGCTATGAGCTTTTCCATGGTCGTTCCCCCCGTGTGAGTCACTTTCGGGTTTTTGGTTGCAAGTGTTTCATCTTGAAGAAAGGAAATTTGGACAAGTTTGAGTCTCGTTCGATGGATGGAATTTTTCTTGGTTATGCTAATCATTCTCGAGCATATCGTGTGCTCAATCTTGAAACTAACCAAATCATGGAGACTTGCGAAGTCACCTTCGACGAGACCATTCCGTGTAGCTCTTCTGCTTTTGAGTGTGCAGGTGATGATGACTTGGGACAGCCCATCTTTGAGGAAGAACAGCCTGATGATGAAGATGATGAGGAATTTCAGGCACCGTGTGGAGATCGTGTACCTTCTACTTCCACTACTACCACGACGTTCGACGACGGCCCTTCTGCTACACCTTCGTCGAGTCGCGCACCAGATCGAGTTCAAGTGGAAGCTGATGTTGAGGGGGAGGCAATCTCGAGGCGAGAAGCTCCCCGGCTGGTACAGAGGGATCATCCACCTTCGAAGATCATCGGGAACATGGATGAACGCACTACACGGTCGAGGTCACAGAACATCTCTCATTATGCTCATTCTGCTTTTGTCGCGTCTTTTGAGCCCAAAAATGTTGGACACGCTTTATCTGATTCTGATTGGGTCAATGCCATGCATGAAGAGCTTGAAAACTTTGAGAGAAATCAGGTGTGGAAGTTAGTAGAACCACCTCCAAATTGCCATCCCATAGGAACCAAGTGGGTATTCAGGAACAAGAGGGATGAGAGTGGTGAGATTGTAAGAAACAAAGCGAGGTTGGTTGCTCAAGGGTTTTCGCAGCAGGAGGGGATAGATTATGAGGAGACATTTGCTCCTGTTGCCCGTTTGGAGGCAATTCGGATCCTTCTAGCATTTGCAGTTGCTAAAGGGTTCAAATTGTACCAAATGGATGTGAAGAGTGCCTTCTTGAATGGGGTGATCGAGGAAGAAGTGTATGTGAGGCAGCCCCCGGGTTTTGAGAGTGAGAGATACCCACACCGAGTGTACAAACTCCACCGAGCTTTATATGGCCTAAAGCAAGC
Source organism: Urochloa ruziziensis (assembly GCA_015476505.1). Lineage (NCBI taxonomy): Eukaryota > Viridiplantae > Streptophyta > Magnoliopsida > Poales > Poaceae > Urochloa > Urochloa ruziziensis. Next base: position 26,107,858 of record CM027119.1, read on the forward strand.
ACCCAGAGCGTGGTATGGTAGATTGAGAGGGTTCTTGCTTAGCAAGGGGTTTGTGATGGGGAAGGTTGATAAGACGCTCTTCTTGTTGAGAAATGGCAAAGATCTTTTAATCGTTCAGATTTATGTGGATGATATCATTTTTGGTGGCTCTTCTCATGATCTTGTTGCCAAGTTTGCAGACGATATGAGCAGGGAATTTGAGATGTCGATGATGGGAGAGTTGCAGTTCTTTCTCGGGCTGCAGATCAAGCAAACCAAGGATGGGACATTTGTGCACCAAAGCAAGTACACCAAGGACATTCTCAAGAAATTCGACATGAGCGACTCCAAGCCGATGACTACGCCGATGAGTACGACTACAGCTTTGGATGCGGATGAGGACGGAGAACCAGTAGACCAGAAGGAGTACCGGAGCATGATCGGCTCCCTCCTCTACTTGACGGCGACGAGGCCGGACATACAGTTCAGCGTGTGTCTGTGCGCTCGTTTTCAGGCTTCACCGAGGACTTCACATCGTCAGGCCGTCAAGAGGATTTTCAGGTATCTCAAGTTTACTCCTGAGCTGGGTCTTTGGTATTCTGCCGATTCCACTCTTGCACTTCATGGTTTTTCTGATGCGGATTTTGCTGGATGTCGTGTTGATCGCAAGTCTACTTCTGGTCAGTGTCAGTTTCTTGGATCGTCTCTTGTGTCTTGGTCTTCTCGCAAGCAGTCTAGCGTAGCCCAATCCACCACTGAAGCTGAGTATGTTGCTGCTGCTAGCTGTTGTTCTCAGTTGCTTTGGATCACATACACCTTGAGAGATTTTGGCTTAGACATGTCCCATGTTCCACTTCTTTGTGATAGCACCAGTGCCATAAGCGTAGCCAAAAAGCCCGTGCTTCATTCCAAAACCAAACACATAGAAGTGAGGTACCACTTTCTGAGAGATCATGTGGAGAAAGGAGATATTGAGCTTGCCCACGTTTCCACCCAAAACCAGCTTGCAGACATTTTCACTAAGCCACTCGACCAAGTTACCTTCACCCGCTTGCGAGGGGAACTTGGTGTGTGTGCGGTTTTCTGAGCTGAGTTTTGGAGGCTTCTCTTGTAGCATATGTATATTTTTGTACCATCTTTGTATCTTGATGTATATTTTGCTTGCTTTTGTATCTTGATTTCATCTTTTGTATCATATCTTAGGATGAGCTTCTCCTATATGCAGTGATTTGTACAACTTGCTACATTTTAGAGTTTAGGCAGGCTGGCTAGGGATTGATTGGATGGATGGCTATGCTCTTGATGGTTTTGATATATATTCTATTGAGATAGTCTCTTTTTGAATTAAAATGACAAACTGAACTTAATTCCTACACCCATGAGTAAATGCCTTTGCATGTCTTGTTTGAGCCGAAATAGCTATATCTTGCTTAAGAGCATGTTAGGGTGTGATATTCTTTTCAATTGGGTCAAAGACCTTTGTCATTGTAAATGTTTAGCCCATGCTTTATCTTGTGGAGGAGCATAAGCTTCTTTCTGTCGCAAAGACATTTCATGTACCATGCTTAACTTGAAAATCTTGAAAAATGAGATGTCTATGCATGAAAGAAGAAAGTTGAGAAAAAGATATTTTTGCAGAAAATTATGCTCATGTCTCTATGCTTTCACCATTGCACACACTTGCACACATGGGTGCTAAGCGGTTGCATGTTGTTTGCCGGAGAAGTCTCCCATGAGAAGTGAACACATGGCTCCGTGCTTTGACATGACATGAGGTAGAACTTGGGCGTTTATGATGATCTTTTGTCAAGAATGCTTGTCCTTTCATGATTTTGGTGAGATGAAGTTTATTTTTGCTTAAACAATCCATGGTTAGGACTTTGCTCATGTGGTGACATTTTTGATAAAAATCCACAATTTGCTCATGGCTTTGTCAATTGGATATATGTCTTCACCTTCTTGATGGCAATGCCCGTGTGACATGACGAACTAGCTTGTATGCCTCTTCTCTAACTTGTAGCATTTTGTATTGCTCATTGTATATTTGAGAAGCTTGTAGTTGCTTTTTGTACATTTTGCCTTGATGTGTGCATTGTCAACAAGGGGGAGAATTTCTGGAGCATTTGGCAAGGGGGAGAATTTCTGGTGCATTTGGCAAGGGGGAGTCGCTGCTGCATTTAGAAGAAAGCTTTTGCTCTAGAATTTGTCGAAATTGTGTGAGAGGTTGAAAGTTTTGCCCAAATGAGGTTTTCTGAAAATTTGCGAAGTTTCTGAGAGTTTGATCATTGGAATATCTTGCTGGGCATATTTGGAAGGTTTTCAAGTTGGAACGGCATCGTTGCGAGTTGTTTTGTGAAATTTTGGCCTTTTCCACTTTGGTCATCTGCCAGGGGCGGTTTAACCGCCCCCCCTGGGCGGTTTAACCGCCCCTGTGCTGAGAGCACAAGGTTTGTGATGGTTTGAGCCATTTTCGAGTGATTTTCGCACGCACAAGTTCACTTGTTCAGGGGGAGTTGCATCTTTGCAGGGGGAGTGTTTTGAGAGTCCTGAAAAGTGAGTTGGAGGATTTGAAGTTTGTGATTTGTGCTTTGTGCTTTTTGCTCTTTTGCCGATGGTGTTGAGCCCTTTTCGCTTCTTCTTGAAGGGTCGGCGTTTCTGGAGCTTTCTCTTGCAGAGTGACTTTGTTCTCGGCTTGTTCTTGCTTTTAGTCACTTGCTTGAGTCTTGTTTTCGATTTCTTTTATATTTTCTTCATATCAATTGGTTACTATGTGTGTGTTGTCAATGCACTCATCAAGGGGGAGATTGAGGACCCAGTGTGTCCGAGGACCGGTGGATGGTCGCTTCCTGGTGTGATGAGTGATTGACAACGTGGTGTGGATTGACGTTTCCCTTGGCTTAAGTATTGCAGGTGTAGAATGCGGCTTGGTTGCATTGGTGCAGGTGAAGAACAGGCGCGAAAGGTCTTAGCCATGGCGGCCTCCGAGGAGCGGAGAGACAAGTAGGCTTGGTTCGAGGGACCCGATGGCCGGTGGATCAAGTGCGGTTCACATGCTGGCAAGAACGAGCAAGGGGACGTGGTTCCGGTGCGAGGTAGCGGCTCACAACCGAAGCTCGTATGCGGACGAGAAGCCGGCGCAAGGTGGCGGCTAACAACCGAAGTTTGCGCGCGGGGTTTGGTGATTTGGCCACAAAATCATCGGTGGACGGTTTCCCTTGGTTTGGGCCTCAAAACCAAGGACCAAGGACTCGACGAGGCGGACTTGGGCAGCTGGGCCTGTGTGGGCTGACAGGGGCGGTTTAACCGCCCCCAGGGCCGGTTTAACCGCCCCCCCCTGGGCTGGCCCAAGAACGGCGTCGAGGAGCTTCGATCCGGAGGACACGCGGCGTGACTGCAAGGCTTGCGTCGGAGGGAAGCTAGCTTGCAGTGGAAGGTGCCCGAGCCGGAAAATATCTGAAGATCAAATGTCAAATTTGCCCCTGAGGGGTATGTATCACTTAGGGGTAGTTTAGTCTTTAGGACACCACCACTTGGACTACTAATAGGCCCCTTCAGGGCTGGTGGCTATTATCTCTCTAGTTATCTCTTTAGGTTTTACTTTGAACTTGTTTTCCCCTTCATCCCCTCCACCTAGAACTACTTCGAATCTTTCCTAGTTTGTATAGGTGAATTCATGGTTATGTGATTGAGTTTGTGCTGCTCATCTTTGTGCCATGATTTGATTTCCCGAGCTCCCTTTCCATTTTCTATTTTCGTGGGTATTTTCGGAGCTATTTTTGGGGGATTTTCGTTCTTCTTGTTCTAGGGCGTTTTCTCTTGGATTTCTTTGGGGGATTCACGTATGAGTGCCTTGTGCCTCTTTTGCTGGTGATCCTTTGCCCCCAAACACCGAGAATCGCTCTGGATTTGAGATTTTCGGGATGAACTCGAGGTCATGGTGTTCTTCGCGAGATCTGCGATTCCAGGAGTTGTACTGAGTTAGAGGCCGAGATCTTTTGGGAAAACACTCCACTGGAGGTCTAGATCATCTGACCAAAATCTCGCCTCAAGAGCTCAAGCGGTTTGGGAGATCCACTTTTGTTTTGACTTTTTCCCGAGGCTCCCAGGCCCGGGCGGTTTAACCGCCCCCCCTGGCCGGTTTAACCGCCCCCCCTGGGTGTGTTAGATCGAGCCGAGTTTCGGGTCGTTTTGATGTTCGTTTCGATTGGTTCGAGTTCCGCTGCTCGTTTCTTGTTCCTAGGGTCAGTAGCTTGACAGTGGCTACGTGATCTTGGCAAGATTGCTCTCGGAGGTTTCGGAGTTGATTTGGGAGAATAGCCGGATTGTTTGGAAAGATTTTTTATCGGCTCCCATTCACTCCCCCCCCTCTCTGGTCGCCGTTTCGGTCCTTCAATGGATACTCTGGTTATCACCAAATTCCTATCCATCCCGATGACCAGAGCAAGACTACCTTCACCTGCCCATACGGAACGTTCGCCTATCGGCGGATGTCTTTTGGCCTATGCAACGCACCTGCTTCATTCCAGCGGTGTATGATGGCGATATTGTCTGACCTGATTGAGCAAATCATGGAAGTATTCATGGACGACTTCACCGTCTATGGCAAAACCTTCGACCAATGTCTCGGAAATCTGGAAAAGGTTCTCGAGAGGTGCGAAGAGCATCACCTCATCCTAAATTGGGAGAAGTGCCACTTCATGGTCAGAGAAGGAATTATGCTGGGGCACAAGGTGTGAGAAAAAGGGATAGAAGTTGACAAGGCAAAAATAGTAGTTATCGAACAACTACCACCCCCGACGAATGTCAAGGGTGTGCGAAGTTTTCTGGGCCATGCTGGCTTCTACCGAAGATTCATCAAAGATTTCTCTCGGGTAGCCAGACCTCTTACAAGCCTATTGGCTAAAGAAGCACCCTTCAACTTCGACGATGATTGCCTTCTCGCCTTCTACACCCTCAAGAAGGCACTTATCTCAGCTCCCATCATACAACCACCCGACTGGAATCTTCCATTCGAGATAATGTGCGACGCTAGCGACTATGCAGTCGGGGCAGTGCTCGGTCAATACAAGGATAAACAGCATTATGCCATATCCTATGCAAGCAAGACATTGACGGAGCTCAGTTGAACTACGCAACAACGAAGAAGGAACTCCTGGCAGTGGTGTTTGCCATGGATAAGTTTAGATCTTACTTGGTTGGTGCTAAGGTGATAGTATACACAGACCATGCTGCACTGAAGTACCTCTTGACCAAGAAAGACGCTAAGCCACGACTCATCCGTTGGATTCTGCTTTTTCAAGAGTTTGATTTAGAAATACGAGACAAGAAGGGGACAGATAATTGTGTGGCAGATCATCTCTCAAGAATGCAAGTTCAAGGGTCAGACCTTCCGATCAATGATTACCTCAGAGATGATACTCTCCTCAAGGTCACCACATCCAGTCCGTGGTATGCAAATTTGGTAAATTTCATGGTGACTGGGTATGTGCCTCCGGGAGAAGACAAGAAGAAGTTAATCTACCTCAGCAGATTTCACCTATGGGATGACCCTTACCCATTCAAAGTATGTGCTGATGGATTACTCCGAAGATGCATCCCTCACGAGGAAACACACAAGGTTCTTGACCGCTGCCACTCATCACCGTACGGAGGGCATTACGGAACTTTTCGAACCCATGCAAAGGTCTGGCAAAGTGGATTCTTCTAGCCGACTATGTATGAGACGCTAAGGAATTCGTACGGAGATGTGTCAGGTGTCAGAAACACGGGAATATCAACGCCCGTGATGCTATGCGACTGCAAAATAACCTCCAATTGGAGATTTTCGACGTGTGGGGAATAGACTTTATGGGTCCCTTCCCCGCATCCAAGCAGTGTGAGTATATCCTGATGGCAGTCGACTATGTTTCCAAATGGGTGGAGGCACTTCCTTGCACGGCAGCCGACTCGAAGAATTCAAGAAAGATGTTCGAAGAAGTCATCTTTCCCCATTTTGGAGTACCCCGAGTCGAGATCAGTGATGGAGGATCACACTTCATTGACAAGACATTCTGGAAGTACCTAAGCGACTTAGGAGTAAACGATCGAGTGGCTACACCTTATCACCCCCAGACCAGCGGGCAAGCAGAAACATCAAACAAACAAATTAAGAACATTCTGCAAAAGACGGTCAATGCAATGGGAACAGGGTGGAAGCGAAAGCTACCGGAAGCACTATGGGCCTATAGAACAGCATTCAAGACACCGATAGGGATGACTTCCTACCAACTGGTATACGGCAAGACATGCCACTTACCAGTTGAGCTTGAATTCAAATCCCATTGGGCGATCAAGAGGTGGAATATGGATCTCCAGACAGCCGAACACAAAAGAAGAATGCAATTGGCTGAATTGGATGAATGGAGGGAGAAGGCCTACCATAACGCCAAGCTTTATAAAGAAAGAACAAAGAGATGGCACGACAAGCACATCAAGATCAAGCATTTCAAAGCGGAGATCAGGTATTGCTCTTCAACTCCCGTATTCGTTTGTTTGGTCATGGTAAGCTTAGAAGTAAGTGGAAAGGTCCTTTTAAAGTCTTAGATGCCGCCGATCATAGCGCGATAACCCTCCAGGATAATGACGGAAATACTTTCAAGGCCAATGGCCAAAGATTGAAAATATTTCTCGAATCCGAAATGCCAAAGCTCAAAGAGATGGACGTCTATGAGCTTACCGAGTTACCCAGTCCAGGTCCAGGCGGGACATAAAAGTGACCCTTATCTAGGATAGATTTTTTTTTCTATTTTCTTTCCCTTTATTTAAACTTTTTCTAGCCAAATCTAAGCAATTTTCTGGAAGAAGAGAGAGGGGAGCTAGCACAAAAAATTTCAGAAGCACCCGGGACAGGGCCAGGCCGGCCGGCCTCCCTCAGGCCGATCGGCCCAGCCCGGGCTCATCTCGGGACGCTCCTTGTTTGAAAAATTCTCCCCATTATCCCTTCCGATAATCCGTAGGGTTTTGGGTGAGGAGCGTCATTTTAAAACGAAAGGCTCCCCACTCTTCCTCTCCCTCAGAATCCTCGAGCTCCCCTTCTCCAGAGACATTCCACCTTCGAGATTTCCACCCATGGCCTCCCAATCCAGCTACCACGATTCAAACTCGGTTTCCCGGAGCAGCCTATCCCCATCCAAATTCTCCAAAGGGATGCTGAGCTCCTCCAATGCCAGCAGCGTCAGGATCATTGAGAGGGCGACATTCATCGAAGCCGTGGTCGCGAAGCCGGAGGCACGGCCGCCACTTGCCCAGGCCGATCGGCCTATGGCAGGCCGGCCGGCCTCCCCTCACCGCCGTTTTGGCTCCCCTTCGGGCAGAGCCTCCCTCCTTAATCCCAAGGAGGAAGGCACTGGGAGTTCGCAGCCGAAGACGCCCGGAAGGCCAATGTGGGGGATATAGTACCCGGGTGCCTCACGAGCAAGCCTGGCAGCCCACCAAAAGGGGGCGGCCCAGCCCACCGTTCTAGACCTGAAGACGTGCGGGACAAGTCGGCGCACGGAGGAAGGATCTGGAAGGAGAAGTCCTAGTTGGAATAGGAATTATTGTAAAGAAGGAAAGGATTCTTAGAGATAGGATCGGATACAAACCGACTTGTAACCCTGCCCCCCGATATATAAGGCGGGCAGGGACCCCCTCAAAAATACGACCCACAACTCGACACATCAGAACCACGACTCGAGCCAACTCGAATCACAATCTAAGCAATACAACACCCCAAAACAGGACGTAGGGTATTACGTCGAGTCGACGGCCCGAACCTGTATAAACCCTTGTGTCTGTCCATCCTAACCATCCTGCTTCCGATCTTTGCGATCTTCCCTACATTACAAATCACTTCCGTGGGCTACCCCGTGGAAGACTGCCGGAGATAATATCACCGACAGTGGCGCGCCAGGTAGGGGCTATCGCCGAGATCAATCTGGTAAGTTCGATGGATCGCGTCAAGATCTTGGACAGCTGCAACCTCCCGGACGTCGACGAAGTCGAGATCCAGTTTGGGGACGTCATCACCTCCACCGCCTTGGATGTCCAGGCGGCAGGAGCTACGGTCGCCACGGAGGTTTCCTCTCTGGCGCCGACTTCGGCCATCACGGCCCAATCCGGTCCAATCGCCTCTGATCGTGCCGGATCTACCCCGCTGAGTCCTTCGCAGAACGCGAAGACAAATCAGTCGGGAACAGATCTACCATCACTCGGTTTTGATCCGACTCTTGAGAGTCGCGTCGCCGAATCATCGCAGAGCGTAAACGCTCAACCTACACGCGTCCATAGCCCTGAGGTCATTGCTGTTCAGACCCCCGGCTTTTGCGCGCTTGCTCGGAAGCAAAAGATGAAGGACATCGTCCAGTCGGATGATTACTTCTCTGGGAACGACTCCTACGGGCTAGATCTGCTGGGACCCTCAATCCTAGACGATCTGCCGGAAGGATACACGGTGTCCGATGCCTCTACAGAGCCGGAACTACTAGGATCACTCGGAGAATTGACTCCGAGTAATTTGGAGCGTTACACGCCCACATCCGACTTCTCCGAGTCCGAGGAAGACTACCTCGCGCAAGAAGGAGTCGGATCATATTGTTACATGGTGGCGCCAGCAACGCCAACCAATCCTGTCTCAGAAGATGAGGTCACTCCTGCTGAGGAGACGACCGAAGCCAGGAACCAGCGTCGAGGACGCAATGCCAGTCGGGCGACTCGCAGAGCCGCACGACCACACGGAGCCGCCGCGTCAGGATCTGGTACTGCTCGACTCCAGGAGCCTCGCTCTGAAGATCATCGTCGCCAACGGGATCAACACGAGCGGAGGAGCGCCCGGAACTTGATGCGCGACGGCACGTTCGAGTTCAACGGACACGAAGTCTACGAAACACCGGTCCAGAACCTCGTTACTATCAACGAGGAAATCAATCGGCTACCACCTAACACTCCGGGCTTGGAAAAGGTAAGGGCTCTCGTGCAGGCCGCCTCCGTCCAGGTTCACCAGATGCAAGGCAGAACGACCACCGACGCTCCTGAACCCGGTTCATCTCGACACCGGGCCGGCGGCGGATCGGGTCGTGATGAAGACCTCCGCACCACGATCAACAGAGATCGAGATGCAAGGGACATCATCACCAATAGCGCTGAAGAGCGCCATCGCGAAGAACTCCGACGGCGCCAAGAGTATGATCGGGATCATGGAAATCCCCGTCATAACCCCAACAGAAGCGGTTACTCGACAGAGTCAGACTACTCTGACCTCTCCGGTAGCCCAAGGCGCGGCAACAATGGTGGTCGACGACGAGTGCTTCCGCCACCCAGGCGGCCGACTCCGCCAAGAGATCGGACTCCACCGCGCAGCAGAACCTACCGACAGGACCGAACTCCACCCAGGACTCGGAACTATCGGAGGACCCGTTCCCCACCTAGGGACCGGGATCGCAGGAGGGACAGCACACCCCCAAGAGCGGTTGACGGATCGGGTCCGAGTGATTCCCGCCCTAGAGGTCGGATCGGCGGATTCCAGTCGTTCACCGAGCGCTTGAGAAGCGTGACGTGGCCCAGAGGCTTCAAGCTGTCGGACATCGACAAGTACGACGGGAAATCTGACCCATCTCAATGGCTTCAGATCTACTATACCGCCGTACAAGCAGCCGGCGGCGACGAGGACGTGATGGCGAACTATCTTCCCATCATGCTCACCAAGGACTGCCGCAATTGGCTGGCAGGACTCCCGCAGGACGCCATTGACAACTGGGAGCAGCTTACCGAACTCTTCATCGGTAACTATCTCGGTACCTGGGAAAGGCCCGGGAGCAAGCGGCTCCTCGGTCAGATCAGGCAGCGCAAGAACGAGACTCTGCACGACTTCGTCCGCAGGTTCTCGGAAAAGCGCAACTCCATCACGGACGTCACGGATCAGGAGGTGATGTCAGCTTTCCAGCGTGGCATCTCCGATGGAAGACTGATCCATAAGTGGACTCGGAAGCCACCCGCGACTGTCAATGACATGTTCCGGGTCGCTAGCACGTGGGCGGACGCCGAGATCGCGGAAAGAGAACAACTCAGCGAGATTAGAAGCCGCTGGGAAGAAGAGAACAAGACGACTCGCAAACGCGACCGCCGTGACGACGAAGAACGACACGACGATCATCGACGCAATGACAGCCAACCTCGCAAGAAGAAGAGCGAGGGAGACATGGTCGCCGCCCTGGACCGGTCCAGAGGCCGGGTAACTCCAGAGGACTTCCAGCGCATGCTCGATGAGCAATGCCCATACCACAAGCACAAGCACTCGGCGCGAGAGTGCTACGGGCTCAAGCGAGCCTTCACCGGGGGCAACAGAGGCCCCCCATACAGAAAGAGGAACGATGGTTCCCCGCGAGACGACAGGCGAAACGACGAGCCTGATAATGACTTTCAAGAAGCCGACCGAGTGGTCCGCATGATTTACGGCGGACCAGAGTTCGAGTCAAAACGCCAGCAGAAGCTCACCCATCGCCAGGTCATGCACGCGAGGGAGCCACCGGTACCTGAGTACCTCAAGTGGTCGGAAGTTCCGATCACATTCACCCGGGAGGATCATCCAAACTTCATACCGAAGCCCGGGTCTCATGCCTTGGTGGTAGCCCCGACGATTCGCAACGTTCGGCTCACCAAGGTACTAGTCGACGGTGGCAGTGGTCTGAACATCCTCTTTGCTAACACATTGAAGGAGCTCGGCCTGACTACTCTCGATCTGAGTCCCCCCCAATCCGCGTTCTACGGTTTGATACCGGGAGAGGGGGCAGAACCACTCGGGCACATCACGCTGCCCGTCACTTTCGGAGACCGGAATAATTACCGGACCGAGCACATGCAGTTCACGGTGGCGAACTTTGAAACTGCATACCACGCCATCCTTGGGAGGCCGGCACTCGCCAAGTTCATGGCGATTCCTCACTACGTCTACTTGCAGGTCAAGATGCCAGGACCGAAAGGCGTAATCACCGTCTTGGGAGACATCCGAGTCGCATACACGTGCGAGCAGGAAACTCTCAACGCGGCAGCCGCCCTGGACATGTCCAAGCGCATGGAACAAGTACTGGCTGCATCACAGGAGGTGGACAAGGACGCTCTAGAGATCCCCACCAAGAAGCCAGCGAGAGAAGCCATCGCGCCAAGCAAGGAGACGGAGCTGAAGAGGATCTCTCTGGACCTGGACGACCCAAAGAAGACGGCCATCATCGGGGCAGAGTTGGACCCCAAATAGGAAGAAGTGCTCGTCAAATTCCTAAGGGAAAACGCCGACATATTCGCGTGGAAACCATCCGATATGCCAGGTGTCCCAAGGGAACTTGCCGAGCACTCCTTGAAGGTCAATCCGACTGCCAAACCGATCAAGCAAAGGCTTCGTCGATTCGTGCAGGACCGCAAGGAGGCAATTAGGGCAGAAATTACAAAGCTGTTAGCAGCCGGATTCATTCAGGAGGTGTTCCACCCCGACTGGTTAGCTAATCCAGTTCTTGTAAGAAAAAAGAATAATAATGATTGGAGAATGTGCGTTGATTATACAGACCTCAACAAAGCTTGCCCTAAAGACCCCTTCGTTCCCCCCCGCATCGATCAAGTTGTTGATTCCACGGCAGGTTCCGCCCTGCTCTGCTTTCTCGATTGCTACTCAGGATATCACCAGATAGGCCTGAAGCTGGAAGACCAGATAAAAACCGCGTTCATCACGCCGTTCGGTGCCTTTTGTTACAACACAATGGCCTTCGGTCTGAAGAACGCAGGTGCAACCTATCAAAGGACAATTCAAGCATGTCTGGACCAATTGATCCCAGACATAGTAGAAGCTTACATCGACGACATCGTGGTCAAGATCATGAACCCTGAGGACATGATAGGGAATCTGACAAAGGTCTTCGAACGCCTACGCGTATTCCGGTGGAAGCTCAACCCGGAAAAGTGTGTCTTCGGAGTACCCTCAGGTAAACTACTCGGCTTCATGGTCAGCAACCGCGGGATCGAGGCAAATCGCGAGAAGATCACGGCCATCACCAAGATGCTACCACCAACCTGTCAAAAGGATGTGCAGAAGCTTACTGGATGCATGGCAGCGCTCGGTCGTTTTATATCACGACTCGGCGTTCGTGGATTGCCGTTTTTCAAACTGCTCAAGAAGCAGGACAAGTTCGTGTGGGATGAAGAGGCGAAGCGATCTTTTCAGGAACTCAAAGATTACCTGCAGAATCCTCCCATCCTCGTCCCACCTCAACCAAGAGAACAGCTCTACCTCTACATCTCTGCTACTCCCCGAGTGGTCAGCACGGTACTAGTGGTCGAGCGTCCTGAAGAAGGACACGCATATGGAGTTCAGCGACCAGTCTACTTCATCAGCGAGGTTCTGACCATATCTAAGGTACGCTACCCCCATGTGCAGAAATTATTATATGGAGTTCTTATCTCAGCAAGAAAGCTGAAACACTACTTTGAGGCCCATCCAATCTCGGTGGTGAGCGAAAATCCGTTAGGGGAAATTCTCCATAACCGAGATGCCAGCGGCCGAATTGTCAAGTGGTCAATAGAATTGGCCGCTCATCACATAAACTTTGTTCCACGTACTGCTATCAAGTCTCAGGTCTTGGCCGACTTCGTAGCAGACTGGACAGAAAACCAAGCTCCGGCTGACGACGAGATAGTTGAGTACTGGGAGATGTACTTTGATGGCTCCCTCCAGATAAAAGGAGGCGGCGCAGGCGTGATCCTGATTTCCCCAAGTGGACAGGAACTAAAATACGTCCTTCAAATCATGTTTCCAGTATCCAACAACGCAGCTGAGTATGAAGCAGCCCTGCACGGTCTCCGCATCGCAGTATCTCTGGGTATCAAACGCCTGATGGTACGCGGGGACTCTGCCCTGGTCATAAACCAGGTAAACAAGGACTGGTCCAGGACCAACGAAAAGATGGACGCATACTGCGAGGAAATTAGGAAGCTGGAAGGGAAATTCTATGGCTTAGAGTTCCATCACGTGGTGCGCGACCATAACAAGGCGGCAGATGAGCTCGCTAAGATGGGGTCCACCCGCGAAGGCGTCCCACCCGGAGTTTTTATACAAGATCTTATCAAACCTTCTATCAAGATAAACCCGGATGGCACTGTCGCGGAGCAACAAGTCGGAGAATCCCCAGAGTCAGCCACATTAGTGGCAGATGAAGTGTTGGACTGGAGGACACAGATCATCGATTATCTGGACAGCGGCATACTACCCGCAGAGGTCGCAGAAGACAAAGATCTAAACTCGCTCCACGAACAAATCGTGCGGCGCAGCAAAAACTACGTCATCATCGGAGACAAGTTGTATCGTCGATCTGGAGCTTCCCAAATCCTACAAAAATGCGTGAGTCGCACTGAGGGTATAGAACTCTTGACCGACATACACAAAGGAATTTGTGGAAATCACGCCGGAGCTAGAACCATTGTTGGTAAAGCTTTCCGGTCTGGTTTCTACTGGCCGACTGCTGTAGCAGACTCAGAGAACATCGTGCGGCATTGTAAAGGGTGTCAGTATTTTGCAAGGCAAATACATGCACCTGCACAACAGCTGCAAACCATACCAGCGTCCTGGCCCTTCGCTTGTTGGTGCTTGGATATGATCGGTCCATTTAAGAAGGCTCCTGGTGGTTTTGACCATGTCCTTGTAGCTATCGACAAGTTTACCAAGTGGATTGAGGTAAAACCAGTCAGAAAGCACACGGCAGCCAAGACCATCGAGTTCTTCACCGACATCACCCACCGCTTCGGAGTCCCAAATCGTATCATCACAGATAATGGTACGAACTTCGTAGCGCAGGAGTTTAAAGATTGGTGCAGCGATCGGAGCATCAAGCTATGTCCCGCTTCCGTCGCACACCCAAGGGCCAATGGCCAAGTCGAAAGAGCCAATGGCGAAATAATCAAAGCGCTCAGGGCCCGGATATTCAAGCAGCTGAAGCAACATGACGGACGATGGATCAAGGAGTTGCCGGCTGTAGTCTGGGGGCTGCGCACACAGCCGAGTCGTGCCACGAAGCAAACTCCGTTCTTTCTGGTTTACGGCTCGGAAGCTATCCTACCAACGGACCTCACATACGGCTCCCCCCGAGTGGAGTTCTATGATGAATACGACGCGCAAGTGGCGCGCATTGAAGACCTCGACAGCATCGAGGAGAAAAGATTGGCTGCCCAGATCCAAGCCGCGCGTTACGCTCAGGTTCTGCGACGTTATCACGATCGATCAGTTAAGCAGAGGTCCTTTGAAGCAGGCGATTTGGTTCTGAGAAGAAAGCAAGACACCAAGGGTGCGCACAAGCTTGCGTCCCCCTGGGAAGGTCCATATATTATCAAGTCAGTCAGTCGCCCAGGCTCATATCGACTCATGACCGAAGATGGCGTAGACATCCCAAATCCATGGAACATCGAGCACTTGCAGCGATTCTACGCCTAATCCAGCTATGTATTTATCTTTTTTATTTTTAGATTTATTTGTTCCGAGTGATTTTGGAGGGTAGTCACCCCCAGTTACGACTCGGCTTGTTCACAATGAGTTATCAATAAAGTTGATTTCATCTTTCATCTATTTCTACCACTCGCATTTCCTCTTTCGCGTCACGCACATAAAGTATGAGGGGAATAAACCTTAAATCGAGAGGGAAAGTACTCGCCAAGTCAAAGCTCTAAACGTATGACAAAGACTCTGCGGCATGAGACTGAGACCAACGAGGCTAATCTACTCCGTAACAGGTCAACCACTCAGAAATTAAGGCTAGCGCAGAAAGAAAGGGAGTTGTAGACCAATTAAAAACTTATATACAGAAGTGATAATTCATACATTGTTCAAAAACAGTACTGGTTCGACCACATACTACAAATATTTTGTTTACTCTGCAGGGTCGCCAGCACCAGACGGGGCCGCTTCATCCGAGTCATCAACAACGTCCTTGGACAGGGCATTGGCGATGGGCTCGACTTCATGGAGCAGTCTGCCCACATCATCTTCAGAGGTACCGGCAGCATACCTGTGGCCGAGTGGCTCCAGGTCTGACGCCGGGAACAGCGACTTGAGCACGGCCAGGACATGGCCACAGCTAGCTTGGCTGATGGAGCAGAGCTGTCGCCGGAAGTAGCGTGGGAGCGCCCGAACGCGGTCGAGGATGGAAGCTGAAGACGATGACGCCTCCGGCTCGATCTCCTCCGCCACCACTCGGATAGCATCCTCCAGCGCTGTCTTCTCAGCGCGCAGCGCCTCAGCCTCGCCTTGCAGCCGGGCCACCTTGGCAGTGAGCTCTGCGAATTGGGACATAGTCCGATATCGATAATCTAAAGAAGGTTAGATCTGAATAAATTTTCATGTCTGACAGAAAAACAAATAAGGAAGAACATACATCTGAGCTCGTGCACGGCCTGGGCTTCGTTGAGCTTAGCCTGCTCTACCTCCCCGCATAAATCGCGGGTGGTACGCTGGGCTTCCTCCAACTCAGCCTGTCGCTCGACTGCATCAGCCTCGAGCTCAGCCACTCGGGCCACCAAGGAGTCGGCCTTAGCAACTGCAGAAGTTAATTCTTGGATAACCAAGGCTTTAGCCTCAGCATCAGCAGCTAAGTCCTGCAAAAACAAGTCAGAAGACAATATGAATCAATATACCAATGGTATTTGATATCAACAAGATAAAAAGTTCGGGAAGTACCTTGGCTATGTGGCCCATGCGACGATGAAGGGACAGAAACTCCTCCAGAGGAGTCAGGGGAGCACCACCACCCAGGACGCCGACCGCCGCAGAAGCTATATCGACCGTCGCAGTCTGGGGCGCCTCCATTGCTGCAGTCGGTTCAACTGCAGGAGCATGCTGGGGGCTGCCTTGTGGGACTGGCGGAGGAGTCGGCGACGCTGGTACAGGACTCGGCGGTGGCGGGGTTGGCTCCCGCTGCGACTCGGGAAGCGGACCCACAGGCTGATCACTGAGAAGATCAGCCGAGTGGATCGGCACCTCTGGAGTTTGGATTGTTGGGGCTTGCGGTCTCAATCGCCGACTGAGGCGGAGGACCCGAGAAGGGGACCTCAGACGGCGTGCTACAACATAAAGCATTTATGGATCACTAACAAAGAGCATAAAGGAAATCAAGACAAGACAAGAATACTTACAGATTAGAAATGCGCATTCTCAGGCGCTTTCCTTTCCGAGTTGGGGAAGGGAGGTCCCTCGGACTTGCAGCACTCAGAGGCATCACTGCAAGGGGAGACTGCTCCGAGCTCGTGATTGGCGGCTGGAGAGACGACTCGGCGATGCCAGCTTCATCCTTCTCCGAGTCAGACGACTCAGATATAAGGAGCTGCCGGCGGCTGGGCGCATCCCTGAACACGATCCCTGTGGAGATCTTCCGCCTCTTCAGAGCAGGAGCAGCCTTCCCACCACTCGGAGATTGCACATCGGGGGAAGGAGAGGATGACAGAGTGATATCCGAGTCGCGCAGATCACTCTCACTTTCCCCGACTGCTTCTTCACATTCAACGGCCCTGCGCTGACGAGGCTGATCCACTCCCTTTGGCATCTCAGGCAAAGGAGGGATAGATACAAAGGCCACTCGACTCTGCAAATATTGGGTTCAGTTTTGAGATTACACCCAATGGGTGGAATTGAAATAAAAACAACAACAAACTGACTAAATACCTCAGGGCGTGGATTTCCCAAGTTGAACGCCGGAGGACAGTCAGTAGTCCTCAGGGACGTTCCAGGTGCGAAGAATTTGCCAAGCCGAGCGGCGGCTTGGACTTTGTCGACGCGCTCGGGGGCTTTGCGCGTGTTGTCCCCCTCGGCGTAATATTCATACGCCGGGTGAGCTCGCTGCTTGAGCGGCTGAACCCGGCGCAGAACAAAATTGGCTGCCACATCGACGGCAGACAGCCCATTGTCCTTCAACTGGGAAATAAGACCCAGGAGCTCCCGAACCTGGTCCATTTCACTCTCCTTGGGAAGAGCGGTCCAGGATTGGGAGGGGACAGGACGAGAATCAATTTCTGGAGAGATGGCAGGCGAGTGGTTTCCTACGTAAAACCACTCGGACTGCCACCCCTTATTGGAGGTAAGGAAAGGGATGTCAAAATACTCCCGAGTTCGACCCTCGCGGAGTTGGAGTCCGGCGCCCCCGACTACTTGTGGGCAGTCGGTTCGGGGATAAGGTTTAAGGAGAAAAAGATGAATGAAAAGATTGAAGTGAGGCTCTATCCCAAGATAGGCCTCACAGAGGTTGATGAAGATGGCGATGTGGAGGATAGAGTTGGGATTCAATGCGCAGAGGCAGATCCCATAGTAATGAAGCAGCCCGCGGAGGAAAGAATGCGCGGGCAAGCCAAGACCACGGAGAAAGAAAGATTCAAACACCACCAAATCAGAGGAGTTTGGGGTGGGGAAAGACTCACCGGCGGCGGCGTGCCACTCGGCGGTTTGCTGGTCGGGGAGGACGCCATCCATGACGTGCTGCTCGAGGCGCTTGGTGGAGGTGATGGACTCCCTCCACTCGGCGGCGCGATCCACGGCGACCTCGGCGACGGCCTTGCCCTTGAACGACCGGGACCTTGCTGGTGACTTCTCCTTCCGCTTCGAGGCTTCCTTCCTCTTGGGCGCCATGGCAGCGACTGGTGCTGGAGAGCGAGGAAGAAGGGTGCGGGAGCAGATCTAGGGTTTTGTTCTGGCGCAAAGGGAACTGGAGCGTCGGGGAAGGCAAATGGCAAGTAAAGGAAGAAGAATGCGGCGGGGATGGCTTATAAAGGAAGGAACCGTTCCTCCCACGCGCGGCGCGGCGCTTGTCTCGGGAACTCAACCGACGCAGGCACGTCCCGTCGCTTTGAATTCAAAGATGTGGTAGGGAATCGCGATATCTCGCGATATCTCGACTTCCGTAAGGCGACCGTTAGGGACGCAACAGACTTTTAGGAATAATGGGCCTAATGGGCTGAAATATAGCACGACCTTTTGGTTCTGTTACGATAATAAATTTGTGGGTTCCTGAGCTAGGGTTCAGGGGCAGAAACCACTCGGTCGTGAGGCTAAAATTAGTCGACGACCAGACTCGATTTTGCAATTAATATTGCGACCTCGTAACTGATTTTTGCGTAAGGCATGCGATATTATCGCTAAATTGACTCAGAAATCTGGGTCAAATGCTGATAAGTATAAATCTTGTGAGAAGATGGCTTACCATATGGTCAAGCTGAGTCGTGGGACACGACTCGGGAGTCATGCCGAGTTCAAAGAACTCGAGGACAAAATTCTTATAAAGGGGAAACAAAAAAGCCTCTGAAGGAAAAGTTTATCCAAAATCCATGCCCAGAGGCATGGAGGCTGAAAAATCAGTCGGAATTCATAGCTTTCAAAGTCTTGACACGATCATGCTGAGTCGTAACAAGACTCGGGGGCTACACCCAATGGGTGCACCTGGAGGTGCACACCATTGATGGATCAAGTTCAAAAAGAGATTCATAATATTTATTTTTGACCCTCGACCAGAATATTCTATTCTGCTCAAGGCTCGGGGGCTACACCCAATGGGTGCACCTGGAGGTGCACACCATTGAAAATCAAGATACAGATGGATAAAAGTTGAAGACCTTTGGCCAATTTCATACTAAAATTGCCCAAAGCCCGGGGGCTAAGTGTATTCACTTCGCTGGCGCGTCGTGAAAAAGAGCACTCCTTCCCCTCACTATGACTATAATTGAAGAATTGTTTTCAGGAATGTCTGAGAAACCACTCGGATCTTCCTTGAAACCACTCGGATCTTCTTCGAAACCACTCGGATGAGATCTTAGACAACTTGGAGCACTCGAATCATGCAAGAAAAGATAGAACAATTACAGCCAACGATCGGCCAAGAAGTGCTCGGGGGCTACTGTGGGGGATATAGTACCCGGGTGCCTCACGAGCAAGCCTGGCAGCCCACCAAAAGGGGGCGGCCCAGCCCACCGTTCTAGACCTGAAGACGTGCGGGACAAGTCGGCGCACGGAGGAAGGATCTGGAAGGAGAAGTCCTAGTTGGAATAGGAATTATTGTAAAGAAGGAAAGGATTCTTAGAGATAGGATCGGATACAAACCGACTTGTAACCCTGCCCCCCGATATATAAGGCGGGCAGGGACCCCCTCAAAAAATACGACCCACAACTCGACACATCAGAACCACGACTCGAGCCAACTCGAATCACAATCTAAGCAATACAACACCCCAAAACAGGACGTAGGGTATTACGTCGAGTCGACGGCCCGAACCTGTATAAACCCTTGTGTCTGTCCATCCTAACCATCCTGCTTCCGATCTTTGCGATCTTCCCTACATTACAAATCACTTCCGTGGGCTACCCCGTGGAAGACTGCCGGAGATAATATCCCAACTACATTATCTCCGGCAGTCTTCCACGGGGTAGCGCACGGAAGTGATTTGTAATGCAGGGAAGATCGCAAAGATCGGAAGCAAGATGGTTAGGATGGACAGACACAAGGGTTTATACAGGTTCGGGCCGTCGACTCGACGTAATACCCTACGTCCTGTTTTGGGGTGTTGTATTGCGTGTTGAGTTGTTGTCTGATGAGTCGAGTTGTGGTGTAGTTGTTTTGGAGGGGTCCCTGCCCGCCTTATATATCGGGGGGCAGGGTTACAAGTCGGTTTGTATCCGATCCTATCTCTAAGAATCCTTTCCTTCTTTACAATAATTCCTATTCCAACTAGGACTTCTCCTTCCAGATCCTTCCTCCGTGCGCCGACTTGTCCCGCACGTCTTCAGGTCCAGAACGGTGGGCTGGGCTGCCCCCTTTTGGTGGGCTGCCAGGCTTGCTCGTGAGGTACCCGGGTACTATATCCCCCACAGTAGCCCCCGAGCACTTCTTGGCCAATCGTTGGCTGTAATTGTTCCATCTTTTCTTGCAAGATTCGAATGCTCCAAGTTGTCTAAGATCTCATCCGAGCGGTTTCGAAGAAGATCCGAGTGGTTTCAAGGAAGATCCGAGTGCTTTCAAGGAAGATCCGAGTGCCTGCTCGGACGTTCCTAAAAATAATTCTTCAATTACAGTCAAAATGAGGGGAAGGAGTGCTCTTTTTCACGACGCGACAGCGAAGTGAATACACTTAGCCCCCGGGCTTTAGGCAATTTTAGTATGAAATTGGCCAAAGGTCTTCAACTTTTATCCATCTTGATCTTCAATGGTGTGCACCTCCAGGTGCACCCATTGGGTGTAGCCCCCGAGCCTTGAGTAGAATAGAATATTCTGGTCGAGGGTCAAAAATAAATATTATGAATCTCTTTTTGAACTTGATCCATCAATGGTGTGCACCTCCAGGTGCACCCATTGGGTGTAGCCCCCGAGTCTTGTTACGACTCAGCATGATCGTGTCAAGACTCTGAAAGCCATGAAGTCCGACTGATTTTTTCAGCCCCCATGCCTCTGGACATGGATTTTAGATAATCTTTTCCTTCAGGGGCTTTTTTATTTCCCCTTTATAAGTATTTTGTCCTCAAGTTCTTTGAACTCGGCATGACTTCCGAGTCGTGTCCCACGACCCAGCTTGACCGTATGGTAAGCCATCTTCTCACAAGATTTGTACTTGTCGGCATTTGACCCAGATTTCTGAGTCAATTTAGCGATAGTATCGCATGCCTTACGTAAAAATCAGCTGCGAGGATGCAATATTAATTGCAAAATCGAGTCTGGTCGTCGACTAATTTTAGCCTCACGACCGAGTGGTTTCTGCCCCTGAACCCTAGCTAAGGAACCCACAAATTTATTATCGTAACAGAACCGAAAGGTCGTGCTATATTTTAGCCCATTTAGGCCCATTATTCCTCAAAGTCCGTTGCGTCCCTAACGGTCGCTTTACGGAAGGCGAGATATCGCGACTCCCTACCGCATCTTTGAATTCAAAGCGACGGGACGTGCCTGCGTCGGTTGAGTTCCCGAGACCAGCGCCGCGCCGCGCGCGGGAGGAACGGTTTATTCCTTTATAAGCCATCCCCGCCGCATTCTTCTTCCTTTACTTGCCATTTGCCTTCCCCGACGCTCCAGTTCTCTTTGCGCCAGAGCAAACCCTAGATCTGCTCCCGCTGCTTTCTTCCTCGCTCTTCAGCACCGCTCGTTGCCATGGCGCCCAAGAGGAAGGAAGCCTCGAAGCGGAAGGAGAAGTCGCCGGCCAGGGCCCGGTCGTCCAAGGCCAAGGCCACCGCCGAGGTCGCCGTAGATCGCGCCGCCGAGTGGAGGGAGTCCATCACCACCACCAAGCGCCTCGAGCAGCACGTCGTCGACGGCGTCCTCCCTGACCAGCAAACCGCCGAGTGGCGCGCCGCCGCCGGTGAGTCTTTCCCCACCCCAAACTCCTCTGATTTGGTGGTGTTCGAATCTTTCTTTCTTCGTGGCTTTGGCGTGCCCGCGCATTCTTTCCTCCGCGGGCTGCTGCATTACTATGGGATCTGCCTCTGCGCATTGAATCCCAACTCCATCCTTCACATCGCCATTTTCATCAACCTCTGTGAGG
Source organism: Urochloa ruziziensis (assembly GCA_015476505.1). NCBI lineage: Eukaryota > Viridiplantae > Streptophyta > Magnoliopsida > Poales > Poaceae > Urochloa > Urochloa ruziziensis. The sequence goes on from CM027119.1 coordinate 26,129,386, forward strand.
CCTATCTTGGGATAGAGCCTCACTTCAATCTTTTTATTCATCTTTTTCTTCTCAAGCCTTATCCCCGAACCGACTGCCCACAAGTAGTCGGGGGCGCCAGACTCCAACTCCGCGAAGGTCGAACTCGGGAGTATTTTGATATCCCTTTCCTTACCTCCAATAAAGGGTGGCAGTCCGAGTGGTTTTACGTAGGAAACCACTCGCCTGCTATCTCTCCAGAAATTGATTCTCGTCCTGTTCCCTCCCAATCCTGGACCGCTCTTCCCAAGGAGAGTGAAATGGATCAAGTTCGGGAGATAATGGAATAAACCGTTCCTCCCGCGCGTGGCGCGATACCAGTCTTGGGAACTCAACTGACACTGGCACGTCGCGTCGCTTTAAATTCAAAGATGCGATTTGGAGTCGCGACATCTCGCGATTTACTGGCTTCATAAGGCAACCGTTGGTTTCCCTAGGAAACAATGGGCCTAGCAGGATTGATGATGGGCGGGTTTAAGCCTTTGATAGGTTAAATAATAATGATACGACCTATCGGTTCTGTTAGTTGACAATTACGTGGGCTTTTGAGCAAATGCTCAAGGGCAGAAACCACTCGGTCGTGAGGCTACAATTGGTCGACGGCTAGGCTTATTTTTGCAATTAATATTGCAACCTTACAATTGATTTTTACTTAATGCATGCGATACTATCGCTAAATTGACTTGGAAATCCGGGTCAAGTGCTGATAAGTATAGATCTTGTGAGAAGGTGATTTACCATATGGTCAGGCTGGGTCGTGGAACACGACTCGGGTGTCACACCGAGTTCAAAGGACTTGAGAAAAGATTCCCTAAAAAGGGGAAATTAGTAAAAATTCCCTAAAAGGAGGGAATTATTCGAAATCCATGCCTAGAGGCATGGGGGCTAAAAAATTCAGCAAGGATTCGCAGCTTTTAGAGTCTTGACACGATCGCGCTGAGTCGAGTCAAGACTCGGGGGCTACACCCAATGGGTGCACCAGGAGGTGCACGCCATTGATGGATTAAGTTCAAAAATTTTTTATAGGATTTTATTTTGACCCTCGACCAGACTATTCTACTCTGCTCAAGGCTCGGGGGCTACACCCAATGGGTGCACCTGGAGGTGCACGCCATTGAAGATTATGATTTTGATGGGAAAAAAAATTGAAGACCCTTGGCTAATCTTATACTAAAATTACCCAAGGCTCGGGGGCTAAGTGTACACACTTCGCTTCCGCGTTGTGAAAAGAGCACTTCTTCCCCTCACTAAGGCTACAATTGGAAAATCGTTTTCAGGAACGTCTGGGCATGCACTCAGATCTTCCTCGAAACCACTCGGACGAAGTCCTAAACTACTCGGAAATCTGATCAAGCATTCTGGCAAAGTTGCAGAACACTCGGATCATGCGAGAAAAAGGCGGATCAATTACAGCCAACGGTCGGCCAAAAATTGCTCGGGGGCTACTGTGGGGAATATGGTCCCCGGGTACCTCACAAGAAGGCCTGGCAACCCTCCGATAGGGGGCGGCCCGGCCCCCCGTTCTGGACCTGATGACGTGCGGGACAAGCCGGCGCATGAAGGAAGGATCAAGAAGGAGAAGTTCTAATTAGATTAGGAGTTTTTGTAAAGAAGGAAAGGATCCTTAAAGATAGGATCGGCTACAAACCGACTTGTAACCCTGCCTCCCCGATATATAAGGCGGGCAGGGACCCCCTCCAAAGAGAAGGAAGTCTCTCAAGAGAACAATCCACGCAATACAACACCCCCAAACAGGACGTAGGGTATTACGTCGAGTTGACGGCCCGAACCTGTCTAAATCCTTGCGTCTGTCCACCCTAACCATCTAGCTTCCGATCTTTGCGATCTTCCCTCCATACAAATCACTTCCGTGTCTTACCCCGTGAAAGACTGCCGGAGATCGTATCACCGACATGGGGCGACACCAAACCCCCCGTCCCCTGTTTCCCGTCCCCTGTTTGCGTCAATGGCTCAGTGGAGATCCACGACATCAATCTTGTCTCGTAATTCCATTCAATGGATGTATCTCCACTTCTCCAGAGTCCAGAATGATTTCGTATTTCCAATTTCCTTTATCTCTAATCAATTCGCGTTACTTTTCAACTGAGTATGATATGCACTCCAAGGCAATTAACTGATTGTTTTTCTCAGAGACATCATGCTCGTTTGCATCTGAGTAACTCCAGTTCATAGTTTGGCGGAAAACAAATCAATTGCAGGCGCACCTCACGAATCCCAGCAGCAGCGCCAGGCGCAGGCGACCATGGCGGTGCGGACAACGCAACGGAGGTGCAGGCGGTACCGAGGGATATGGTATTGTCGAGTAGCCTCGGTCGGAGGGAGTCGAAGCCCCCCACCTCCGGTTCCACCACCGCGTGCAGCGACGACGAACGGAGGATGTGCCCTGACCAGCCTGACAAGCAGGCCCGAGTGCTATCGTGTCAGTCTGTGTCGATGTGGAGGTCCAGATAAGCAAAACCGGTTTCAAAGCAGCCAAACCGGGTAGAAACAGCCCTGGAGCAACTCCAAGAGACTCTCTAAATCTTTCCTAATTGTAGTAATTGGTAGTTTTAGAGATTTTGATTAAAAATGTACCTTCCAATAGCCTATCTATTTGCGGGGGATATAGTACCCGGGTACCTCACGAGCAAGCCTGGCAGCCCACCAAAAGGGGGCGGCCCAGCCCACCGTTCTGGACCTGAAGACGTGCGGGACAAGTCGGCGCACGGAGGAAGGATCTGGAAGGAGAAGTCCTAGTTGGAATAGGAATTATTGTAAAGAAGGAAAGGATTCTTAGAGATAGGATCGGCTACAAACCGACTTGTAACCCTGCCCCCCGATATATAAGGCGGGCAAGGACCCCCTCCAAAACAACCGAACACAGATCAAAACATCAGACAACAACTCAACACGCAATACAACACCCCAAACAGGACGTAGGGTATTACGTCGAGTCGACGGCCCGAACCTGTATAAACCCCTGTGTCTGTCCATCCTAACCATCCTGCTTCCGATCTTTGCGATCTTCCCTGCATTACAAATCACTTCCGTGGGCTACCCCGTGGAAGACTGCCGGAGATAATATCACTGACAGTGGCGCGCCAGGTAGGGGATATCGCCGAGATCAATCTGGTAAGCTCGATGGATCGCGTCAAGATCTTGGACAGCTGCAACCTCCCGGACGCCGACGAAGTCGAGATCCAGTTCGGGGACGTCATCACCGCCGCCTTGGATGCCCAAGCGGCAGAGGCTACGGTCGCCACGGAGGTCTCCTCTCTGGCGCCGACTTCGGCCATCACGGCCCAGTCCGGTCCGATCGCATCAGATCGTGCCGGCTTTACCCCGCTGAGTCCATCGCAAAACGCGAGGCCAGACCAGTCGGGAACAGATCTACAATCACTCGATTCCGATCCGGTTCCTGAGAATCGCGTCGCTGAGTCATCGCAGAGCGTCAACGCTTGACCAACACGCGTCCAGAGCCCTGAGGTCATTACTATCCAGACCCCTGGCTTTTGCGCGCTTGCTCAGAAGCAGAAGATGAAGGACATCGTTCAGACGGATGATTACTTCTCTGGGAGCGACTCCTACGAGTTAGATCTACTGGGACCCTCAATCCTGGACGATCTGCCGGAAGGATACACAGTGTCTGATGCCTCTACAGAGCCGGAACTGCTAGAATCACTCGGAGAACTGACTCCGAGTAGTTCGGAGCGTTATACGCCCACATCCGACTTCTCCGAGTCCGAGGGAGACTACCTCGCGCAAGAAGGAGTCAGATCATATTGCTACATGGTGGCGCAGGCAACGCCAACTAATCCTGTCTCAGAAGATGAGGTCACTCCAGCTGAGGAGACGACTGAAGCCAGGGACCAGCGTCGAGGACGCAACGCCGGTCGGGCGACTCGCAGAGCCGCACGACCGCACGGAGCCACCGCGTCAGGATCTGGCACTGCTCGACTCCAGGAACCACACTCTGAAGATCATCGTCGCCAACAGGATCGGCACGACCGGAGGAGCACCCGGAACTTGATGCGCGGCGGCATGTTCGAGTTCAACGGATACGACGTCTACGAGACGCCGGTCCAGAACCTCGTTACTATTAACGAGGAAATCAGTCGGCTGCCACCCAGCACTCCGGGCCTGGAAAAGGTAAGGGCTCTCGTGCAGGCCGCCTCCGTCCAGGTTCACCAGATGCAGGGCAGAGCAACCACGGACGCTCCTGAGCCCGGTCCGTCTCGACACCGGGCCAGCGGCGGATCGGATCATGATGAAGACCTCCGCACCACGATCAACAGAGATCGAGACGCGAGGAACGTCATTCCGCAGCAGTACCGAAGAGCGCCACCATGAGGAAATCCGACGGCGCGAAGAGTACGATCGGGATCATGGAAATCCCCGTCGTAACTCCAACAGGAGCGGCTACTCGACGGAGTCAGACTACTCTGACCCCTCCGGTAGCCCAAGGTGCGGCAACAACGGTGGTCGCACTCCGCCACGAGGACGAGCGCTTCCACCACCCAGGCGACCGACTCCGCCAAGGGAGCGAACTCCACCGCGCAGCAGGACCTACCGACGGGACCGAACTCCACCCAGGACTCGGAACTATCGGAGGACCCGTTCCCCGCCCAGGGACCGGGATCGCAGGAGGGATAGCACTCCCCCAAGAACAACAGACGGATCGGGTCCGAGCGATTCCCGCCCTAGAGGTCGGATCGGCGGATTCCAGTCATTCACCGAGCGCTTGAGAAGCGTGACATGGCCTAGAGGCTTCAAGCTGTCGGACATCGACAAGTACGACGGAAAATCTGATCCATCTCAATGGCTTCAGATCTACTACACCGCCGTGCAAGCGGCCGGCGGCGACGAGGACGTGATGGCAAATTACCTTCCCATCATGCTCACTAAGGACTGCCGCAACTGGCTGGCAGGACTCCCGCAGGACGCCATCGACAACTGGGAACAGCTTACCGAACTCTTTATCGGTAACTATCTCGGTACCTGGGAAAGGCCCGGGAGCAAGCGGCTCCTCGGTCAGATCAGGCAGCGCAAGAACGAGACCCTGCACAATTTCGTGCGCAGGTTTTCAGAGAAGCGCAACTCCATCACGGACGTCACGGATCAGGAGGTGATGTCAGCTTTCCAGCGCGGCATCTCCGATGGGAGACTGATTCACTAATGGACTCGGAAGCCACCCGCGACTGTCAATGACATGTTCCGGGTCGCTAGCACGTGGGCGGACGCAGAGATCGCGGAAAAGGAACAACTCAGCGAGATTTGGAGCCGCTGGGAAGAAGAGAACAAGACAACCCGCAAGCGCGACCGCCGCGAGGACGAAGACCGACACGACGACCATCGACGCACTGACAGCCACCCTCGCAAGAAGAAGAGCGAGGGAGATATGGTCGCCGCCCTGGACCGGTCCAGAGGCCGGGTAACTCCAGAGGACTTCCAGCGCATGCTCGATGAGCAATGTCCTTACCACAAGCACAAGCACTCGGCGCGAGAGTGCTACGGGCTCAAGCGAGCCTTCACTGGAGGCAACAGAGGCCCTCCATACAGAAAAAGGAACGATGGTTCCCCGCGAGACGACAGGCGAAACGACGAGCCCGGCGACGACTTCCAGGAAGCCGACCGAGTGGTGCGCATGATCTATGGCGGACCAGAGTTCGAGTCGAAGCGCCAGCAGAAGCTCACCCATCGCTAGGTCATGCACGCGAGGGAACCACCGGTACCTGAGTACCTCAAGTGGTCGGAAGTTCCGATCACCTTCACCCGGGAGGACCATCCAAACTTCATACCGAAGCCCGGGTCCCATGCCTTGGTAGTAGACCCGACGATTTGCAACGTTCGGCTCACCAAGGTACTAGTCGACGGTGGCAGTGGTCTGAACATCCTCTTTGCTAACACATTGAAGGAGCTCGGCCTGACTACTCTCGACCTGAGTCCCCCCCAATCCGCATTCTACGGTTTGATACTGGGAGAGGGGGCGGAACCACTCGGGCACATCACACTGCCCGTTACCTTCGGAGACCGGAACAACTACCGGACCGAGCATATGCAGTTCACGGTGGCGAACTTTGAAACTGCATACCACGCCATCCTTGGGAGGCCAGTGCTCGCCAAGTTCATGGCGATTCCTCACTACGTCTACTTGCAGGTCAAGATGCCAGGACCTAATGGCATAATCACCGTCTTGGGGGACATCCGAGTCGCTTACACATGCGAACAGGAGACCCTCAACGCGGCAGCTGCCCTGGCCAACAATCGAGTCGTTGACTCCATGGCAGGCTCCGCCCTGCTCTGCTTTCTCGATTGCTATCCAGGTTATTACCAGACAGGCCTAAAGCTGCAAGATCAGATAAAGACCACGTTCATCACGCCGTTTGGTGCCTTTTTGGCCTTCGGTCTGAAGAACGCCGGCGCGACCTACCAGAAGACAATTCAAGCGTGTATGGATCAATTGACTCTGGACGTAGTAGAACGCCTACATCGATAAATCCATGGAACATCGAGCACTTACAACGTTTCTACGCCTGATTCAGTTATGTATTTATCTTTTTTATTTTAGATTTGTTTTTCCGAGTGATTTTGGAGGGTATTCACCCCAGCCACGACTCGGCAGATTTATAATGAGTTATCAATAAAGTTGATTTCATCTTTCATCTATTTCTACTACTCGTATTTCCTCTTTCGCGTCACGCACATAAAGTATGAGTAGAACAAACCTTAAATCGAGAGGGAAAGTACTCGCCAAGTCAAAGCTCTAAACGTACGACAAAGACTCTGCGGCATGAGACTGAGACCAACGAGGCTAATCTACTCCGTAACAGGTCAACCACTCAGAAATTAAGGCCAGCGCAGAAAGAAAGGGAGTAGTAGCCCCATAAAAACTTATACACAATAACAAAACTTAAACATTGTTCAAACAGTATTAGTTCTACCAAATACTACAAATATTTTATCTACGCTGCAGGATCAACAGACGGGGCCGCCTCATCGGAGTCATCAACAACATCCTTGGACAGGACATTGGCGATAGGCTCGACCTCAAGGAGCAGTCTGCCCACGTCGTCTTCGGAGGTGCCGGCAGCATATCCACGGCTGAGTGGCTCCAGGTCCGATGCCAGGAACAGCGACTTGAGCACCGCCAGGACATGACCACAGCTGGCCTGGCTGATGGAGCAGAGCTGTCGCCGGAAGAAGCGTGGGAGCGCCCGAACGCGGTCGAGGATAGAAGTCGAAGACGATGACGCCTCCGGCTCGATCTCCTCCGCCACCACTCGGATAGCGTCCTCCAGCGCGATCCTCTCGGTGCGCAGCGCCTCAGCCTCGCCTTGCAGCCGAGCCACCTTGGCAGTGAGCTCTGCGAATTGGGACATAATCCGATACCGATAATCTACAGAAAGTTAGATCTGGATAATATATTCACGTCTGACAGAAAAACTAACAAGAAATAACATACCTCTGAGCTCGTGCACGGCCTGGGCCTCGTTGAGCCTAGCCTGCTCTACCTCTCCGCGTAGATCGCGAGTGGTACGCTGGGCTTCCTCCAACTCAGCTTGGCGTTGGGTCGCAGCAGCTTCGAGTTCAGCCACTCGGGCCACCAAGGAGTCGGCCTTAGCGACTGCAGAAGAAAGTTCTTGAATAACCGAGGCTTTTGCCTCGGCATCAGCAGCTAAGTCCTGCAAAGACAAGTCAGATGACAATATGAATTGAGGTACCACTCGGTACTTGACATCAACAAGATAAGTGGCTCAGGAGATACCTTGGCTATCTGGCCCATGCGAAGATGGAGTGACATGAACTCCTCCAGAGGAGTCATGGGAGCACCACCACTCAAACGCCGTCCACCGCAGAAGCAACTTCGACCGCCGCAGTCTGGGGCTCCTCCACTGCTGCAGTCGGTTCAACCACAGGAGCAGGCTGGGGGCTGCCTTGAGGAACTGGCGGTGGGGTCGGCGACGCCGGTGTAGGACTCGGTGGAGGCGGGGTTGGTGCTCGCAACGACTCTGGTGGCGGACCCACAGGCTGATCGCTGAGAAGATCAGCCGAGTGGGATCGGCACCTCTGGCATTTGGATCGACGGGACCTCTGTCTCAACGGCCGACTGAGACGCAGGACCCGCAAAGGGGATCTCAGACGGCGTGCTACAGGATAAAGGACATATGGATTACTAACAGATGAACATAAAGGAAAATCAAGAGATGATAAGGATACTCACAGAGTAGATATGCGCATTCTCGGGCGCTTTCCTTTCCGAGTGGGGGAAGGGAGGTCCCTCGGACTTGCAGCACTCAGAGGTACTACTGCAAGGGGAGACTGCTCCGAGCTGATGATTGGGGGCGGGATTGATGACTCGGCACCGCCAGCTTCGTCTTCTTCCGAGTCAGACGACTTAGAGATGAGGAGTTGGCGGCGGCTTGGCGCATCCCCAATCACGATCCCCGTTGAGATCTTCCGCCTATTCGGGGCAGGGGCAGCCTTCCCACCACTCGGAGACAGCACGTCGGGAGAAGAGAGGACGACAGAGTGATATCAGAGTCGCGCAGGTCACTCTCACTTTCCCCGACTGCTTCTTCAGCACCAACGGCCCTGCGCCGAGCCGGTTGATCCACTCCCTTCGGCATCTCAGGCAAAGGAGGGAGGGATACAAAGGCAGCTCGACCCTGCAAAAGTTGGGTTCAGTTCAGAGATTACACCCAATGGGTGGAATTGAAATAAAAACAACAACAGATCGACTAAATACCTCAGGGCGCGGATTCCCTAAGTTGAACGCCGGAGGACAGTCAGTAGTCCTCAGGGAGGTTCCTGTCGCGAAGAATTTGCTAAGCCGACCTGCGGCTTGGACCTTGTCAACACGCTCGGGGGCTTCACGTGTGTTGTCCCCCTCGACGTAGTACTCATACGCCGGATGAGCCCGCTGCTTGAGGGGCTGGATCCGGCGCAGCACAGAGTTGGCTGCCACTCCGACGGCAGACAACCCTCTGTCCTTCAACTGGGCTATGAGACCCAGGAGTTCCCGAACCTCATCCATTTCACTCTCCTTGGGAAGAGCAGTCCAGGATTGGGAGGGGACAGGACGAGAATCGATTTCAGGAGAGATGGCAGGCGAGTGGTTTCCTACGTAAAACCACTTGGACTGCCACCCCTTGTTGGAGGTAAGAAAAGGAATGTCAAAATACTCCCGAGTTCGGCCCTCGCGGAGTTGGAATCCGACGCCTCCGACTACTTGCGGGCACTCGGTTCTGGGATAAGGTTTTAGAAGAAAAAGATGGAGAAAAAGATTGAAGTGAGGCTCTATCCCAAGATAGGCCTCACAGAGGTTGATGAAGATGGCGATGTGAAGAATGGAGTTGGGATTCAGTGCGCAAAGACTGATCCCATAGAAGTGCAGCAGCCCGCGGAGGAAAGGATGCGCGGGCACGCCAAAACCGCGCAGAAAGAAAGACTCAAACACCACCAAATCAGAGGAATTTGGGGTGGGGAAAGACTCACCGGCGGCTGCGCGCCACTCGGCGGTTTGCTGGTCGGGGAGGATGCCGTCGACGACGTGCTGCTCGAGGCGCCTGGTGGTGGATGATGGACTCCCTCCATTCGGCGGCGCGGATCCACGGCGACTTCGACGGTGGCCTTGGCCTTGGACGACCGGGCCCTTCCCGGCGACCTCTCCTTCCGCTTCGGGGCTTCCTTCCTCTTGGGCGCCATGGCGACGAGCGGGGGCTGAAGATCGAGGAGGAAAGCTGCGGGAGTGGATCTAGGGTTTGCTCTTGCGCGCGGAGGAGAACTGGAGCGCTGGGAAGGCAAATGGCGAGTAAAGGAAGAAGATTGCGGCGGGGATGGCTTATAATGAATGAACCGTTCCTCCCGCGCGCGGCGCGATGCGTGTCTCGGGAACTCAACCGACGCAGGCACGTCCCGTCGCTTTGAATTCAAAGATACGGTAAGGAGTCGCGATATCTCGTGATATTTCGCCTTCGTAAAGCAACCGTTTGGAAGCAACGGACTTTGCGGGAGTAGTAGGCCTAAATGGGCTGAAATGTAGCACGACCTTTCGGTTCTGTTACGCTAACAAATTTGTGGGTTCCTGAGCTAGTGTTCAGGGGCAGAAACCACTCGGTCGTGAGGCTAAAATTAGTCGGCGTCCAGACTTGATTTTGCAATTAATATTGCATCCTTGCAGTTGATTTTTACGTAAGGCATGCGATACTATCGCTAAGTTCGCTCAGAAGTCTGGGTCAAGTGCTGATAAGTATAAATCTCGCGAGAAGATGGCTTACCATATGGTCAGGCTGAGTCGTGGGACACGACTCGGAGGTCATGCCGAGTTCAAAGAACTTGAGGACAGAATCCTTATAAAGGGGAAACAAAAAAGCCCCATAAGGAAAAGATCATCTGAAATCCATGCCCAGAGGCATGGGGGCTGAATAATTCAGTCAGGATCCACGGCTTTCAGAGTCTTGACGCGATCGCGCCGAGTCGTATCAAGACTCGGGGGCTACACCCAATGGGTGCACCTGGAGGTGCACACCATTGATGGATTAAGTTCAAAAAGAATTCATAATATTTTATTTTTGACCCTCGACCAGAATATTCTATTCTGCTCAAGGCTCGGGGGCTACACCCAATGGGTGCACCTGGAGGTGCACACCATTGAAGATCAAGATATAGATGGATAAAAGTTGAAAACCTTTGGCCAATTTCATACTAAAATTTCCCAAAGCTTGGGGGCTAAGTGTGTTCACTTCGCTGTCGCGTCGTGAAAAAGAGCACTCCTTCCCCTCACTATGGCCATAATTGAAGAATTGTTTTCAGGAACGTCTGATCATGTACTCAGATCTTCCTCGAAACCACTCGGATCTTCTTCGAAATCACTCGGATGAGATCTTAAACAACTTGGGAGCACTCGGATCATGCGAGAAAAGACGGATCAATTACAGCCAACGATCGGTCAAGAAGTGCTCGGGGGCTACTGTGGGGGATATAGTACCCGAGTACCTCACGAGCAAGCCTGGCAGCCCACCAATGGGGGGCGGCCCAGCCCACCGTTCTGGACCTGAAGACGTGCGGGACAAGTCGGCGCACGGAGGAAGGATCTGGAAGGAGAAGTCCTAGTTGGAATAGGAATTATTGTAAAGAAGGAAAGGATTCTTAGAGATAGGATCGGCTACAAACCGACTTGTAACCCTGCCCCCCGATATATAAGGCGGGCAAGGACCCCCTCCAAAACAACCGAACACAGATCAAACATCAGACAACAACTCAACACGCAATACAACACCCCAAACAGGACGTAGGGTATTACGTCGAGTCGACGGCCCGAACCTGTATAAACCCCTGTGTCTGTCCATCCTAACCATCCTGCTTCCGATCTTTGCGATCTTCCCTGCATTACAAATCACTTACGTGGGCTACCCCGTGGAAGACTGCCGGAGATAATATCACCGACACTATTTGACTATTCAAACATAGCAAAATATGTATAAAAAAAGAATAGCTTTGTAGAGTGCATGTAAGATATAGAGAAGCTGTTGGAAATCAGGAATATATAGAAAACGATTTTATGCAAATGACTCTCTAAATGATAATTTAGAGAGTGAGTTTTAGAGAGACTCTTGGAGATGCTCTAGGGTTAAGTATCCGCTTTGCACAAATTTACGGTGTACAAAGTCCAGTTTAAAAGGTTATTAAGGGTTCTGCATCCGACTCATGATAAGTGAGAAGGAGATCTAGACTTTTTCCGAGGAACCAAACACCCCATCAATGTATTTCTGGAGGCAGTCGTCTTAAGAAATCACCCTAATTCTAGAGTTTGTTGTGTGCATAGTTGACTACCCCTAGATATGCCGGTTCGCGACCCCTACTACATCTGCATTTACTATATTTACTACCATTTCTAGGGTAGACGCTTATGCGGACTGCCCCTAGAAATAGAGGCATTTTCAGGAAAGTTTGTTTAGGTAATGGTCCCTGTAAATTGATTTCTATATGCGGCTAAGGCCTTGGGCCAATAATGCAACCGGAAGAACAGCAAGGGCGGATGCAAATTGTATCATTTTCTGAAAAACAAATATGCTTTTAATAACCTTCTTTTTAGTAATGTATGGGAAATGAGTACAAGATATGCATATCTAGGTGATTAATATTTGGTAATATGTACCTGCAAAAAAAAATATTTGGTAATATGCATATTGGATATATCATATGTGTAGATAGTAGTAAATGTATATGAGATATGCATATCTCGGTTTATTATTGTCTATATCTTTTATACAACTCATTCGGACTGCTCATGTCATGCTGGGTGAAGGTGAGCTGTATACAAGATATGCATATATCTGGGAAATCAATATTATTTGCTTAACTAATATATGCTTACTGAATATTTTGGTAATAGATGAGCATACCTTTGACGTGCATATATTCGAGTACATTTTTTTCGCATCAAGGTTTATTGTTGGGGATCTGCATACGACTCATTTTGCTTATGCTAGCTGGAATGAGAAAAAAAAAAATCATAAGAAGCGCCATGTCAACTATAAATCCACCTACTAATCCATTGGCTACAGACCTTCACAGTTCTGCTGGCAATATCCCCCACTGGCAATATATATAATCCACCAAACAGCACGGTTTTCAAACAAAGATGAGGATCAACAAGGTGATGCTTCTAGGTATCATCCTCTTGGTAGTATCTTCAGGTACTATTCAAAAGAGCTCGCTTAATTCCCTACTTTAATTTCTTGATTTCACAACTGACTTGGTTCCAGTAATTCTTTTAAATTATGTTAATCGATCCTCCTCTTGTTGAAATTGGCAGACATGGTGTTGAATGTGGCATCGGATAGCTCAATAATCCCTGAAGGATGCCAAATATTTTTTATTGACAACAAGATCTATGATCGCCCTGCATGTTATTTAAAATGCTTAGCAAAATTCACAGATGGCAAGGTCTACGCCGAGATTGACCCTCGTAAGGGGTGTAAGTGCATAGATTGTACACTACTTAAATGAAATTACGGGCAATGCTCGCTTCTATAAGAAAGCGCAACAATTGTAACGTATGGGATAATGACAATGATAAATCCAATTCTTTAGTTTTCTTGATGAGCTACATCGCTAGAAAGGTCACCCACGCAGAGATTTTATTTCTTCTTAAAACATGAAGCGATTATCAAAATTTAGAGAGCGTGCTTTAAGTTGATTGAATATGAGAAATGGTCTGGTAAATCCTTTTAAAAAAATATCACCAATATTAGAGTAAATATATTAACTAAGACAATAATAATAATCATTTTAATCCTGGGTCCCGCCAGCCTAACCTTGCTCAAGTCCTGTCGATGGACTGCTGAGTCGCTCAACATATTGGATTGGATCGATGGATAATTTTGTAAAAGCTATATATACTACAATTTCTAACAGAGGGAGTATTACGCATTGTATGTATCTTCTCTTATCCAACGGTGCAGAACTTTCAGTTATCCTGGATCTGCCCTTTATTTACAAGGCTGCATCATAGAAATGACAATTATTATTATGGTTCATAAGCTCTTATAGTAAAGAAGGCCCATTTGGTCCGTCAATTTTGGAAGTTCCAAAAGTGTCAATACTGAATTTTATGGTCAACTAATAAGTACTGCTGCCTTATCCATTCTAATGAAATGACGCACTGTGTGTTCCGATTAGAACCAAATGAAAATGAGAAAAGAAGATCTCCTTCAAGGTTACCAGTTGTGAGTATGGAAGTGAGTTTATGTGTACATGATATTACCAAAAGAGTAAAATACACTGAAGGTTCATTAATTTGTAACGGCCGTCGCTTAGGTCCATTAACTCCCACAATGTATTTTTTAGTCCATAAACGTGTTAACTCGTTCACCACAAGTCCATAGATCTTCATGTGTGCACATCGTTATGACATGGCATGCTGACTGGGTGGAACTTGAAAGAAGACGACCACTATGGGCAGCTGAACCTCCATCGCGGCATCTTGGGATTCATGGGGTGGCGGTGCTCGAAATAGTGGCAAGCTGGCCATCTCCATGCGTCTGACATGGCCTACCTGCGCCAATCATGAGCAATGCCAGTGGCTGCGAAAGCCACACTAGCTTATGGCAGTAGCTGGCCAATGTAAGGATGACTTAACAAGTTTAACTGTCTTGCAAGTTAATGAGCCAGCCTCTAGTGCATTTTAGTCTTTACTAAAACGACCGAGAGCTAGGAAAATCACTTAGGTTATCCTGTAGGAGGATTGGAGATTAGCATCTCAAGTGGTCCTACTCGTCAAGGTCCAATGGATTGCACGGGGATTTTATAGTGCACATAGGAGTACGGTGCTTCTTTTTCGTAAAGAATATTTAATTTAAACGGTGCTTACATCTATGAGGGCGTCGGAGCTACCTATCCAGCTACTACCATGAGAGCAAGGGGCGCATAGGCTACGGCGGATCAACACCGCCACGTCCACGAGGATGTTGGTGCACCCGACACGGTGGTTGCAGCGTCAGAGCAAACTGCAAGGCAGCTGCGAGCCTGCGACCAAGTACTAGGTGGTGGAGCATATGCAGCGGCGCACCACTCTGTCCACCTTAGAGCGCCTTCAAGAGCAGGGTTAAAAATCCCGACCGCTACCGGTCCGGATACCGTGATAACCGGTCAAACCGGTCCGGACCTGTAGCAGTACAGGCCGGTTTTCAACCGGCCAAATTTAAAATTTTTAAATTTGAATTTAAAAAATTGAAGAATTAAAAAAATTTCTTAAAAATACTTTAAGGTGAGTAGATTGTAATGGTGTCAAAAATTTTCAAATATTAGTTCATTTAGTATCTTTTGTTTGGATTAGAAGTTCAAACAGCCTACTAAATCAACACGTTAAACTTCTAATGCCCTTAAACCGCTACTTAAACTTCTTAAAAATGTTCTCTTTTTGACAGCATTAGATTCTACGCACCTTAAACTATTTTTAAGAATTTTATAAAATTTTGTTTTATTTTTTATTTTTTAATTAAAATTCAAAATTTTGTCAAACCGCTCAAACCGGCTGGCTAACCGCTCAGAGTCAAACATCTCAGAGCCAGAGGCCAACTCACTCCTTCCAAAGGTAGCCAAACAGTCAGCTACCTTGTTACAACATCTATTACAAATTGAGACAATACAAGATGAAAATTCAGTTCGCATACAGTCTCGAATTTGTTATACTAGACACCCAATAGCACTGCGATCAATTCCGTTTGCTTTAAGAGCAGAGGCCAAGACAGTTGTATCCATTTCCAAAATAATTCTTGTCATGCCCAACTGAAAAGCATATAACATACCTCTGTAAGCCGCAATTGCCTCAGCATGTAGGGCCGATGCCGCATAACTGATATTTCCAGCCCCTGCAGCAAGCACCTCACCATGTTTATCTCTCACCACAAAACCCCAACCTCTTGTTCTTGTGTTCTGATCAATGGCACCATCAGAATTAATCTTGTAAATGTCTATCGGTGGTGGTCTCCATTTATTTTGATCTGCTCCAGCATGTTCCTTTGTAATCACTTTCAATTTCTCCCATTCCATTAGGAAATAGTTTACAGAACCATAAATTTCATTTGCATCCAGCACCCTTCCCCCATCATTAGTTTTATTTCTTGCCGACCACCATCTCTAAAGTAAAATTATAACCTTCAATTGAATATCATTTCTCAAACTCCAAATCTGATTACAAGTCTCCAATCCCGATCGACATTTTATCAATTCGGTCCTGACGTGTTCCATATCCATTAGTCGCCAACACCTTTTAACATGTTTGCATTTGAAAAAAAGATGCCCACTATCCCCATATCCATGTGTTTTTTTAGAGAAGATCCCCCACCTAGTTGCATTACTTTTCTTAGTCTCAGATTAACAGAAATTAGACTCTTTTCATGCCTTTTTCCAATTTCCACACATCTAGAGAATCAGAAATTATCAAATAGTTGTGTTTAAATTTATTTTAAACTGTTTACAATATCATATACAATTGCGTTTTGATTTTTAAAATATATACCCACCGTTTGTTCTCGTCTGTTCTGTGTTGTTCATTTAAATTTTTTAGTACAGTATGCATGTTGAATTAACTCTAAATAAATTTGAAATTTGTGCCTAATGGCTGTTTTCTTTTCAATCTCTCCATGCGAGGAACCCCCATATCCAGTGAAATAGGAGTCAAGAACTGATAGGAAATGTGAACATTTCTTACATCTCTTTTTTTTTACCCATCGTGCTTTCAAATCTTTTGCATAGTACATATCACCCCTGTAGTTATCGTTTTACTGATTGTAGTTTCTCTAGCAACACGTAATACACAGGCATCAGCTATTAGTCTAAGTGCACCTAGTAGTTTTGATTTTCAGCCAATATGACTTGTAAACCATTAATTATTTAGTTTTGGGTTCTCGGGGTCTGTGAAAGAGTTGCGAGAGTCTTTACTTGTGCTAAGGGAAATCTAGCGAGCGGCATGCGCGTTGGGCATGCAATGCAATCGTTGGATTTTTTTTCTCATACTATTTGTAGTAAACCGATTAGCTAACAGTAGTGGGATGTGCAGCTAGAACTATTTCATTTGACTCTAGAACTTTTTCTATATAGTTGTCAAATAGAGCCCGTATGAGCATCTATCAGTTTCATTTTTCTGTTTTTCTGGAGGGCATTTCTCTCACTTTTTTTGTCTGAACTGCGTATGTGATTGTCATATGTTGCGTATGTCATTATCATAAGTTGCGTATTACAAAATCATAAATTATATATTAAAAAATCATAAGTTCTTTTTCCATTAGAACTCTTGTAATTTGCCTTCTAGATTATCATAAATTGTGTAGTATATTGTTACAAATTGCGCACTAGAGTATTGTAAATCTCCGTATTAGATTTTTTACACTGCCCTTTTTCTCTTGGAAATGGATATTTGTTCCTTAATTACAATTAGTAGCTTAAAAGGGCGGCCTTTGGTGTAGTGGTAGTGCTTCACGGCATGTGACCGGAAGGTCCAGGCTTCAAGCCCCAGCCTCTACACATTTATGTGCAGGCTAAACAACCTGCCCCCAGACCCTGCATAGTGCATGTCATGGGGATAGGCTGGGCCGATTGGGCCTCTTGGGCCGGGTCCATTAGGGTTAGGGTTAAGTGTCTTACTTAGAGGTTAAGTAATCATCTCTATATAATGAGAGGGGATGTATCAAAGGAGGCAAGCATGGGATAAGAAAATCAATCTAGTGCTTCTATCGCCTGCCCTTGTGGTCCGGCCGCCGCCATTAGCGAGGTCGGGCTGCTTGGGTCAGGTTCAACTCCCTTCCAATTTCCTTCCATCTACATCCACCCGTGACAACTTGATATCAGTTAGCATTGGTTTCGATCCAATCCATGGCTTCTGTCGGCGATGATCCATCAACTTTATGTGCCAACATACTTGCTGACTGCGCAAAGATGCAATCGTTGCTTCTGAAGTTCAAAGAGACATTGCGCAAGCCAGCGACGCAGCTACAGGCGGCGGTGGCGCCGACGGTGCGTGAGCTGGCAGCCTTGAGGCTGCAGGCGGCGGGCCGTGGTTTCCTGGAAAGGCGGCGAGCGGCGTGGCTTCAATCTGAGCGTCAAGAGGAGGCGGCGCTGAGGGAGATGGCTGCGTCGTCCATTCAGATTGGCATGCCGCCAGTCCCCTGCTCGGAGTCACCGCTGGCTAGGCTCGTTGTGGGGTCCTCGCTGGTCTGCCGGGGGACATCGCCTCCTGTTCGAGCACCGCCACCACCAGGCTGGGAGGATCGGTCGTTGGCTTCTCCGCCGACTCCACATCTGCTTGAGCTACGCAGCGATTTACCACCCTGCAATGTGCGACCTCGATGCCGGCCATCGAGAGGTCGCCTCCGCTGGCGTCTGTGGAGGTCCTCTACAGGATCTCAATGCCTGCCGCTGCGCTCTGGCATCGGTTCGCTCCAGCATGCAGCGGAATCTCCAGCGCATATGGCGGCCGTGATTCAGGGGTCCTCAGACTGTTTGCAGCGGTGGCCTGTAACCCATCCTGAACCGCTATAGTAGCGGTTTTTCCCTCGTGGATGCTCCGCAGCGGTCTCCTCCAAGCGGTCCTCTATTGTCCAGGAAGCTCCCGTCGTCTCCCACATTTGGGGGCGCTTCAACATCCGCCCCCTGCTCCGGCTGCTTCCCCTCCGCCTCCTGCGGTCCTGCTCCGCTGCCTCCTGCCCGCTTGCGCGAGCTCCAACTCCAGCCCTGCCGCCGCCATGGACCCGCCGATTCGAGGTCGGGGAGGAAGCTCGGGCGCCGCCGCCACTCGATCCGCTACCAGGGGAGGGAGGAGGCCGGCAGGGGGCCGCCCTGCTTGCCGCCGCTGCTCCTCCACCAGCCTGCCGTGTACTTAATTGTCATTAATTGCTTAACATGTTATATACCTTTTCTAATATTTTCCCTATATATATATTTTTAGTGGGAAGAGGAGCAGGGTGTGAGAGTAGCAGCTTAGTTCAACATTTGGATATCATCCTACATCGACATAAATGTGAGTTTTTTTGTTACCGTTCTTCTTTCTTTTAAACTTTTTTATGTTTCTTATTTATTTTCCTCAGTTATAGTATCATTTTCCTAGGTAGGATCCTTTAAGAATTTATTTTTTCAGAGTACAAGATAGTGTAGATACAGAGTGGGAAGATAAAAATTTATAGCTTAGAATTTTTTTCCAGAGTATAACATTGCTGCTATAGTAAGATAAATGTTTTTTTTAGCATCCCAGGTTAAATTGCTTAAGTAATTATCATAAATCGCGTACCAGATCACCATAACTTGTGTAATGTATTATCATAAGTTGCTTATCAGTTTTTTAATTTCATTATTTGTTTTTTCAATAATTAGCATGGCCATTATTTGTTAGTAGGCAAAGATATATTTTTGTGCGTAACCTCCGTACATAGCTTATGCGACAATGGCTAAACAAGAATTTTTTGCATAAAAGCACATTTTATGCCCAGTACCAAGTATATTTGCGCATGTCAGCATACATTTTATACATGCAATTCATTTCTGTATAGTCCAAACATTTTTTTGTGCAATTCATAGGTGTGCCTGCCAGCATGCCATTTTTGCGGATAGAAACCATATAAACATGTTGCTGCATGTAAGCATGTCATGGGGTTTTTTTATTATGTAAACCATATAATGCAACAGGTTTTTTATAAGCAAAATTCTCTGAGATGTCCTGACTTTTCATGTTTTATTCATCAGGTCATGGCTCGGCAGTAGTGAATTTACAGCTCAACCACGAAGATTTGATTTATGCACAGCTCGGTAGTACTAGCAATTACTTCAATCTTTTCTTTAGTCTACACAATAGTGGAGGCAATCATGACTTGCATGCTGGTAGTTTTAGAATGTGAATGTTTAGAATATGGACGGGTGAAAATGCCGTTGTATATGTTCTAATCTGCTTACAGTATTTCTGAGCTTTGCTTATGGAGATCTTGAAAGTTGCTTTTAATTGTAATTGTTAAGTTGAGCTACCAGTAGTAGAAAACATCCAGCAGCACAGAAATTACGGGGTGGGCGGTTGGCAACCAGCGCGTCCAGAAGCTTTTTTGCCAAAAGGGGAAAGGGTAGGTGGTGCCTAGGTTTTGACTTTCTCAAAATAGGGCGGCCATAAGAACGGTCTAAATTGTGGCTGGACGTAAATTAGCCAAGCCCATCCAGAGCTAAATTTGGCACTCCGTGCTCCCAATCGGCAAAGGATCGACGTGGCTTGTTTTTCTTTCTCTCGGAAAAAAAGTCGCTCATATTCCTCTCCTCCACGAAAATATTTTTTTCCCATAAAAAAGCGGTGGTTTCCCCTTCCCGGTGGAGGGTGGCCCACAGTGGACAACGTTGTACAATTAAATTTTGGGAACTATTGGTGGAGAGGATTTTTTTTCTTCGCCCAATAACTTTTAGCAATTTTCCAAAACTAGATTTTTGGAATTACATTTTTTAAGCATTTTTTTGAGATGCTCTTAGGGGGCGGGCTTGCGAGAGGTGGCAGCAGAGCACGGTAGCGCACGGGGGGTTGCAGGAAAGGCAGTGCGCGCAGGAGGCAGTACCAAGCACCACGGTGGACCTAGAACCAATTTTAAGTGGGAGCACACATCAAGAACAAAGAAATTTACAAAAATTGAATATGGTGCTCTTGATACGAAAAAAAAAAATTGAGTGTCAGCCCTATGTAGGTACGCCCCCTGAACGCTAGGGCTGAGGGAAATGGCCACATCGGATATAAGGCTGTGCGCGTCAATAAAAACCCTAAACCCTAAAACCCTAAACCCTAAACCCTAAACCCACAACGGAAGTTCAGAAAAATAAAAACTTTTGAAAGATGCCGCATAGGATGATTTGCCTAGTGGACTACTGTTTTTTATTTCGGCCCATTGATCTTAAGCTAGATGTAGCTCACGAAGGGGGCCCCAATGGTTATCAGGCCCATTTATACATGTTGTACTAATTCAAATGTGAATTTGTGATGTTAGATTAGTCCGAAATATATGTTCCGTGTATATGTAAATCTATATGGCGGGGAGCTTTCACGGGATCCCGGCGCCCCAGGACACAGTAGCGTTATAGTGCGCCAGTTTTCTCTTTTTTTCCTTTAAAAAACAGTTTCTCCTTTTAAAAAGTCAGTACGCCAGCTTCCTGTATAGTCTCTATAGTCTGTCAGTTCACTGTATAGTATGCTGGTTTTTAAAACCCCGT
The DNA here is from genome assembly GCA_015476505.1 of Urochloa ruziziensis. Classification (NCBI taxonomy): domain Eukaryota; kingdom Viridiplantae; phylum Streptophyta; class Magnoliopsida; order Poales; family Poaceae; genus Urochloa; species Urochloa ruziziensis. Next base: position 26,150,134 of record CM027119.1, read on the forward strand.
TGGTTTTGCTACAATCCGTCAGTTTTATCCACACGAGTGTCACGTCTGGCGATTGTCGGACTCTGGGACCGACAATCCACTAGGGGGTACCCAAGTGGTAGATTTATTGGCAAGGGTGATCGCAAGACTAGGGAGCTCGAGGTAACACAGGAGACGAAAGGTTTATACAGGTTCAGGCGATCGGGAGGCACAAACCCTACGTCCTGTGTTCGGTGGTGTCTTGAGCAATTGTGAGTTGGTGGGTGGTTACAATGGATGACGAACAGATGATGTCACGTGTTCTCTGGGGACGACCTAGGCCGCCTTATATAGGCTGACGGCCTATGGTTACAAGTCGGTTGAGATATAATCCTACCGGCTTACAGTTAGGAAAGTAATCCGAGTCGGTTATAACATAATATCCAAGATATCCGGGCGCATTCTGCCAGCTAGGTCGCGCATATCTCGCATGATCCGGGTGTCACGCCTGTTGGTGGTCGTTACGATACGATTTCGCCACCAACATTCCGTCATATTTCAGGCCCATCCTGCTCACAACAAAGTAAAATTGATTATTTCTAATGAGTTCCACAAGTTTTGTATAATTTGTGAGTGCAGGAGCAATCAAGCAAAGGACGAACCACTTTGGGCACAAGGCCAGGTCGGCCGGCCTAGCATAGGCCGACCGGCCCCCTTCTGTGGCTCCTTGCCATGTCTTTGATCCAGAAGATCACAAACACAACACCAATGATCCTGAGACGTGCGATCAACGTCGGTTTGATCCAAAGACCCGAAAGGCCTAAGCTACACTTGCATGGATTGAAGGGCCCACCAACCTTGGATTCTCGGGCAGCTTTGATCCAAAGAAACCGTTACCGACCTCAGGGATCAATCCAGAGCGTCCCTGAAGAAGGCGGTGCCACGGGGCAGCCAGGCCAGGCCGATCGGCCTGGCCTAGGCCGGCCGGCCTCCCCCTGAGGCCGCCACGTGCCCCCCTTCGCGTGATAGTCAAGCACAAACTTAGCTTAAGCTTGACGCCGGCAACCGCCTCTGAAGACTATAAAAGGGACACCCCTCCACCTTGAGAACACACCATCCAAAGGAGAGAAGAGTAGTCTAGTGAGAAGTTCTCATCTTTAGAGTTAGATTACGGAGAGAGTGGGTGAGTTGCTTGGGTGACAGCCAAGCTTTGTAGAGAGAGTCCGGGATTTCCTCTCGGTCTCATCTCAACATTTCCACCCCAGAGGAATATACTTCATGAGTTATCTTCAGTAAGTCCTCGGTCCCTTGCCTTTAGTACCTCGCTAGTTTACGAATTACTTTCAGCAATCTATTTTATTTATATTTGATCTGCGGGTACCTGAGTCTGCGCGAGTGACAGCGACTCTTGTTTGGGGTTTCCTCTATAGCCCTTCGCGTTGGGTGGAGGTAAGTGGCTGAAAGCTTAGGCGTGGTGCCTGTGCTGGCTAACCATCTCAGGTTGTGTTGCACCCCACGGAACTGCATTGGTAGGCGGCAGGTGGTGACAGTCCTGTACGTCCTTTGTATTCTACTACGTTCGGGTGTACTCATAACAGTAGTGCTGAGCCCGGGAGAACCCCTCTCTCATCCCGTTCTGAGTTCTTCCCGTTCTAGCCATCGAAGCAGATCAGATTAGATATAGATAGTTTGCCTGGGGTAACGAGTAGCTAACTAAAGTCAAGCTCTCTACCCGCTTACCTTGTGCTCCCTGGTGGGTCCGGTTAGAAAAGTTCTAGGCTAGTCGCATCTACCGTTCCTTGGACTCGATATCCAGGTTCTTACTCCCCTGGTGAAAGGCTACATCGTACTCCGTGCGCTTACGGATTTAGTTAGGCTAAGGAGTGCCAACAAGCTTTTCTGGCGCCGTTGCCGGGGAACGGTAGTAACACTAGTGTAGGATCTTTTTAGCCGTACACTTTACCCTCATAACCATCTACCACATGGAGTTTTGTCCTAGATATCCGACGGTTCCATCTAGCGAGTATTTGGAACCGCCTTCATCTTGCCACCCCATACCACCACATGGCTTCGAGATCCGTCCCAGTCTCGTTGCCATGGTTCGTGCACAGTCTTTCGCTGGAACGAAAGACGAAAGTCCCTATGCTCACTTGCAGGTTTTTGAAGAGAATTGCTCTCTTCTTATTGTACCCGACGTCAACCAAGACACCATACGATGGAAACTTTTCCCATTTCTCTGATGGGAAATGCAAAATCTTGGTACGACCGGACTGCAAGGAGATTTAGCAAAGATTGGATCAAATTGAAGGACAAGTTTTGTCTGTTCTTTTACCCTGTCTCCAAGATCTTAAAGCTCAGAGTCGAGCTGATGACATATCAGCAAGGTGACGAGTCACTTGGAGCCACGTGGGAGCGATTCATTCAGCTAGCCAACTCAGGGCCACCGCATAACATTCCAGAGGAAATGCTTATGCAGCATTTTGTTGGTGGATTGAAGCCGGAAAGTGCACAGTTCTTGAACATCACTTCCGTAGGGTCAGTGTTATACAAGATAGTGGACAAGGTACGAGAAATCTTGGAAAAGGTTCTCAGCTCTACCGAGTACACAAGAGTCTTCGACGACCCACCAACACCACCAACAACCCCCACAGACAAGCAGCCAATCCTTGCCCTTACATTTGATCCACCTCCTCCGATCATAGAGGAAGTGCTCGAACACCACAAGTCCTCAGACCAAGAAACTATTCTTGACAATCTGCTGCACTTCATTCCCGAGGTCTTTACATAAGAAGAGTACTTGGAGATCGGCAATACATCATGTATGCCTATGGAACAAGTGTGCGCAAGTTCAAGGTCTAAGGCGTTCATTCCGGAAGCCGTACCGCAGATTGAGGGTTTATCTGCGATCATGAGCAAGGAATGGATGGAGGAAATTGAAAGTTGCGAAGACATCATCCGAACCACCCGCAACTTCAGAGTACTCCATTGCGCTATTGAGGGAACTGACACTCAGGAAGTTGCCTACGACCCGAAGGTCGGGAGTAATATTATATCAAGTGCATTCGCAGCACGACTGCAACCAGACGAACCCCGGTCCTTCTCCCGTAAGTACCTCAAGTGGATCGACGGCCAAATGATGGAATGTGAAGGAATCATCCGTGTTGTGCCCGTACACATGGGATGCAACAGGATTTCCCTAGACTTCCACATTTTTGATGTCCCTAGAGGTGACAACTTCTTCCTGATTGGACATCCAATAGAGCACCTTGCCAACCCGAACCACGATCGAGCAACGATACAGTTCAGAGTTGGTAAAGAGATCATCCCGGTCAGTCTTGTGCGGGTGGTTAACACCATCGCAGAGGCTCGATCCGAGACAAACCCAGTGGAAGAAGCAGTTAGCTCGGCTCAAGCAAAGCAAGCTTAGTCATCACAGGCTGAAGATGCTAACCATTTCATCCAAGAGGCAGAAACAGACGGCTTTATAAAACTCAACAAGGAAGAAAAGCCACAACACCCCCTCCTGAGTTGAAGCCGCTGCCTCCTGGACTCAGATACGCTTTCCTCCATAACGACCGACGCTCGCCAGTCATCATCAGTGACAAACTGATAGAGAATGAGACTCGGCAGCTTATCACAGTCCTAGAGAAACACCGGTCTGTCTTCGGGTATTCTCTACAGGACTTGAAGGGGATCAACCCCAGTTTATGCACCCATCACATACCTATGGAGCCAGACCATACGCCGTCTAGAGAGCATCAACGACGGCTGAATGATGCGATGAGGGAGGTAGTAAAGAAAGAAGTGTTGAAGCTTCTGCACGCGAGTATAATCTATCCCGTGCAAGACAGTGAATGGGTCAGCACAGTTCAAGTTGTGCCAAAGAAGGGTGGAATGACAGTTATCCAGAACGAAAAGAAGGAGCTTATTCCTCAGAGGATCGTTACTGGATGGAGGATGTGTATCGATTACAGGAAGCTCAACAAAGCAACCTGTAAAGATCACTTTCCTCTCCCCTTCATTGACGAGATGCTTGAGCGGCTGGCAAACCACTCATTTTTCTGCTTCCTTGATGGATACTCTGTTTATCACCAAATTCCTATCCATCCCGATGACCAGAGCAAGACTACCTTCACTTGCCCATACGGAACGTTCGCCTATCGGCGGATGTCTTTTGGCCTATGCAACGCACCTGCTTCATTCCAGCGGTGTATGATGGCGATATTCTCTGACCTGATTGAGCAAATCATGGAAGTATTCATGGACGACTTCACCGTCTATGGCAAAACCTTCGACCAATGTCTCAAAAATCTGGAAAAGGTTCTCGAGAGGTGCGAAGAGCATCACCTCATGCTAAATAGGGAGAAGTGCCACTTCATGGTCAGAGAAGGAATTGTGCTGGGGCACAAGGTGTCAGAAAAAGGGATAGAAGTTGACAAGGCAAAAATAGAAGTTATCCAACAACTACCATCCCCGACGAATGTCAAGGGTGTGCGAAGTTTTCTGGGCTATGCTGGCTTCTACTGAAGATTCATCAAAGATTTCTCTTGGGTAGCCAGACCTCTTACAAGCCTATTGGCTAAAGAAGCACCCTTCAACTTTGACGATGATTGCCTTCTCGCCTTCTACACCCTCAAGAAGGCACTTATCTCAGCTCCCATCATACAACCACCCGACTGGAATCTTCCATTCGAGATAATGTGCGACGCTAGCGACTATGCAGTCGGGGCAGTGCTCGGTCAATGCAAGGATAAACAGCATTACGCCATATCCTATGCAAGCAAGACATTGACCGGAGCTCAGTTGAACTACGCAACAACGGAGAAGGAACTCCTGGCAGTGGTGTTTGCCATGGATAAGTTCAGATCTTACTTGGTTGGTGCTAAGGTGATAGTATACACAGACCATGCTGCACTGAAGTACCTCTTGACAAAGAAAGACGCTAAGCCACGACTCATCCGTTGGATCCTGCTCCTTCAAGAGTTTGATTTAGAAATACGAGACAAGAAGGGGACAGATAATTGTGTGGCAGATCATCTCTCAAGAATGCAAGTTCAAGGGTCAGACCTTCCGATCAATGATTACCTCAGAGATGATACTCTCCTCAAGGTCACCACATCTAGTCCGTGGTATGCAAATTTGGTAAATTTCATGGTGACTGGGTATGTGCCTCCGGGGGAAGACAAGAAGAAGTTAATCTATCTTAGCAGATTTCACCTATGGGATGACCCTTACCTATTCAAAGTATGTGCTGATGGATTACTCCAAAGATGCATCCCTCACGAGGAAATACACAAGGTTCTTGACCGCTGCCACTCATCACCGTACGGCGGGCATTATGGAACTTTCCGAACCCATGCAAAGGTCTAGCAAAGTGGATTCTTCTGGCCGACTATGTATGGAGACGCTAAGGAATTCGTACGGAGATGTGCCAGGTGTCAGAAACACGGGAATATCAACGCCCGTGATGCTATGCCACTGCAAAATAACCTCCAATTGGAGATTTTCGACGTATGGGAATAGACTTTATGGGTCCCTTCCCCGCATCCGAGCAGTGTGAATATATCCTAGTGGCAGTCGACTATGTTTCCAAATGGGTGGAGGCACTTCCTTGCACGGCAGCCACTTACCAATTGAGCTCGAATTGAAATCCCATTGGGCGATCAAGAGGTGGAATATGGATCTCCAGACAGCCGGACTCAAAAGAAGAATGCAATTGGCTGAATTGGATGAATAGAGGGAGAAGGCCTACCATAACGCCAAGCTTTATAAAGAAAGAACAAAGAGATGGCACGACAAGCGCATCAAGATCAAGCATTTCAAAGCTGGAGATCAGGTATTGCTCTTCAACTCCCGTATTCGTTTGTTTGGTGATGGTAAGCTTAGAAGTAAGTGGGAAGGTCCTTTTAAAGTCTTAGATGTCGCCGGTCATGGTGCGATAACCCTCCAGGATAATGACAGAAATACTTTCGAGGCCAATGGTCAAAGATTGAAAATATTTCTCGAATCCGAAATGCCGAAGCTCAAAGAGATGGACGTCTATGAACTTACCGAGTTACCCAGTCCAGGTTCGGGCGGGACCTAAAAATGACCCTTATCTAGGATAGATTTCTTTTTTCTATTTTCTTTTCCTTTTCTTTAAACTTTTTGAGCCAAATCTAAGGAATTTTCTGGAAGAAGAGAGAGGGGAGCTAGCACGAAAAATTTCAGAAGCACTCGGGACAGGGCCAGGCCGACCGGCCTCCCTTAGGCCGATCGGCCTAGCCCGAGCTCGTCTCGTGACGCTCCTTGTTTGAAAAATTCTCCCCGTTATCCCTTTCGAGAATCCGTAGGGTTTTGGGTGAGGAGCGTCGTTTTAAAATGAAAGGCTCCCCACTCTTCCTCTCCCTCAGAATCCTCGAGCTCCCCTTCTCCAGAGACATTCCACCTTCGAGATTTCCACCCATGGCCTCCCAATCCAGCCACCACGATTCAAACTCGGTTTCCCAGAGCAGCCTATCCCCATCCAAATCCTCCAAAGGGATGCCGAGCTCCTCCAATGCCAGCAGCGTCAGGATCATTGAGAGGGCGGCATTCATCGAAGCCGTGGTCGCGAAGCCGGAGGCACGACCGCCACTTGCCCAGGCCGATCGGCCTATAGCAGGCCGGCCGGCCTCCCCTCAACGCCGTTTTGGCACCCCTTCGGGCAGAGCCTCCCTCCTTAATCCCAAGGAGGAAGGCACTGGGAGTTCGCAGCCAAAGACGCCCCGAAGGCCAACTACAGGACTTTTGTCCCCGAAGAAGGCCATCTTGAAGTGTCTCATCACCTCCCCGTCCAAGAAGGAGATCGTGCCGCTCTTCATCTCCGCCTCGCCGGAGTACTCGCCGCAGTACACCCCGCGGAGTGCTAGCCCTCCATGCCGGAGCGGTCCGGGCATTGGGAAGGGGCTCTTCTCAGCCCCTATGAAGCCCGATGAAGGGAGGAAGCGCTTCATGGTGCCCCCTCCAATCTAAGGACCTCCCGGGCAGATGGAGTGGTCCGACGAGGAGGAGGAGGACGTGGAAGAGTTGAGAAAGAAGCTCGCTGCGCTGCAGCTCAAGGTCAATAACATGGACGAGCACGTGGCGGAGGCGGTGATCGGGCAGATGGAGGCCGACGACAAGATCGAGGTCCTCTGTAAGGCAATGACCTCTAAGGTCAAGCGCCTTGTGAAAGCCACCGGCAATGCACACCTCTACCGCCCGAAGGAGGAGTAGATAGGCTAGATTAGTTTAGTCTTTGGGTGCTTAGTTTATTTTTCCCTTTGATTTGTTTCTTTAAAATTTTCCCTTGTATGCAGCACCCCCACATTTGTTTCAATGAATAAAATAAATTTATTTGAAAGAAGTGACTCATAAAAAAAAGAAAATGGTTGGTGCATACTTGTGTGCCAACCAAACCCTCGGACTAAATTTCTGGTGAAGCACGCAGAAACTAAGATGCACAGGAGGTGTACTAGTCACTGGACAAAGCGGGACTCGACCTGGCACAATGCCAGGCCGGCCGGCCCCCTGCTGCTGCATCTCGAGGAGATCCCGTGCCCCCTGCGTAATCTCGCGAATCACAAACGCGAGGAACCTGAACTGGGACGCCTGGCAACAAAGCCAGGCCGGCCGACCTACATTGGGCCGACCGGCCTGGTTCTATGGCCAACTCCGCCGGCTCAACTCCAGGACACGGTTTGCAACCCCTAACTTTGATCCTTGCATGATTTTGATTCATGTGAAATTCCTGGCTAAATAATTTTAAAACTTGATCAAAATTCATGAAAGTGAACCCCTTTGAATGATATCTTGGATACTGTGATATTTCTTGAGAAATTATTTCATTACCTTGGAACTTTTATAGGAAAGCCTGATTCTTGTTAATTGATTCTTATGATATGATGATTTGAGGAGTTGAACCTTCCGATTCGAGGTTTTGGAGATTGTTTTTTAGAATAAAACTTAAGGCTACCCTTGTTATCATCAACTTGAAATGTCCTATTCAAAGCCATATAACAAATTCAAGTTGAAGTTTCCACAAAGCCACCTTCTAAATTTTGAGCTTGCTCGAATTACTTGCCTTCATGTTCGTGCTACCTTGTTCATCATGGCCATCCACATAGACGTGCATCAATAAAGTCCAAGTTGTCAGAGCTCTTCATCCCCCTGAAAAAGAAGAAAATGAAGAAGGGAATGATACACTCCTTATCTTCAGAAAAAAAAAGAGAAAGAGAAGGGGAAAGATGAAAGATGCTAGAATAAGGACTCAAGCATCAAAATACACATGCACTTAGCCAATATTTATGAGTAGTATGAATGAATAAGACAAGCTTTTCGATCTTGCAAAATAAATAAAGAAGAGTGAGCAACACTGACCCCAAAAAGCTCCACCTTATAACATAGAAATAGGAGAGGCTTGATTCTAAGCCAAAGTGAGGATCCAAACACTATGAGTGATCGAGGGATGTTGAGAAATAACAAGGGTATGCCTCGCTTTCTTTATAAAATTATCAAAAACTCCAAATACCATGAGGAAGAAGTGTTCGACCGACCAATGAGTTGTTCTAAGACTCAATTGATGAAGATGAGGGTGTTAGCCACCGGAATCCAAGGTATGAAAGAAAACTCAGAGATATGACTTGTGTATGCCTTGAGTTCATGACCCTGATCTTGCTAAAGTCCCGATAATTTAATTCATTCTTTGCTAAGGGACTAGCAAAGTTCAGGTAGGGGGGCGTGTTGGTGGTCATTACGATACGATTTCGCCACCAACATTCCGTCATATTTCAGGCTCATCCTGCTCACAACAAAGTAAAATTGATTATTTCTAATGAGTTCCACAAGTTTTGTATAATTTGTGAGTGCAGGAGCAATCAAGCAAAGGACGAACCACTTTGGGCACAAGGCCAGGTCGGCTGGCGTAGCATAGGCCGACCGGCCCCCTTCTGTGGCTCCTTGCCACGTCTTTGATCCAGAAGATCACAAACACAACACCAATGATCCTGAGACGTGCGATCAACGTCGGTTTGATCCAAGGACCCGAAAGGCCTAAGCTACACTTGCATGGATTGAAGGGCCCACCAACCTTGGATTCTCGGGCAGCTTTGATCCAAAGCAAACGTTACCGACCTCAGGGATCAATCTAGAGCGTCCCTGAAGAAGGCGGTGCCACGGGGCAGCCAGCCCAGGTCGATCGGCCTGGCCTAGGCCGGCCGGCCTCCCCCTGAGGCCGCCACGTGCCCCCCTTCGCGTGACAGTTAAGCACAAGCTTAGCTTAAGATGAGAACTCACCCACTCTCTCCCTAATCTAACTCTAAAGATGAGAACTTCTCACTAGACTACTCTTCTCTCCTTTGGATGGTGTCTTCTCAAGGTGGAGGGGTGTCCCTTTTATAGTCTACATAGGCGGTTGCCGGCGTCAAGCTTAAGCTAAGCTTGTGCTTAACTGTCACGCGAAGAGGGGCACGTGGCGGCCTCAGGGGGAGGCCGGCCAGCCTAGGCCAGGGCGATCTCGGCCTGGCCTGGCTGCCCCGTGGCGCCGCCTTCTTCAGGGACGCTCTGGATTGATCCCTGAGGTCGGTAACGGTTGCTTTGGATCAAAGCTGCCCGAGAATCCAAGGTTGGTGGGCCCTTCAATCCATGCAAGTGTAGCTTAGGCCTTTCGGGTCCTTGGATCAAACCGACATTGATCGCACGTCTCAGGATCATTGGTGTTGTGTTTGTGATCTTTTGGATCAAAGATGTGGCAAGGAGCCACAGAAGGGGGCCGGTCGGCCTATGCTAGGCCGGCCGGCCTGGCCTTGTGCCCAAAGTGGTTCGTCCTTTGCTTGATTGCTTCTGCACTCACAAATTATACAAAACTTGTGGACCTCATTAGAAATAATCAATTTTACTTTGTTGTGAGCAGGATGAGCCTGAAATATGATGGAATGTTGGTGGCGAAATCGTATCGTAACGACCACCAACAGACGCCTTGTCCATCTGCCCACTTGAGTCGGTAGGTGCCGGGTGAAACCACTTTTGTTACGATGAATGGCCCTTCCCATGGAGCGGACAACTTGTGCTGATCCTTGGTAGACATGACTCGGCGCAGCGCTAGGTCGCCAACATTGAGGGATCTCTCATGGATGTTTTTGTCATGGTAGCGCCGGATCTACTGCTCTTGTTGCGCGTGCTGGATGGTGGCTGCTAGGCGGTGTTCCTCGACACTGTCAAGATCGAAACGCCGACTGACTTTGGCTTGGCCTTCCTTGTAATATTGAATCCTTGGGGCTCCGTATGCTAGGTCAGCGAGGAGGACGGACTCCGATCCATCAACGAGGAAGAATGAAGTGTACCCTGTGGCTCGGCTCTTCTGCGTGCGTAAACCCTAGATGATATGGGGTACTTCCTGGGCCCATCGACCAGCATGCTGGTTGATGTTGTCATATAAATCCTTCTTGAGGCCTTCTTGGACCATGCCGTTGGCTCGTTCCACCTGACCATTTTACCTAGGATGGCCTGAGGAAGAGTAGTATACGTCGATGCAATTGTCTTGACAATAGTCCCAAAACTCTTTTCCAGAGAATTGTGGGCCCAGATCTGTTACGATGCGATGAGGGATATCGAACCGGTGGGTCATCTCCTCAATAAACTTGGCTGCCGTGGCGGATTTTGTGTCATTGACCACCTTGTACTCGATCCATTTGGTGAACTTGTCCACCGCAACTAGGAGATGCTTGAATCCGCCGGGGGCCGTCTTGAAAGGGCCTATAGCGTCGAGCCCCCAGATGGCAAAGGGCCATGAGGGCGGTATTGTTCTCAATGCTTGGGCCGGCAAGTGTTTCTACTTCTGGAAGAATGGCAGCTGACACATTTCTAGACGAGTTCTTTGGCGTCGGCTAGGGCAGAGGGCCAGTAGAACCCAGACCTGTAGGCTTTGCCGACTAGGCTGCCTGCCGCTGCGTGGTTGCTACATGAGCCCGAGTGGATTTCATGGAGGAGGCTGATCCCATCGCTGCACAGTATGCACTTCATGAGGATACCTGTAGATGCCGCCTTGTGGTATAGTGCGTCGCCTATGACGACATAATTAGGCACCCGTCGAGCTAAGCGTTCGTACTCGGCTTTGTCGTCGGGGACCTTGTTTTCAACGATCCATGCGATGAAGGGGGCACGCCAGTCGGTTTCGATGATCAATACGTCATTGCCGACCAACTGAGGCTCGTCGGGTGGCTCAGGTGCAGGGGAGCCGTCCTCAAGCATCTTGATAGACGGTGCTCGAAGGTCTTGCTCGAAAACCCTGACTGGGACGTGGGCTCGCTTGGAGCCAAGTTTGGAGAGGACATCGGCGACAACGTTGTCATCTCTGACAACATGATGGACTTCCATCCCATAGAAGTGGGCTTCAAGCTTGCGGACCTCGGCGCGGTACACACTCGTTGTTTCCTTGGTAGTATCCCAGTTCTTGTTGACTTGTTCGACGACCATCTTGGAGTCACCATAGCAGAGAAGATGCTTGATGCCGAGGCTAATCGCCATTCTGAGGCCGTGGATCAGGGCTCGTACTCGGCGCCGTTGTTGGAGGCCTTGTAGTGGATCTGTAGTACGTATTTCAGATGTTGTCTGTCTGACACGATGAACATGATGCCGACTCCGGCGCCTTCAAGGTTGAGTGCTCCGTTGAAGTACATCGTCCAGTGCTCGGGCGGCTCCTCGGGTGCTAGGGCCTGGATCTCGGTCCACTCGGCGATGAAGTCGGCCAGTATTTGTGACTTGATAGAGGTTCGTGGCGAATTTGAGGCCGAACGCACCGAGCTTCATGGCCCATTTTACGATGCGGTTGTCGACGTCACGGTTGTGGAGGATGGCGCCGAGCGAAAAGTTAGACACAATCGTGATTGTGTGGGCCTAGAAGTAGTGTTGTAACTTTTGTGAAGTGAGGAACATTGCGTATAGCAACTTTTGCGGGTGGGGGTAGTGTGTTTTTTAGTCGGCAAGCACTCCGCTGACATAGTATATTCCTCGATGTTGTCTCAAAAGAAATGTGTGCAACCATGCTGATAAAGAAAGTTTGTCCAACCATAATCAATGCATCCTTGCTTGCCCCGTGGTTCCAGCGTAATGCTATCACACATTTTCTCGATCGCCGCATGTTACGATTTTGTATTGTTGTCAAACAAAATTGTGGTGCCCTTCGCGCATTAGAACCGTCGTTGCCTCCCCACGAAGTTGAGAACATGAAGGTGCTACTCGGCTGCTCGCCTAATCGCTTGTCTCACGTGTGAACTCGCCTCCTCTATCCCTTCTCTCCGGCCACAGTTTGGATCAGAGGCAGTGCCGCTGCCTCGGAGAGAGATACCGTCCACCCCGGGCTCACCGGCCTCACATGTGAAACCCGCGGGCACCTGTTTCTTCTGAGACGAGTTTGTCAAACCATTCCTACCCCCCCCCCCCCCCCCGCTCCCCCAAGTTGTCCTCTCCGCTCTCTTTGTTATTCATCGGCTAGCAGCCCAACAATGTCACCTCGAGCCGCTCCAGTTCTCAGTTCTCGCTAGCTCTGGCGCCGTAATGGCTGAAAGCCCTCCTAAGTGCGCACAACATCTGTCTTGCTGCCATCGAGTTTACTTAGGAGTCATGCCAGCGTAATACCATCACTATCCACGACCATGATCTCTTACACAAAAGAACACATATGGTGCGGCGTTAGCGCCCCCAGTTATATTGCACCCATGGAGTTTCGGTGAAACAGCTGTTCTTAGACCAAGGAAATTAAAACTGAACATACCAATGCTGGAACAATCTAAACTAGACCATGGAAAAAAATAAAATTATATTCTTAGTCTAATTAAAATTTGAAAACTCATTAAAAAAGAATAAGAAATGGTGGACACGTGCAATTCTGTTTAAATATTCTTATTGTAACTTTTTCTCCCTTTTTTGAACGTCAACTAACTTTTCTCCCTGCCCTCAGCATATCTATGCAGTTGATTCAAGTTGTAGAAGCTATTCATATTTCTTCTTCATAACAAAACATATTTCTAAAGCAAAGCAATAATTCCTTGGTCTGTTTTGGGCTTGGGCTGTATTTTACGCCATGGGCCAAGTTATTCTCACCCCTCCACAATTTCCTCTCGCCATGGTGTGGGCATCATATCTATGAATTTCATCCGTGAATGGGCTTGTAGTCCAATGGTAAAACGGTCCAGTGGGACGCTATCTACCAGAGTTCAAATCCTGCTGCTTGCACCTTTTCCTTGGATTTTCCAGGATTTACTGACCTTATGCCTCAAGTGGTAAGCAACGTTCTCGTTGACAATGATGCGCCAATGGTGACTTCGAGAATCTCTAGATCTGTTGGGTGCTCAGTCATTCGAAGGTGCTCATAGGGGTAGGGTTTGCGTATGTGTAATCATAGGGGTGAGCATGCGTGCGTGTTGTGAGCGTCTGCGTTGTACTGTGTAATTCTAAAAAAAAAATCTATGAAGTTCATTCAAGTTGTAGAACCAGACACACCACTGCACAAAAAATACAAGAAGTCGACTAGGCGGATTGGTCTGAGTGAAGAGAAAAAAAGCCAAAGCTAAACCCGTACTGACAAATAACCAACCCGCAATGAATAGAGAAGGTATAGTAGTGCTTGCTCGCAACACCCTCTCCTCCGGCGAACCCACGATCACCGTCTCTAACTGAATGCTCAACTGAGGTCGAGGATTCCATCTACAAACACAAAGTTTGTGGCTGAACGATATTGCTCACCATCATCTCACCTCATCAATTTTTTGCGTACCCTTTGAACCACCCTCGCACTGTCCGTATCGAGAAATTCGAGGCCCAATGCACATCCTCCTCCCTCCACAACAAGTCGACAACCGGACTTTTTTTTATAAACATCATAGTATATATTATAACATCATAGTATATACTCCCTCCGTCTTTAAATATATGTCGTTTAGGACAAGCCATTTAGTTTATTTTGGATAAGCCATTTAGCTCAAAAATGAACTGATTTGCTTGTCCAAAACGACATATATTCAAGAACGGAGAAAGTATTATATACATAGATAGCAAACTTGCTGAAAGGCCCCTTCCAAAGGAGCCAATTACACCAAGGTACTGTTGGCACTCCTTGGCCTAACCAAATCCGCAAGCGCACGGAGTACGATGTAGCCTTTCACTAGGGGAGTAGAAACCTGGATGTCAAATCCAAGGAACGGTAGACGCAACTAGCCTAGAAATATCTTAACCGGACCCACCAGGGGAGAAAAGGGTAAAGGGTGTAGAGAGCTTAACCTTAGTTAGCCACTCGTTACCCCAGACAACCTATCCTAATCTAACATGATCAGCTTCTACGGCTAGAACGCGAAGAACTCAGAACGGGGTGAGAGAGGGGTTCTTCCGGGCTCAGCACTACTGTTATGAGTACACCCGAATGTGGTGGAGTACAAAGGACGGACAGGGCTGTCACCACCTGCCGCCTACCACTGCAGTTCTGTGGGGGTGCAACACAACCTGAGGTGACTAGCCAGCACAGGCACCACGCCTAAGCTTTCAGCCACTGACCTCCACCCAACGCGAAGGGTATAGAGGAAACCCCAAACAACAGTCGCTGTCACTCGCGTAGACTCAGGTACCCGCAGATCATAAATAGACAAGATAAATTGCTGAAAGTAAAAAGTAAACTAGCGAGATACTAAGGAAAGAGACCGAGGAACTTACTGAAGATATCTCTGAAGCTTTATTCCTCAGAGGCGGAACAATGTTGAGGGAAGGCCGAGATGACTCCCGAACTCCCTCTACACGCTTGGCTGTCACCCAAGCAGTCACCCACTACTCCCTCTACTCTACTCTAAGATAATAGTGGACTACATCTTGAGCCTTCTCTTCTCTCCAATGAATGGTGTGTCTTGTGTGGAGGTGAAGGGTGCCTTTTATAGCCCTCCAAGGGTGAAATCCTGCTTAGGAGTGACGCCAACTACTTGCTTAACTTCCACACGAAAGAGGAAGCGTAGAGGTCACGGTGCCAAGTGGCATCGACTTTTGCAGGGACAGCTTGGATGATGTCCTGAAGTCGGTAACGGTTGCGTTCGGTTGAAGTTGTCCAAGAATCCTAGGTTGTGGGCCCTTCAATCCATGTTTATCCCATCCTAGGCCTTCCGGGTCCTTTGATCAAACCGACATCAAATGCACGGCTCATGATCATCCTTGATACATTAGTAAACTTGTGGATCAATGTCGTGGCCAGAGGGGAAAAAGTGGGCCGGCCGGCCTGGCCCTGAGCCCAAATGGCCTCCCGTTTTCCCTGTTTGCTCCTTCACTCACAAATTGTACAAAACTTGTGGAACTCATTAGTATAAATGATATTAGCATGATTATCACTATATGAGCATGAAATCCGGAGAAATGTTGGCGGTAAAAGTCATGGATATCGACCGCTAACACGCCCCCACACCTAGACTTTGCTCGTCCCGAGCAAAGGGTTGAGTTAGATCCAGAGGGTCAAGCAAAGCCTAGGGTCCTGAAATCAAGAGTATTCATAAGAACTATTTCAAAGCTTTCCCTCATACCTTGGATTCCAGGTGGCTAACACCTTCACTTTCACCTATCGAACCTCAGAATAAATCAACGGAGAGCCTGATTCCTCCTTCTCAGTACTTGGAGATTTTTTTTTCTTTTTCAAAATATGGAGGCATACTCTCATTCTCTCAAGCCACTCAGTCGCTCGAAGTGTTTGATCCTCACAAAGGCTTTTCAAGTAGCCTCACCTACCTCTACAAGGTTATATGTGGGGCTCAAGGTAGGGATCGATAGAAATGCTTATCTCTTCCATCTATGTTGCGAGATCAAATAAGTTATATCCGAGAGATCATGTCAACCATGTACTTTGGTCAAGTGCAAGTGTATGTGGATGATCAATGATGAATGTCCTTGAGTGGTATTTGATTCTAGCTTCTTCCATCTTTCCCCTTCTTCTCTCTTTCTCTCTCTTTTTTTGCTCGAGTAGGACCTCCCACTCATGACTTTTTTTTCTCTTTTTTTCAGGGGGATGAAGAGCTGCTTGATAACCACTTTTGATGGACTTTTATTCTATGATGGACTTTATTTGATGAAATGTGTACGTGAATGACCAAAGTGCTAGGAAGAACATGCATGTCTCAGAAGGCACGATGTTTGATCAAGCTCAAAATGTAAAGATAGCTATGTGAAACTTTGTCATGTATGATATGGCTCTGGATAGGACTTGGTAAAGTTGAGCATGAATGAGAGTTGCCTCATTTTTTTTCATTTTGAAAATGAAATTCTCCAAGACTTTGAATTAGAAAAGAACAGGCCTCTCATGTCATTATATCATAAGGGTCAATAAGCGAAAGATCAAGTGATCCTATCATAAAGTTTCAAAGGCACATCGGTACTTGCAAAGAAAATAAAGCTTATGCACCTTTGACAAACATGTAGGATTTCCATCTCTTTCTAGGTGTTTCATTCAAATTTTAATTGTCGTGAACTCTTGCTCGCATTTGAATTAAAACCAAGAAAGAAAATGGGAAAAGGGTTTCAAACCTCCGTGCGTAGTTGAATCTCAGCAGATGGCTGCCATGTAGTTATTTGGGCACGGGTGAAGATTGCTCGTTGATGTGTTGCTCGTCCTGTTTCCTGTGCACTTAGTGTAGAGTTAGAGCAGGGGTGTGGTTGGTACATAAGTGTGCACCAACCACTCAAGGCATGGTAGAACAAAGCAACATTTTATTCAAAAGGGAAATATGGGGGTGCTGTTGGAAAATAAACTTTGGGAAATCAAAAACAAAAAGGGAAATTTCAGCACCCAAACCTATACTAAGATAATGGCACATTTTAGGTCTGGCCATGACCATGGACTATAGTTGTAACTCGGATACTCATAGCAGTCCACAACTTCGAGTTCCGGGATGTCGGGCTCGAGGAATAGTTTGAACTGAAAACATCCCTATCATTGTCCTCGAAGAGAAGTGTAAAGGAAAACCTTCCTTCTCCATCCTCCAATTCAGCCATTTGATTTCATCATTTTGACTCTGGCTGATTGGGGGGTCTATGTTTCACCTTTTTGATCTCCTAATGGGAATGATGTTTCGTGTGCACAAAGTGCCTCGGGTGATTGCCCTTCCATCCCTCCTCCATATTCATGATTTCTGCTTGTCTTGTCTAGGGATGGTCTGGACTGGCAACCCAGTGATTTCTCTCCAACCCGCTGATGCACTTCTAAGGATGAAGTGTGAGTCTCCATATCCTTACCACAATATGAAGTGCTTCAACCAATATGGACGTCTAGTCCATGATCACCAAGATGCTCGTCAGTCGAGTTAACTGAAGTTGACTCAATGAGTATAGCATCATGGCTCCTCAAAGACTCTTAGCGTGTTGTGCTTTGGTTAGCCAGGTGATCAGTCTGTCTAACCTTAGCGCAAGGTTTGTACGGAAAATAAAAATCCGTAGTCATCCTATATGAGGAGTTCATTCTCTATGAGAGAAACAGAGACACGCAACGAGTGTCCTCAATGGTGAGCGCGATACGCAAGATACGCCGTCGAAGGACTTGGAGTCTTGCGGGTCTCATCACATGGTGGTTGTAGCGGTGGAGTAAACCAGTATGATAGAAATCCCTTAGGTCGAATCTGGTAGGGTGAATGAATTTTGTCACACCCGATTTTATACAAAAACTGAATGCGGCCATATGTGTGCCCAGGAAGTCCACAAACACATATAGCGGTACAAATATGGTAAAAACAGAGAACACATGCTCGAATTAAAAGGGTTTACATCAGAGTACAAAGCAAAAACATGGTCTTACACAACGTCACAGCGGAAGTCTAATTATTCAACTCTCTCACGAAAAGGGAAACTAAAGGCGCCGTGCTCCACAGGGACGCCGACTGGTTGACCCCAGCTCAGAAGTACGGAAGATCCTCCGGAAAGTCCGCGAGGGCGGCGTCATTCACTGCTTCTCCATCTGTTACCCATCCAGGATTTTGTTGGTCGTTGACAAGTGTAAGTATTCCATCATACTTAGCAAGTGTAACATAGAGGTATGAAAGGCTTAAAAGGGCTTGACACGGTTGAACTGCATTTAGCATTTTTAGTTGGTTCATTTTAACATTATCCAACTTACTACAAGTGTGAGCAACTCCCGGTTGTAAACCCATGAATAGAGTGTAAGTGTAATTACAGGAACAAACATCATCTTCATTATGAGAGCCACTAATCAGAAAGGATCCAGACCGCTCGTGACCGTGAGCACGGCTATCATGATAGATTTACACTCTGCAGAGGTTTCGCCCTTTACCCAACCGTTAGCGTAAAAGCTCAAGGAGCTTTCAACCCAACCACGCATGTACCACACTTCCGAGGTGTGAGTGCATAGGGACGCTACAAGGTTTTTCACAAGACACCCTAACAAGCACAGTAGACGTTTTGGTCCAACTTGCAGCGCATGGCCCCAAGGCATCGAGATCGACTGTCGCTCAGGGCGCATCGTGAGGGGGGTCAATGGCATCCAGAGCGCGGACCTCAGGGCGCAACGTGAGTCCATCAAGCGCGACGTGTGGGGTATCCAGGGCGCGAACGTGGACACCCCCAACACGGGACTGTGCCTAACGAGACATAGCCAACGAATCTCAGAGCGCAGGTGAGACCGTCCTCGATGGATCAAGTCCATGCTTGAACTGCAGTTCCCCACGTACGCCTTTCGGTAACCACTGGCGAGCTAGAGACGTACGAGCTACTTGACCAAGACCAGAGCCATAATAGTTCCGGCGGTGGCGACTGGTTCCTGGGTTGCCGCTTTCCGAACCGGACCTTACGGAGAGACGCTAGAACAAAGCACACAACACTTGCTCTAGCTCCCTGAGCCAAGTTGCTAACGAGCAAGTTTTACCATCATGTTGAAGTGAACCTTTAAGTCAATATTAACACTTAAATAAAGGTGACAGTAGCTGCGCTTAGCAAAGACTACCCATAAATGCATAAACCCGGGGTATAACAAGGACAGGATAAAAGTAGCTAGGTACAACCTTAAGGTTCATCAAGTTAGACACATGCAAATATGAATGATTGATTAAAGGTGCATAGGTTGCAAGGAATTTCCACGTTACACTTGCCTTCCTCGAAGGGTTGCTGCTGCGGGTCCTGCTCCTCGTAGCCCTGGTCGTACGCGAACTCGAACGGGGCGGGCTCGAACGGCTCACCGGCTGCCACACGATTCACCATACAAGCATCCAGACAAACCAATACATGCAAGCAATGATATTCTATTAGAACAGTACACCAAACAGTAGCAAAAAGGTAAAAGAATGTTACAAAACTATTCTACACTTCGCTACGAACACATGAGCGCAAGAATCACTCAAATCGGAGCTATAACGCGAAAACTACGCTAAAAACAAGCCACAGGGACTTGCTGGCAAGAAACAAGAACTACCAGGGGCCTAAACGCGATAAAAAGGACTAAACTGCGAGAAAACTAAAACTGCGCTGGACCTATGCGTAAAACAGAGAAAACTCGGGGGCCTAAGCGCAAAAGCGGCTGACGGCGGCGGGGCGGCTGACGGCCGGCTGACGCCCGGCTGGCGTCAGCCCGACGCCGTCTGCTGGCGTCAGCAGGGGGGCGGGGCCGGCGCGGCGCACTGTGCCGTGGACCGCGCGGCGGCCACGGTCCATGGCCCACGGTGCGCCGGCCGCGTACCGCTTCGGCTGGATCTAATCCAGGCCGTTGTGGCCGGATCCAGCGACGGGGAGGGGCTGCGGGCGACGGCGGGCGGCGGCGGTCGCCGGCGCGCGGCGGCGCCATGGCCGGCGGGGCCGCGGATGCTTGCGTGGGCGCTGCGGCTCGCGGGGGACGACGCGGAGGGCACGGGGAGGTCGAGCAGCTCACCGCGGTGACGATGGGGGCGTCGACGGCGAGCTCCGGGGCGCTGGGGCGTCGGCGGCAAGCGGCGGCGCTGCGGTTCGGTCCGGCGAGCGGCGGCGCTAGCGCGGAGGGCGAGGGAGAGGGCTAGGGCGAGCGCTGCGGGGTGAAAAAGGGGGTGGGGCTCGCGGCGACGGGTTTAAAAAGGGGGAAGGGGGGCGCGGCGGCCGCGGGGTAATGCCCCCGCCTTCAATGGCAGGCGGCGGGCGGCGGTGATCGCGGGCGGCGGCCGTGGGCGGGGACGGGGCTGACAGGCGGGGCCCGCCTGTCGGCGACCGTGGGCGCCGGAAGGCGGAACGGCGCGCGCGCGGGGCTGCTGGGCCGGCGGCCCAGGCGGGGAGGTTGCGGCTGCGGCGGGGCGCTGGGCCGGGGTGCGCGCGCGGCCATTGGGCCAGCGGCCCAGGTGGGAAGGAGGCGGGGAGGCGCGGCTGCGGCTGGGCGCTGGGCTGGCCCGTTGCGGAGCGGAGCGGGCTGCGCGCGGGGGAAGGAGAAGGAAGGGGAAGGGGGGGGAGAAAGTGCAGGGGCCAAAGATGGACTTTGAGGAAAAAGAAGAAAACAAAAAGAGAAACAAAACAACCCAAGCAACCAAAAATTGTGCAGCAGCATGAATGCAACATACATGTTTCTAAACCTTATATTTGATTTTAATTTCTCCGAAAAAGTTTTATTTCCCTATGATTTTTATGAGCAATTGGATAAATACCATTTAATTACTAGAAATTTACAAAGGCATTTTTAGGGTGTTACAAACCTACCCCCCTTAAGATGAATCTCGCCCTCGAGATTCGGGTGTGGATGTGGATGCGAAGAGCTGTGGATACTCTGCCTTGAGATCCTCCTCTCTTTCCCAGGTAGCCTCATCCTCTGAGTGCCGGCTCCATTGAACCTTGCACATCCGGATTACCTTATTCCTGGTTACCCTCTCAGATTCTTCCAATATCTTAATTGGATGCTCGTCGTAAGTGAGGTCTTCCTGCACGTTCAGCTCCTCGGC